>CM074723.1:117455856-117950856 GCA_037306005.1 Rhinophrynus dorsalis | reverse complement strand
AAACCAGTATTTTCTGTCATGTTAAACTCTGTAGGTGTAAAAGATGATGTAAACGTTTGTACAGTTGTACTTGCTATAATAAACTATATATTCTACAAAAAAAATTATAATTTTAAGATGCAGTCTGTTTTACCTTGATATATGCTCATTTTAGACAATGTCATGCTTTATAAAAGTTAGATAATTGAAAAATAAAATGTTTTCAAAATTAACCCTTTGAGTGCCGGAGGGGTATCCAGTGCAATGTTCTTTATCCATTGTTCTTCATGCCAATTATCTGCTCAGTATGTAAATGAGTTCTGTTATAGACCATAATTACCACTTACAGTGCTATCAGAAAAATCCCTGGTAAAGTCACAAAAGTTTTGTAATGGAAACAAAATAAATAAATACCACCTGACAAACTTATCTGACTTTCTTGAGCTTTCCTGACCCCCCTTCCCAAAATGTATAATGCTGATACCAAACATACTAGATCAGGGCTCAAAATTTCCACTCGCCACTAGCCACTGGCGAGTGAAAATTTAGCCCTGGCGAGTAGAAATTCAGCTTTGGTTGGTATGTTATGGCTTGCAGTGGCGAGTAACTTTTCAAGTCTGGCTAGTAGCATAGGACTTCAAGTTATAAACTGTACTAGATCATCAGACATGTCATTGAGCCATACTAATAGTCTAGGGTTCCAGGATCTACTCTCTCAGGATCTACAGGATCTCATATTCTGACAGATTCTCCAGTGGTAATTATAGGCCCAGGCCCATCTGTGTTCACATGAGGATATCCTGAAAATCTGCATTGTAAAGTATGGGAGCTAGAGGACAGCTTTAACCCTTTGAGTGCCAGATGAGTATGCAACACATTGCTTTCAATGTGTTGCATACCCCTCTGGCACTCAAAGGGTTAAGCACCTCTCTGCTAGATAATATCATCTAAATGTTAGTTCTCAACAGCTTTACATTGATCTAAGTATTTATTTGAATATTACGTTTACTTTTAGTGGAACCTATAACAAAACATGTAAATGAGTAACAAAACATACATGATAATTTCATTAATTAGATATAATATACATACGGAAATGGGATATCAAAACATTGCCTTATTTTATGTATTTTTGTCTTTTGGGATCTATTGTTTTTAGTTGGAAAAATGTGTGATCATTCAGTACATAGGCGCCATAGAATAACATAGGAAATTGCATGCTTTTCCTTAACCAAGGGACATTTTCAGCCATATCCACACAAAACTAGAACAATTCTAGACCAAACAATCTGCACCATAGGGGAGAAATCACAATTCCCCAAAGTTTCTTTGTTCTAAATGGGGCTTTTAAACCCCTTGATTGCTACTCAGCTCATCATCACATTGCACTTCCTCTTATTATATATCTCCAGTTGTCTCCATGGTCCCTGGTAGGATTGCAGCTCCTATATTCTTAAAATAATTTTTCATGTTTTCAATCTTTCTAAAAATGTTATGAGTATTCAAGAAGGAAATCAGATGTTGTCAGGAAATGCAGAAGCAGGAACCAAATACTAGACAGGAATAGTACATACAGAAAGCAATTCATTACTATAGCAGTTATGAGGAATATGCCTACAGAAGTGGTTATGGTTGAGTGTATGACCTTGCTAAGACTAGCTGCCATGAGTTAAAGCTGTCAGTCCCAGCCTAGCAATGCCTCCAAGACCCAGCTGGGACTGACGGCGCAAGAGCGTGGACATATTTCTGGCAAGATGTCCGCGCTCAGTGCTACTGACAGCTGGGGAATAAAGCATATATCTATTAAATCAGATAATAATTCTGGCGACTAGTGCTACTAAGCAGCTAGTTGCCAGAAGGGGACTTAGTTAAGCTAAACATTTTGTGACATGGTAGTTCCGCTTTAAGATGTCAGCAGCAACACTGAATACCAGGCACAGGTTGAGAATAAAATCCTGGGAAGGATAACTGTAACAAACTGGTCAAAGATGCTGAACTAGGAACAAGCCTGCCATAGAAAAGAACAGGCTCTGTACTAATGTTTTCCTACCCAGGGTGCAGTCTCTTTTAGCTCACCAGTACCTTATACATTTTTAACCACTTATTTTAACAGTTATCTTAAAACAAGTGATAAAATGGTTGATATCTGCAATATATACTGTTTTCTACAGGCACTGATATTTTTCAACACCATACATTGTTCATTTCCATAATGATATGCATCTATGCTTGACAACATGTATGTACTTATCTACCTCACTAATAAACAAATGTACTTGTATATGCTTAACCTAAATACTGTTATTTAATTAATTACATTGTAAAAATAGAAAATGCTGTACCAATAATAATATATTATAATCCACATTTTGAAACAAACAGATTAATATAGCAATTTGTTGAAGTAAGCAGAGAAAAGCTAGCACTGACCCAGCCAGCAGCAGATCACAACCAATAATAATTTGTGCAGATAAAAATGGTCTGACAGTAGCACTGAATGCAAATTACTATTTGCTAGAGAATTCAGATTAAGATTTCAATACTGTTTAATTGTGACTCAATTTTCCACCATGTTATGTATGTCTTGCCTATCATAATAATAATCTTATGCTTACTTATTTAGAGATCTCCTCCCTAAATCTTTAAAATATAAAGACATAAATATTCTATCAGCCAGCTATAATTATTGTGTATCATGCTGCCAACTTCCAGAGCATAAGACTGTGCAACTCATCTCATGTAATTTAACATCAACTTTTTTTTTAGAAAAACATGTTTCTATATAATGAAAATGTTTTTTGTTTGTGTTTATCCCTTTGAGTGACAGAGGAGTGTCCATCATTTTGTGAAGAAGGAAACCCCTACAATACATTACTTGTACATATATAAAAACCAGTATATCCATGATAATGATGCAACATTTATTTTCATGCCTATTTTATAATTTTACATTTGCATATTTATGCTTTTTAGTCTTTCTTATTTTATATGAAATTCAATGGCATTTTGTGCTATTTTTGTGTGTGAAAAATACTTTATTCATAAATAGAGAAAAAGAGAAATGTTTCATAAATGTTTATCATGTGATAAATGTGATCCTTATTATTTTTTGTTTGGGTGGGTTGTTGACTGGAATTGTGGGAGGCAGTGAATAAAAATAAATGAATGAAAAATGAATTGTGGAACACTAGCTTGCTCATCATCACCCTGCTGTCCTTGCAACTCAGCAGCAGCAGGAATTGCAACAGCAGCAAACTCCACAAATTCCGCAATCTCACTGCTGGTGGTGGTGATGCTGTTTCACATTTGTATATAGGCTATTATTGTCTCTTCCACAACAGCTGCTCCACCATCACCCTCATAAGAACCGCCACCACCAGTCAATCCTTGCTGCTGCTCTATGAGAAGCTCACTGGTTGGAGGGAATGACAAATGTGACAGAGTGTCCCCTAATGTCACAGTTGTCATCTCTTGAGGTGAGGCAGAATGTCAGCAAGCAGCAGGCACAGGAAGCTGATCTGTGTTGATGGTAATGGTATTACTGCTGCTAGCCAGTTCTGCCTTCCTCAGCATCAGGTCCCAGATGGACAGTGCTGGGAGAAGGGAAATCATGAGATCTGGAAGATCTTGTGGGCTTCCTTGACGGCTAGTCTGGTTGCTGCTCTTCGCCTCCCTTTCCACCTCAGCAGGAGAATCTACTGTGGTCACGCTAGTACCGCTAGCTGCTTCACTAGTAACAACATCAAGTTCATCACCACCATCCCCTCCCTCACCCCCAACACTCTGAGTTGCATACCCCTCTGGCACTCAAAGGGTTAAAAGGCCAGTCCTACTCTGCGTCCTGCTGCCGACACAGTCATGCACTGTAGAGACTGCCCAAAAGCACAGAATGCTCCCAGCATTCCTACACCTCCCAGCATTCTGTGTGTTCGGGCAGTCTCTACTGCGCATGACGGCTTCTGACAAACATCCTAAAGAATTACTATATAGTATAGCATGCTAAGAAGGTTGGAGGAGCTTTTAAAATAGTAAAGGGGGAGTAAACATAGCACAAATGGGGTAGATAGGAACTGGGTCCAAGTAAATGGTCAAGGGGGTGGAGAAAGGGTGGGGATACATGTAGCCAATAGGGAGGAACTCCTATTAAATGAAGATGTAGAAAAAAGGCAAGTAGTGGGTAAAATATTTAAAGGCGTCAAACTTAATTGTATTTTGGCAAATGTAAGAAGTAGGGTATATAAAATGGGAGAATTAGAATTGCTTGCATTTAATGAGCATTTGGACATAATTGGTATAAGTAAAACATGGTGGGATGATACACATGATTGGACTGTAAATATAGAGGCCTATTCCCTCTTTAGGAGGGAGGATTTGAAACTAGAGCTAAATCCAATTTTAAGGTGTGATATTATTGAGGAAACTGTTCATAATGTGGAGTCCTGGTGGGTAGAAACTGAGTTATTATGATTTTTATTATTATTCTTTATTTATATAGCGCCAACTAGTTCCGCAGTGCTGTAGAATTAGGAATAGACATACAAGGATATTAAATAGTATAATCAGGTGTGGAGAACAGAAGGATCAGAGGGCCCTGCTCATGAGAGCTTTTAGTCTAGAGGGTTAACTGTGACCTACAAGATTAAAAACACGGCGGTGGGTATATGCTATAAACCACCAAATATTGATGAAAATGTTGAGGCCCAACTTCTATAGCAAATTAGGAAACTGCACAGTCTGGGAATACTATAATTATGGGAAATTTTAACCATCTAGATATCAACTGAAAACATGAGACCTGTCAGAGTGCTAAGGGAAGTAGGTTTGTGAGTATGCTTAGGGAAAGCTACATGTCACAAACGGTATAAGTGCCGACAAGAAATAACAATGTATTGTACCTAATGATAACAAATAACTTAGACATGGTATCCAAAATTAAGGTAGATAAACACTTGGGAAACAGTGAACACAACATGGTTACATTTGAGATCAGTTTCATAAACCAAAACTCTTAATTTTAAAAAAGCTAACATCAAAATATTAAGAGCTTCAATGTAACACATAGACTGGGATACGTTATTTAAACAAAAAAAAATACTGAGGAAAAATGGTCAGAATTTAAATTTAGGTTACAGAAATGTATTCAATAGTATATACCAGTGGAGAACAACTGCAAAGGTAAAGAAGGAAATGGCAAAGAAAAAAAGGCATTTAAACTATTTAATTCTGAAGGAACAGAACATTCTTTCATGAAATACAGGGATTGCAACAAACATTGCAAAATGGCAATTAGGTTAACAGATATTGGAACTCGAATTGCAAGGGAGAGCAAGACTAATCCAAAAAAGTTTTTCAAATACATAAATAGCAAAAAAACTTATGAGGTAGTATATTGGACCTTTCAAAAATGAGATGGGTGAGTTGATTAGAGAGGATATGGAAAAGGAACAGCAGAAAAGACTCGACAATTAACAAATAAAATCATACCATTATCATATATTGGGTTAATACAAGAAAAGGACATGGAAAGACTGAACAAAATTAAGACTGACAAAGCACCAGGTCCTGATGGTGTGCATCTAAGGGTTCTTCAGGAATTCGGTGTAATGTTAGCAAGACCCATCTTTTTACTTAAAGATTCTCTCACAACAGGCTCAGTGCCACAAGACTGGTGAAAAGCCAATGTAGTGCCTCTCTTTAAAGGGATGGCAATGTTTCACGATAAAAGTAGCTCCACTTAATCTTCATTGTATTTGGGCCATGGAGAGTGTTATTTTAATACTGTCAGAGTTGCAGTACAAGAGTAATTGAATGATAAATTATCCTCCTCCTGCCCCTTATTCAGTGAGCATAAGGAAAAAACCTGAAAAACCTGTCAAGGGGGCAGGGTTTTCTTTATGCTCTCAGTAAGAAGATTGTCCCTTGCTGTGAGCTGTCTGGTCCAAGGACCAGAGTCCACAACTGAGGGGAGGTGACACACTAGGTAGGGAGGGAGATACTTTATCATTCAGCTACTCTTGAACTACAACTCTGACAGTATTGAAATAACACTCTACATGGCCCAAATACTATGAAGATTAATTGGGGCTGCTGGAAGATATTATAAGGGATTATATTCAGGATGCAACACAAAAAATAGGATTATTAATATGAATCAACATGGTTTTATGAGGAATAGATCATGTTAAACTAATCTATTCAGCTTCTATAAAGACTTAACTAGCAAGCAAGATAATGGTTAGGCAGTTGATGTTGTATATCTAAATTTTGCAAAGGCATTTAAGTTAGTGCCACACAGGAGGTTGGGGTAAAATATAAGGAAACTTGGACTAGGGGATAACCTTTGCAATTGAATAGAAAACTGGTTGAAGTACAGGGAACAGTGCATGGTTGTGAGTGGAGTACTTGGTCCACTGCTTTTTAACATGTTTATAAATGTCCTGGAAATAGATATAGAAATCAAAACATCAATATTTGTTGGGAACACTAAATTATGCAGGGTAATACAGTCAGAACAGGATATATGTTCTCTACAGAGGGATTTACATAAAATGGAAGGTTGGGCAAGGGAATGGAATATGTAGTTTAATGTCGGAAAGTGTAAAGTCATGCATTTGGGAAGAAAAAAATCCCAATGCTACTTATCAATTTAATGGAATCATTTTAGGGAACTAGTTGCTAGAGAAAACCTGGGAGTCCTTTTACACTACAAACTTGGAAACAGTGACCAGTGTCAATAGCCGTAGCAAAAGCAAACAAAGTTCTGTCTTGCATAAAAAGGAGCACTGAAGCATGAGTGGATAACATAATTTTGCCATTGTACAAATCATTAGTAAGCCTTCGCCTCGAATATGCAGTGCAGTTTTGGGCACCAGTTCTGAAAAAGGATATTCTAGAACTGGAGAGGGTACAGCGAAGAACAACAAAATTAAGGGAATGGAGGACTTGACATATAAGGAAAGACCAGACAAACTTGATTTATTTACTACAGAGAAAAGATGACTAACAGGTATAATACGCACCTGTGTATAATACGCAGGTGTATAATATACCCAAGATTTAGGGGAAAACAAGAGTGCCTATGTATAATATGCACCCTTGTTTTCCTCCTTACTAAAAAAAAAAAAAAAAAAAAAGTAACCCTGGCAGATAACTTCCCTCCCTCCCCCGGCACTATCAGATGTCAAAATAATCCTTACTTGTTTAAGTCCCTGTTGAAGTTCCCATGTTTCCAGATGAGAGCAGGCAAAATATAAACTATGTAAGTCTTCCCCTGCAATGCGCTCTCAGGACTTTCTGGCTATGGTATTGTCCTGTGAGGACCTTGAGATCCTCACAGGGCATTACCATTGGCTGGAGGCGGAAAATCCTGAAAGCCCTTTGAAGGAAGACTTACATAATTTATTAATTTATACTTTGCCTGCCTGGAAACATGGGGACTTCAGTGGGGACTTAAACTGAAGCAAGTAAGGATTATTTTGACATCGGATAGTGCCAGGGGAGGGAAGTTATCTGCCAGGGTTAAATTCTTTTTAAACATAAAAACTCTTGGGTATAATATGCACCCCCCACTTCACATAAGATGAAGTGGGGTAAAATTGTGCATATTATAGCCGAGATATTATAGTATATGAAAGGTCAATACAAGGCTCTCTCTGGTGAGCTATTCATTTCAAGGCCTGATCAAACAACCAGGGGCCACCCCTTGAGATTAGAGGAAAGGAGGTTTCAGCTTCAGCAGAGGAAAGTGATTTTTACAGTAAGGTCTGTTAAATTATGGAATTCCTTGCCCAATGATGTGGTTATGGCAGATACAATGGATACATTTAACAGAACATTAGATACATTTCTTTCAAAAGGGAACATACAGGGTTATAATGTGTATTAGTTGGAAAAGCAGGAAGTTTTGATAAAGACTAACTTATTTGTCAGCAGGAAAGATATATAGTCTTCATGTCTCTGGGTTATAAGGCAAAGGTTGGACTTGATGGTTTTGTGTCTTTTTTTGACCTAATTTACTATGTTAGTTGGTTTGCAACTAAAAGAATTAACATAGGGTAAGTCATGACATTGTGGCAAGAACAATAAAGGTTCAGGGTTTGAATATATGAGACATGTTTAATTAAAAAGAGTACCTTTCCCACAACCAAAAGTCATTTTCATAGTAGCTGTGCTATTATAAACAAACTTACCATACAATATCAAAATGGTTTATACCCTTGGATGATAAAAAGATCTCCAAAGCATTGCTTTGCAAAGCATTGGAGACCTCTGTTATGTGCAGGAGTTTAAAAAAGGTATATGATATATAGATAGCATTACCAATACAAGTGTGAACTTATCATATAGCTAAATTACTACAATAAATAAAGCATGATTATGGTGTTTGGTGAAAATGTGGTAGACCTAGTCACAAATGGTTTGTATTCTGTAATCAGTCCCATTTACAAAGACCTGACCATCAAATCCCAAAGTTAATAATCGCATTCTCCATGTGCATCTAAGAACATGTTCTGCATGGTAAATTGTTGATTATGCTTAGGGGTTATTTTCTACAAAGAAATACACTGGGGGAAGATACACTAAGGTGTGATAAAGAGGTGATGTTGTGGATATCTCTTCTCCAATTACTATGTTATGCTCTGGAGCCTATACTCCCTTCCACTTGAAAAATCTTAGTGCATTGGCTCCATAGAATAAAATAAGAAGTGGAGGAGTGATATCAATGGAGAAGTCATCACCACTTTATCACATCTTTATCAAACCTACTCCCAGGTGACCTTATTCTTGCTGGAAAATGTGCCAGTCACTGATAAAAGGTACTGCATAAATTACATAAAAGCACCTCAAAAGCACCAGAAGAAAGTAAATATGTTTTAGTGAAACTAAATCTCTAAATATGACAAACTGAATTGCTCTGAAATATATCATTTTAGATACTTTCAATTCTGAAGCAGAGTGTAATATAAAAATTCCAGCAAAAATGTTTAACGTATTTTTCTGCAGTAAATCTGTCACTGAAAGATGATTTACAAAATATATACTGAGTAATTATAAATGAAATTCAATAAACAGAAAATAAGACTTAAGTCCTCAATTGCCATTCCATGACTTCTGGATCTCGGTGTAATTGCAGAACTCTGCTGTTTGTTACAGTTTTGCTTTGTGGCTATGTAAATGTGTGCAGCATTGAGTAAGGGCTGAGTTGTTCCATGTGTAATTTGCTTTCCCAGCTTACAATTCTCCCTCTAATTATGGAATTTTGCATCTAGTCTTGGATGATTTTTTAATATTTTTGCATTATGTCTGAAGCGCAATACCATTGACATCAGTAAGTCAAATGCAATATTGACATTGTGTTCATTGGTTATTTAAATGTTCAGGTCTCCCATTTATTTTTCTGTACTAATAGGCAGAGAGTATAAATACACACAGAACTGTTTGCAGAATTAGTGATTGCTTTATTTAGTCTTGTGTGTATTGAAATTCCATTCCCAGTGGCCTCCACCTCCAAGACTCAGCAATTACTTGTCCCAGGAGCACAAGGGTATAACTATTTGGCTTATTAAAATGGGGCTAATGTGACATGAAGGTATGTTAGTACATGTCTCTACAGTTATATCACAGTGTTACTAATATTTTACAAAAAAGAAAAAGGTAATTGTGTACTCTGTGCTATAATTAATTGCACATGTATTGTTGTATGTATGTGTACTATGAGTAATTAGTACTCACTTATTAACCTGTATAAGTGAAGGCACTAGCTTCTCAACTCAGTTCACCATAGCATGTTTCTCCTGTGCCTTTCCACAGCTCCATGCTCCCTTATTCAATGACTCCTGTACTAAGTCACCTAACAAGCACATGCAAAACAAAAAAGTGGAGAGAAACAACAGCAAAGCTCTCCAGTGACATTTTGAAGAAAACCACACATTATCACCACACCATAAATCAGTAGTTGGGTCAATATGTGATTTAGGTCACATACTCATTAGACAAAGAGTATGTCCAAGCCAAGCAGTTTCATGAAGTGGTATGGGTATGGGCATTTGTCACGGATCATAAGAAACAAATACATGTGAACAAAGAAACAATTAAAGGATACATTTTATTCAAAATGTTGCTGAAGTGCTTAATGTTTGCAGTCCCAAGATAAAACTCCAGTGCTGGTGCCTCTTAGGTATACTTCTCAGGAATCTGGTAGACTCTCCATACAGCACCACTGCTTCTTGATGGATTGCTAATATATGTAATCACTAACAAATAATCTATATGGCTTGGAATATTATACTTATTGAAAAAAATTATCCATGCAATAAAACAATAGCCGAATAACAGCTCAATAGCCTAATGCATCTCTTGACTTTGTACTTTATCAAGAGCTTAAAATATATAATACACTGAAGTTCACATAGACATAGACTATATGATTAACACATGCCTATGCAAAAAGAATTATATTGTTCACCTTTTATACAAGATGACCATTGCCATTTTGGGAGACACACTACCTCTTAGCATATATTTATCCCATGCATACTTTATATACTTCCTGACAAACACAAATATATCTATAGCTACAAGGGTGAGACCAAGAGCTTTCTATTGAATTTGAATTTGATTCATGCAATCAGACACAGATACAGGAAGCTAAGTGTTACATTAACATGTCACATATAGGAGTATTATGCAGGGTTGTGGTAAGTTAATAAATGGTCCCAATCCCCATTGCCAAAGACAAACATTGCAACACTCATTGAAACATATATAATATTTGGTGGGCTTGATCTACAGTCAAAAAAGGTTCTGGAAGCAGACAAATCATTAAAACTGGTACATTCTTCCAAAATAAAATACCAAGTGTTATAAATCAATCTCTTTCATTTGTTTATTGGTTAGATTAATTAAGCTATTAATTATTATAAAAACTGGAATAACATTAGTCTTTAATCTGACAATGGTCAAAGATAAGATTTCTGATCATTTTGTAAAGAAAAATCACTAGCTTAGTTGCTGACAAACATTAGAAATATATTACAGCCTGATAACCATGGATAGAATATAGATTCACTGCTAACTATGACCTGCAAACAATTTGAGCCTAACACATATGAACACTACCCTGATATTTCAAATTGATGTATAATCTAATCGTGCCATTCCTACACATGCTATAGGGATGGTGGTTGCTATTTGCTAACATTAAATTCTAAATGATGCCATTATGCAATAAAGAGATCATATTCTCTCTCAAAGATGGGCAAAATACAGCCAGCCCTGAGGCCAATCTGATAAGGCCAATCATCTCAGCTAGATGTAAAAACATAGTAGTGCTGTTATACAGAGAATATATAACTAGATTTCTCAGAGAAGGCAGAATAATACATTTCTAACAAAGTACAAATTTGATAGAACTGTATCATTTATTCAGTGCACAGAGCATTGATATTCTGTCATGTTCTCTGATTCTTATTTCATTCCTCCCCCCTGTGTCCTAATTGGCAGACTTCCCTTTTTAAACCCAGCTAACCTTTACCTCGCTGCCCGTTCTTTGAGCTACATGAGCTGTTGCAGTTTTCTGACCCAGCTTGTATTCTGACTACTTCTCCTGTCTGACCCTTGATATCTCTACTTCAGATTGCAGTGTACAACCTTCACCTGGAAATTGACTTTGCCTTGTCTGCTCCTCTGTGCTGCTACCTGATTGGTCTCCTGGTTCCTGACCTCAGCATGAACTCTTTTGCATAGCCAAATTTGATCAACATTGAGAGAACACGTACACCGGGGTGAACATCCAACAAACCATACACTCACCCGAGCCTGTCTTCACCAGTGAGAGAGCACATTTGCCAGGGCAAACATCGGACACCAAGCCCTGTCTTCACCAGTGAGAAAGCACGTATGCCTGGGCAAACATCTGACAAACCGTGTACTCTACCAAGCCCGGTCTTCGCTACTGAGAAAGCATGTAAGCTCAGGCAAACATCCAACAAACCCTGCACTCTGCCAAGCCCGGCCTTCGCCATTGAGAGTGTACGCATGCCAGGGTGAACACATGACAAACAGAGCACTACCCAAAGCTCCTCTCCACCATATGAGTGTGCTTGTTTACCTAAGCACATTGTCAGACAAGGCTACTAGTGGCGGAGCCTCCTCATCTAGGGTAAGCCTTCACCATGAAGCTCCACAGCAGTTCTTCTGTGAAAGACCACTACACTCTGAATCCAACAACTCCTGATACAGTACCACTATCCTGTCCATCATATGTAGTAGGCATTAGACCGTACTTCTTATCTTTAGATGTTCTGCCTTACTTCCTTGTAGGTCCCATTTCTTAATTTATATATATGTGTATTTACTTTTTTAATTTAGTCCCCTGACGAAGTGAGTTATACTCATGAAATGCGTAGGGCTATTATGTAATAAAGCATTTTTATCTGTATACACTCCACGGTGGTTATCATTAATAATAGTGCATTCCCCTTACAACAACAAATGCGGATGTGTGACTGTGCCAGGTCAGGCTACCTGTATATCATCTCCACGGTCATCTGGTGAGTGATCTTATGTTGGAGTGTCTTCCTACAGAGCAAAATGTTGATATAGATACCCATAGAGGAAGTTTTTCTATTCTAACCCCAGCTGAGAACCGCCAATGGACTTAGATAAAGTTAACCCACCGGCAAGATACTGTTGAATTGATATAGGAGAAAGTGGATTCCTCTAAATATCGCTTTTTGGCTATTTAAGTTGGGCTATCATATCAAGTATACTTCTTGTGAGTATAATCAATGTTATATATTATTTTATTGATTGGGAAGTTACTCTCAGATGCTGCGCTCTTCTTCTCTTTGCTCCCATTTAGACTTCTCATGCACAGTTCCCACAGTACTCTGATGGTGTCATCCTGGTCCCAGCCCTGGCTGATCTGGGGTCAGACATCTGGCTTTGTGGCCAGCAACTCTAACTCAGCTTTGCATTTAGCAAGGGACCATCAGAGACTGTCTATGCATGCCTGCATCACACCCGACTCTTAGAACTGTAGCATCCAACAGTTGTATGGAGTGTTGGCAGAGACCCTGGCAGGAAGAAAGGGACATATGATTTGCATTTTATCATCACTGAGAAAGCATGTATGCCTTGTGACTATCTGATACACTAAGCATTCTGCCAAGCCTGTCTTCACCATTGAGAGAGCAGCTATTCCTGGGCGAACATCCGTCAAACCGTGTACTCCACCAAGCCCTGTCTTCTCTAGTGAGAGAGCATGTACGCTGGGGGAAAAATATGACAAACTGTGCACCACACCAAGTACTGTCTTCTCCACTGAAAGAACACATTTGCAGGGGGCGTACTTCTGGCAAACCATGCACTTCACCAAGCCTTGCCTTTGCCACTAAGGGAGCATGTATGCTGGGGCGTTGTCACGGGCACCCAGGAATGCTCAGAACTCAGTACGGTAATATAATGCAAAATATTTATTAGAATCAATCACAGCACTAAATAAGTGGTACAACAAGCAAAGGGTTACTAGCTGGCGACACTACTACCAGAAATAGTAGGCCTCTCGCAGTAGTCTCAGCAGGATACAGGAACGCCAACTCTTGATCCGTCGACTGGAACAGGCGACCACTGTGAACACTGGCTCAGCAATCTTGATCCGATGAACAGGAACACAAGGACTGCTGGACTGGAGAACTGACCCATGCCTGCAATCAGTCAAACCAGCAACACCACACCTTTGCAGCAACCCGGTGACCCACGCCTGCAGTCACCACTAAGAGACCCTGTGACTCTGCCTGCAGTCACTATATTGTACCCCTGTGACTCACTCCTGCAGTCACATATGAAGACCCTGTGGCTCACGCCTGCAGCCACCACATAAGACCCTGTGACTCACGCCTGCAGTCACTACACCAGACCCTGTGACTCTGCCTGCAGTCACTATATCGAGACCCTGTGACTCACGCCTGCAGTTACCAATCAGACCCTCTGTCCACAACAGTGGTCTGTCTTAAGCCAATAGCACAAATTGATCACGGTAAGGGACACTCGTGATCACTGGGTCATACACAGAGAGGGTTCTCATACTTAGCTGGGTCATACACAGAGAGGGTTCTCGTACTTATCTGGGTTATACACAGAAAGGGTTCTCTTACTTAGGCGGGTCATACACAGTGCTGGTTCATATAAATAGCCAGGTCATACACAGAACCCAAGTACTTCACCTAATAACAACGAAAGGACAACTGAGTCAGGACTCAGTCTGCCTTTTAAACCCCTCCACAGGAAGTAGGAGGAGCAGCTCAGAGGGAGGAAGTAGGAAGTAGGTAGGAGGAGACTACAGGAAACAAACAGATAAAACAGAGGCCTGCTGCATGCTAGAAGCCTCGCGCCTGTAGATGCTGCTGCAAAAAAGGTAAGCTGTAAACTGTAACAGGCGTACATCAGACAAACTGCTCACCCTCCAAGTCCCGTCTTCGCCATTGAGAGTGCACATTTGCTGGTACAAACATCCAGAGCACTGCCCCAAGTTCCTCTTGTCTGCCTGAGCGTGCTTGTTCACCTGAGAAGACATGCTGCCCCCAGAGCACATTGTCAGACAAAGCTACTCACAGAGAAGCCATCACATCTAGGGTGAGCCTTCAAACTGAAGCTCTGCAGCAGTCCTGTGAGAGACCACTTCACTCTGAATAACAACTCCTTCTACAATCCCACTATCCTCTCCAGCATTTGGAGTGGGCATTGTATCTGTACACCCTAACTTCCTTGTTGGTCCCATCTAGACCTCTCCTGTGCAGCTCACATCCTGGTCCCAGCCCTGGCTCAACTGGAGTCAGACATCTGGCTTCATGTCCAGTAACTTTAACTCTGTTTCAGCCATAGAAGGAACCACCTCTATGCACACTAGCACCTCACCCCACTCTTTAAAGTCTAACATCCAACAGCTGCATGGAGTGTTTGGACAAAGACCCTGACAGATTATCTTTGTAATAGCACAGCTGTTAATCACAAGCATAAACACAAGAAACACTCAGACAGGGGGTTATATAATGGGGTATTAATCAGGGATTGTGTATTATCTATTATACATATATGTGTGTGTGTGTTGCGTGTGTAGACACACAGTGGTACATTTATCATAGAAAAGTGGAGCAATTCTGGAGCAAAATAATTGCTGCATATTTAACAAAGAAAATGTCCCGCTGAAAGTAAAGGGAGTTTGTGAGAAACACGGTGCAGCTGTTTCACTCCAGAATTTCTCTACTTTTGGGCTCTGTAAATATGCCCCATAAACTCGGCCCTCAGACAGCTTTTTGAATGGAGATAAAGCCCTTGGGCAAAAATAATTACCCACCCTTTGTCTAAAGCGAAGCTGCCTGATTTGTAAGCTAAGCACAGAAAATAAACCAGTGTATTCATACATTTACCCTAATATGTTGCATATTTTAGCATCAATTAGGTTTTTTGTGTGAAATATATACATAAATAATTATTGTAGATGATGGTCAAATATTGTTTCTTTCAGTCCTACTGCAATTTTACAGTATTATGCTTCTCCCCCTCTTATATGGTCTTTAACCCACTCACTGCTAGAGGGATATGCAACACATTACCCTACAATGAGTTTCTAACCCCTCTGTCACTCAAAGCTTTTATAATACAGGAATTAACTACTATAAACATTCTGTAGGGAATGTTAGGGAAACAAACACTGAATATGAAACATCATAGAACCTCTCGTAAAAACAATATAAATTGTTAAGCTGGTTTTGTTGTAGCTTCACTATTTATGTTTTGAATGTCATACCAGATATTTTGTATATACATTTACTGAACAAAATGGAATCATTTCCAAAATAAAAGACATGACTGATAAAGCTATGATAGATTGTGCAAAGGCTAACTAATTATTCATTGCCTTTATACCCCTGTCACATTGTTTAAAACCATTTCTTTTTTACACAATGTGACATCCATTTCATTTCAGACTAATGCTTGTGTTATTTAATATTGAAGTAATTAAACTTGACATCATCTATACTTTTCTGTCCTAAAAAAAAATCCAGACGGGTCCACTGTTCTGTTTTATGCATGTTCAAGCGCAAAATGCCACAATATTTAGGGAAACATTCTTTAGAAACCAGTAATCAAATTGTTTGTAATCAAATTTTCTGCTGAGTTTTGAAAGCTACATTATTCAATATGCTACTGGTCCTTTCTGTAATAGCAACATAGTGTATCAGAAATGCCTGATACTTTAATATATCTTCTTTTACTGATTCACAGAACTCCCAGTAGACCCAAGTAAAAAAATTGCTCTAGTTTCATAGGCTATACATGTTGGTGTATCAACACAAAAGAAACCAACTATCTAAATAGCAATTAAAATACACATTTTATTATTTGTTTTTTTAATTAGTTAAGTGTTGCAGCCACATGTTTAATAGCTTAACTAGTAAAACTTAAAAAAAACAAATCAATAAATTATTCAGAGGTTGAAGATGTATTTGTGAAATAACATCCCTAGGTAAGTAGGATTTTATGTACTGAAAAATTAAAGTTCCTTAATAACAATAATAAAAAACGTGCAATTCTTGTACTATTAAAACTTTTAAAATTGTACTTTTGGCATATTTCAGATATATTATCAGCAAGGCTTGTTCAACTTAATCCATATTAACACAAAAAAAAGAATATCTTACCACTGAAAGGGAGTTTGAAAGCAGAGACCCATCTTGACCCAGCATGTTTGACACTGTAATTGCAGGTAAATCCATGTTCTGTGGATGGTATGGAAGTAGACCATTTTGATTCATTGGGTGACAGAGGGAGTGATATCCAGACTCAGTGTCTGACAAGGGCACCAGTGCATGTTCTGGTAGTGAAGGAGGCGTTATTGGTGGAATGTTAAAGTCTTCATTTTCTAGGCTAGGGCCAGGATATGACTGTAGAGTGAAAACAAAACAAATATTGTTGCATTCACAAATAGGCAAGCTTTTCAAACAAAGTTATTTTTATTTAATAAAGTCACATTTCAAACCATAATACATTATGTTGCTGCTGTTTTACTGTTATGTTTGGAACATAATTCCCCCAAAGGCATAACAAAGTCTGGCATTTTTAATATTTCCATTAGGCCCAGTTTTCTCAAGAATCAAAAATCATTTAATAAATTCCTAGGGCCCCATTAAGATTCTTCAAGAGTCTCATTGTTGTTGAATATCCCTTTCAGCAGGTCTGGAGAAAACAAATGTAATTTATAAAATCTTCAAAAAAATTGCTTTTACCTGATTGCCAACACATGAGATCAACCATTTCAGCTGCAACACAGCTTCAGGAAGGGGACATTTTAATAATATAGCAGCATATCTAACATTACTTCTATGGATATATTACCATGTTTTAAATACACATAAATCTATCTATTACAATATTGCTTGTGAAAGATATAGAATGACAAATATAGAAAATTGGTATGTAAAGGTTTAATAATAATATAGGTTTACAATTAGAGTTCTTTGCTTTTGTTATAATACCTAATATGACAGTATCAATTATTGCTGCACTAGAGAAAAAATTGGAGCAATAGGTTAATGAATTGTAGAGACAAAAAAGAGCAGCTGATTTCATTTTGAGACATGTTTGGAGGACAATTACATGTATTGAATAATAGAAAATGTAATTATGCACTGCTCAACATTTTGGTCCTGTAATAACGCTTTAGGTTGGGATTTAATTCAAGTTATGATCCTCTTCTTAATTTGGGGTAGATGTTTATTAAAACGGCAATATAGAGTTACAGTAAGTGTGCATTTATAGTAAAGGGCATATTCTAAATTGCTTTTACCCCCTCTCTAAAACTTAACTTAAAAATAAAGTTAACAAATTGAATACAATCCCCAATGCATTAAAATCTTCTGGCACTCAGTGTATTAAGTGAAATTAGTAAGAGTTGGAAAAATTGAATAACATAGGGACTTTATACTCGGTATAAGGGATAGATAGTGTACATATTTGTATTATTATGTAGTAAACAATACAGGTGTTGTGGTCGGTGAAAGACATTAAGGTATGCATATTATAAACTACTCAAAACTAAGTTTGCAGTATAATGTATTTCTCATGAGAATGCAGAAGTTCTGCTGAAGGGAATTCTAAATACAAGTATGTTAAACCTAGAGGTCCAAAGGGGTTAAAAACTATGTACAAAAAGTCTAAAAATATAAATATATCAGCTGAATAAGATCTAGCTAGATAGAAGGGCATGCAAGCATGCACTCACGCACGCACACAGGTACACACACATAAATATAAGCAAGATGTACATACTTATGGACATGAAAACTCACTTATTCAGGGGATCAGGTTTTTTTTTTGTTTCCTATATTTCAATCCAGACAAACTGCAC
Organism: Rhinophrynus dorsalis; assembly: GCA_037306005.1. NCBI lineage: Eukaryota > Metazoa > Chordata > Amphibia > Anura > Rhinophrynidae > Rhinophrynus > Rhinophrynus dorsalis. The sequence continues at coordinate 117,932,468 of CM074723.1, read as the reverse complement.
TTAAATTACAAAAATTATGGCAGTAGTGTTGACCAAAAAACCCTTATTAATATAGAAACATAAAATTAAAGTAACAGTAATGTCCCAATAAAAACATTTCTTATTCTGTAGAGTTTAAAAAAAGAAATTATGTGGCACAAATCCTATCTCTCAAACCTTTATGGTTTGAGAGATATTCGCATTTAAAGTTCTCCCTCTCCTGATGTGAGCTGTAAAGCTGACAGCAGGAGATCCGTGTCGGCCGACATGAGGAGGATCTTCAGCAGAGCTGAAATTACGTTATTTAAAAAGAAATACTTAATTGGAAGGTTTACAAAGTGTGCTGGCAAACCAGACACACGTTGTAGACCTTTCCAATGAAGTAATTATTTTCCAATAATGCGATTTCGGCTCTGCTGCAGAGCCACCGACTGGTCCCCAGACTGGGGTCTCCTGCTGTCAGCACAGAGCTGACATCAGGAGAAAGGGAGGGAGGGAGAAACTTTACAGACGAATATCTCTCAAACTGTAAAGGTTTGAGAGATAGGATTTGTGACACATAATTTATTTTTTTATACTCTACAAAGCAAGAACATTTTTATGGGACATTAGTGTCAATTTAATGCTTTAATAAATTACATTAGGTGTAAATAATGGAAATAATTATAACAATAAACTCAACACTGTAGCATGTTTTAACACTTTGAATGCCAGAGGTGCATTGGATATCCCTCTGACACTCAAAGGGTTAATAAATCCTTGTAATTTGTATTTGATATGTATCTTGCAGTGACAGTGACTGTGGCTATTATTCTGGATATATGGCTACTGATTTCTTCCAGATTCATGATAAATGTTGGTAAATATAAAAAGTCTAACATGTTCTAACAAGTGGATTTTGACTGCATTTAATTATTCAATTTCTAATGTTAAACAGTGGTGAATATTTAATATAAATATATATATATATATATATATATACATATCACAGATTTCATTAAACATATATTTCACTTTGTAGACATTCAAATATTATAATAATGTGATTCACAGAGGACACTTTGAGAAGTTTAAATAGAATGAATCTTATCTTTAATTCCTGAATGAAGTACATTCAGGATCAAGCATTTCACAATCTCTTTTGTCTCAGCATGACTTAGTCTCGATAGTTTCAGAACATAATGTATTGCTGTGGAAACCTGGAGTCCATTACATAAATCATCTCAACACTCAGCAAGAATTGTCCAACAGTGCCATTGATATGTTTAAGTCAATGATGCTGAAAACACCTTTTTGTCTAACTTCACATGTTCGACAATACTAATAGATCATCTTCATTTAAAAGCACTCAGCAGGCTAATTTATCAAGCCACAGTTATCAAAATCATATTATCTTTTGGGTAAAACTTTCTTTTTATCTTTCTCATCAATTTCACTTATTCTGTGTGGATGGTCACTCTTTTTCATAAAGAAAATCTATGAAGAGTAATGTATACTGTAAATATTGCAGGTTGTTTTATGTGATTGTTATGTGACTTGGCACAATATATTAGACATTTAATGCAAAAAAATGTTTTTATTAAAAATTTACCTGTTCCAACTTTTAGTCACATTAAATAATAATGTTCACAATTAATCTTCATAGTATTTGGACTTTGGAGAGTGTTATTTTAATACTGTCAGAGTTGTAGTTCAAGAGTAATTGAATGATAAAGTTTCCCCCTCCACCCCTTTTACCTAGTGTAAGCCCCCTCTTCTCAGATGTGGAATCTGGTCCATAGACCAGACAGCTCCCAGCAAGGAACAATCTTCTTACTGTGAGAACAATGAAAACCCTGCCCCCCCTTGACAGGTTTTTCAGCTTATTTCCTTATCTTAACTTCTTCAGTGCCAGAGGCTTGGGCCATTTCCTGTACCCTGCAGGCCAGACACTTTTTCAGGCATTTTTGCTATCCTTCTGTTTAGGCTTGATTTACTCTGGGAATTTCTAGTTACATATGGAAAACTATATATTGTTTTTTTCAGAACAAATTGAGCTTTCTCGTGGTACCTTACATGAAGAGAATTTTGCATTGTGCAAAAAGCTATGATGTCATAATGACAAAAAAAGTGAAAATGTATTCATTTTGCTAAAATCACATATTATGTATCAAAAACATTTACCTTGATTGAAAAAGTTTAAAATTATTTGAAAAAGCCCCACGTCCCCCGAGTAAAAAAATACCAAATTTGTATAGTTTTACCTACGTCCATGGCTAGCGCAGAGCCCTAATCACCAGCAGCGCAAAATGACATTTTCAACTTTATGAGCTAAAATGCGCGTTCTAGTGTTTTTGTGGTAAATCTACCCTAAAACAGTGGAATAACTGTCCCTTCAGATGTAGTGAAACCTGTGAAAACTATGGGATTTCCAACTGTATTTTTTAGCTAGTGCTCTTAGGAGAAGAATGACACCCCATTGGTATGAGTTGACATGCCCTAGGGAGGGTGCTAGAAGTACAAAACTACTCCGGCTACAACCTCTGATTTCTCTAAAACATTTTCTCAAACATTCTTGTGTGCATGGAAATGGCTATAACACCTTCAGATGTGAAGAAAAAGTAGATAAACCATACCATTTTGGAGAGAAGATAACCTGCTACATCTAATGAGGGGTCACTTGCCTTCTTACCCCAATCCTGGTGTGCATAAATGTTTCCAGAAGGATGCGATACAGGAAAAAAATAGCTTTTTTTACATTTCTGTCCCTTTAAATGTAGTGAAACCTGTGAAAACTATGGGATTTCCAACTGTATTTGTTAGCTAGTGCTCTTAGGAGAAGAATGACACCCCAATGGTATGAGTTGACATACCTTAGGCGGTGCTAGAAGCACAAAACAACACCTACTACAACATCTGATTTTCTCAAACAGGACTTGCCTGTACAAAAATGGTTATAACAACTACAGAAGTGAAGAAAAGATAGAGAAACCATACCATTTTGGAAAGCAGATAACCTGCCACATCTAATGAGAGGTCACTTGCCTTTCTAACCCTAAGTTAGTGTGCACAACTATTTCCAGAATATGGTGCTACAGAAAAAAAAATGTTTGTTTTTTTTTTTGTTTTTTTTTTACAAATCAGTCACTTCAAAAATATGAAAATTGTTCAACACCATGGGATTTCCTAGGTGGACCTCTTGCCAACCAAGAAAAATGCTGTGGGTTGATGTACCATATTGGGTGCCAGGAGAATGGCTACCAATGGAACAAGGATGGGGAAGCAAACAGAGTACGTTTGATTCTATTGATACTATTGATACCAGTGGTCAGTCAGTGTACATGGGGACCTGTGACTGCCATTAAAATCAGGTACGAGGGAAGAGGGGTCAGGCAGTGTATGTGGGTATATCTACCAGTGGGCAGTGAGCAAGTATGGCGTTTGTGGTGGGGTAGGTAAGATAGTACATATGGGGGATCTGTGACTACCAGTGTGCACTGTAAGTCCCCACATACACTGTTTGATTCCCAGCCTGATTCCAGTGCATACTCACACTAGGGTCTACCAGTAGGCAGTAGAACCAGGCTGGGGGGTCAAACTGTGGGAATGGGACTGCCAGTGGGCTGTGGAACTAGGCTGGTGGGTAGGGTATGTATGTGTGTGTGGGGGGGGGATTGTAGGCATTTGTGTGCAATGCATTGGACGTCCTGTGGCACACAGAGGGTTAATGTTTTTCATGTTATTTTTATTCATACCTAGGGTATACCATAGGGCAGAATAAAAAATAAATAAATGTGTGTGTCACAGGGGGGGTCCAACGCATTGCAAATCACTGTGTTGGACGCCCCTGTGGTGAACACGTTTTTTTTTTTTTTTTTTTTTACACCTTGTTGGGGGGCATCAGGACCCCTGATGCCACCCCAATGAGGTCTAAAGAAAAAAAATGAAAAAAAAAATCCTTTGTCTGCCACAGGGGTGTCCAATGCATTGGACCCCCTGTGGCACACAACGGGTTATTTTTTTATTATTATTCTTTATTCATAGCTTTCTGGGGGGCCTCGCTGGGGGCTCCCCAACAAGCTTTGAATGTAAAGTAATAGTAAAAAAAAGTCCTGTGTGTGCCACAGGAGGGGGAGTCTGCATTGGACCCCCACCCCCTGTGGCACATACAGGGTTAAAAATTATATATATATATATATATATATATATATATATATATATATATATTTTTTTTTTTTTTTTTTTTTTTTATTATTATTATTATTATAGACCTCATTGGGGGGGCATCCTGAGCCCTGTGAGTGCTGCACTACTAAATATGTTATATACCTAATATCCTGCCAGATGTGTAATGTCCAATATGTGGGAAAGACATGTAGATCTCTGAGAGAATGTGTAAGAGAGCACATCAGTAATGTGAAATGTGGTGATCACAAAACTGGTGTTGCTCAACATTTTTGTTTAAAATACAATGCATGTCTAGAACACCTCTCAGTGGTCAGCATAGAAAGAGTAGTCTCACCTATTAGAGGTGGTGACAGAGAGAGATTGATGTCCCAGAGAGAGGTGTTCTGGATTTTCACTTTGTCTACTAGGCTGCCACTTGGACTTAATAAGGCATTTGATGCAAGTCTTTTTGTTTGATTCCAAGGAGTTAAGATGGAATAATATTGATTTCTTTATTTCTAACAATTAGTCCAGATACTCTTGATACATTCATTGTGGACGTTTGGGTGGTCGTTGTATTAGTTAGAAAATAAAAACTACATTAGCTAATAGTTACGATACACATATATGTGTCTCTGCTGATCTAGTAGATAGAGATATATTAGTGTATATCTGGTACGAATTTGTTAACCATTGTGGCACACCTATATGCGTTTTTTACTTTGGTTGACAGGTTTATATCTGCATTCACTCCTGTATGTCTGGGTTTTAAGGATTTGTATGTCATGTATTCTTAATATTTGTATTTGTTTGATACACATTGTGGGGGTTGACACTCTCCATTCTTGGGAAAGATCATTGATACGCACATGAGTTCAGCACTATGATCATGAAGGGTTAATCTGCTGACAATATTCTTGTGAATTGAGCAGTAGGTTTTCCATCGTGGGATTGGTTGCCGCACCTGATAGGTGTGAACCTTGAATTTAAGAGACGGGAGAGGTGGTCATTCCTTTAGTCTATGATTAAGCACTCAGGTGTGAAAAGCGTGAGACAGATGCGGTATGTGTAGCGTTCATTGTTGATATGATGTAATAAAGAAAGAGCTGGTTTTATATACTACATTGGAGTGCGGTCCTCGTTTATATGTTTTGAGTTTTACAAAAGGGTTGGGAATCCGGAGAACCTGCACCGCGATCAAGAAAACAGCGGGCGGTGAGTTATATGCCATTCGATATTTTGGTATTATTTGGGAACTTTATTTCCAGCAGTGCCATTGTGTGTTTTCGCCATGACAGCAGGTACAGCTGTCCAAGCTTGTACGCTGTAAGTAGCTGGCACTCTAGGGGCTAACTGAAGATTGGCCCTCTCTACAATCTACTTGGACACACCCTGCTGCTCTGAGCTGAGCAGTGTTACATCAGTAAAAGGGGCGGGAGGGGGATACTTTATCATTCAATTAATCTTGAACTACAACTCTGATAGAACTGAAATAACACTCTCCAAGGCCCAAATACTATGATGATTAATTAGAACTGCTTTTATTATAAAACATTACTATCCCTTTAAATATATCTGTTTAAACCACCTATACTTTGTGCCTCTTGTTTTCAAAACAAGTTAGTAGCTTTTGATATTTTTGATTTGGCAGTTAGGAATATAATAATAGCAGGCCTTTGACTTGGTCATATAAAAGATGCATAATTAATTACTCATACGTTCAGAAAAATCACCTCTCACCAGCTTTTTTAGGGATGGATTAAACTGATAAGGACAATTAATCGTGTAAACAATTTCAAGACAACAGCACCCAATGAGGGGATGCCTTGAAAAGGTCTATAAATGCTTTTTAAAAACATAAAGAACATAAAGAAATTGCATCTTTAAAACAAAATAAAAACATAATGTAAAGTAAACAATTTTTAATTTATAGGCAAAATTGTTTTTAAAGTGATAGGTCCGCTTTAATAGTTTGCATCCATTAAGTTAAACATCTACAATATCATCTTTGATGATTCGCATGAACACAAAAAATATTGAGTAATTTCTAATTATTCCCAAAGCAGGTAAAATAATAATTTCCCTATTTCCTGTTGTCTAGCTGTACTCACAAATCTTTCCATAAGTAGTTTGTTACTGTTATATATAGTTTCCCATCTTATTGTAACTGTACCAGGTTTGTTTTTCATCTCAAATACAAAACCTTACATTTATCTATATTAAAGTGATTTTCATGCTCCTTTTTTACTTCACATATAAAATGTAAAGACAAATTGTCATGCTTTTTATTTATTTACACTTTTTTATACTTTTTTTTTTTTTTTTTTACACTTTTTTATCTCTGAATCTCCAGAGAACTTTCTGCCAGGCACTATGAAAGCAGGCATAGTGCTGCAATTATTTATAATTTGTACTATGCCTGCTTTCATAGCACTTGAAAGAAAGCTCTCTGAAAACAGACTCATGGACCTCCTTGTTAGGGATATACAATTGTAAACAACAGATTACCATGATGAAAAAAAACGAGTGTAGATGTTGTGACTTTACATATTATGCACCTGCAGAATATATAAAGTCAAAAAGCAGGCTGTCTGAAACTTTATGCCACTTTTTCATTAAATTACTCAGTTTATACAGTTCTTTCTGCATGTATTTCCTACAGAGTTGAGTGTCGTTAGCAAAGATTGAGACGCTACTTTTAAAACCCACTTCAAGATCATTAATAAACAAACTAATAAGCATTGAGACAGAACTGAACCCTGAAGTACTCGACTTACAACTTCAGACCAACTTGAAAAGGTTCCATTTACAAAAATGCTCTGCATTCTATAATTCATTAAAACTTAAGGTGATTCATTTGTATCTACTCTTTAAAACGTTTGAAGGAAGTCAATAATAAAGTTTAATAAGCCAAACACTGTAACTGGTATTAACAAGTGATAGTTTTAGAAACATGTATTTATTATAAACAAGCCTTTTTTGTGGCTTTTTTTTCTGTGTTTTAAAAGATTAAAGATAATTGTAACTCACTAGAAATGACACTTTGGTTTCCATTATTTATTTAGGCATCTATGTTTGTTTTTAATATAGCAGTCCCAAAATAAAGGAAGAAATGCTTTGTGGGTTATAAGTATTTTACATATAAAGACATGATTTAGAAAATGAGTAACTTTTTTTTAATAGGTATTAAATAAATATTGTGTTTTAATGATTCAAGGGTTGAGGTAAAATACTCCATCAATTTAAAGGCACTGATCTGGTCTCTTTGTTTGGAAATTTAAATGACAGCTGGGGTGAAATTATATACAGTTGTTTCATCTTTTTTGAATCCATTAATTATTTTCTGTCTGCCTTTTTCTATACATATCGGTGTTAGTTAAACTATAATAAGACTACAATAAGGATGTGCATAAAGGGATAGTAATACTTCGTTTTAACTTTATTTTATTTTGTAGGCATTAAAAAAACATGAAGAATGTTATAAGTCTTATCTCTCAAACCTTTATGGTTAAATAGATATTCACAAGCAAAGTTTCCCCTCCTGCCCCTTTTACCTAGTGTAAGCCATCTTTTCTCAGATGTGGAATGCAGTCCATAGACCAGACAGATAACAGCAGGTGACACTCTTCTTTGTATGAAAACAATGAAATCCCTGCCCCCCTTGACAAGTTTTTCAGCTTTTTCCCTTATCTTAATTGAAGATTGTCCATCTCTGCAGTCTACCTGGGCACCTCCTTTCTGATCTGGCTGAACAGGGGGGGATACTTTGCTTGTGAATATCTCTTAAACCATAAAGGTTTAAGAGATAAGACTTGTATCGTTCTTCATGTTTTTTTAATGCCTACAAAATAAAATAAAGATAAAACGAAGTATTACTATCCCTTTAAGTGTGATTCTGCCTCCCCCTTCTTACATTATTCTTACACAGATAGCACATATTTAGCTTTTGGATCATGAGTGAAGTATCTCCATACTGTAGACTTTATAGATTTCATAGACTAAGGTGGAAGTGGTGATGATGCAGATTATGACTGACAGGACAAATGTGTATTTTTTAGACATATTTACTTGTCTAGAGTCATATTTTACAATTGGTTTATCAAACAGTTTATAAACAGGCACAGTGCTCCTTTTCAGTTATGGAAGACTGATCCCTTTCCTTTCAGCTAATTTTTTGGCCATGTCATCTTTTATCTCAGTCTCAACTTCATCTGTATCAGAAGTAGAAGAGGATGTGGAGGGATATATTCTAGATCAATATCATCAGCAGTAATTAGGTCATCGTCATCATCACCTGAAGCTTCTTCCCAGCTACTTTCATATTCCAGTAGGCTTTAGGAAGTTTCAAAATGTATGTGCAACTGCTGCACTAGTGTGTAACTAGTGTCAAGAGGACTTCAGGAGATGTTTGCTTTCTCTCTCTTTCTTCCAATGTTATTCAAGTATTCATTTTTTACAGTCTACCAAGTATATGTGTTAGTCACACAGGCTCATCCAGCTCATGAAGGATCTTCGCCTGCCTGTTTCTTTTCAGTCAAACAAGATTTGGGGGTATTTTGGGTAAATATCCTTTCTCCCTTCACACTCCCCCAGACTCCCCTAACAGAGAATAGCCATCTCAGGAAGGAGCTTGGATCAACTTTCCCAGAGTCCCCAAACTCTCATAATGCAGAGAAAAAATAGCCCACCCACAAGACTCTCTAAACTAAACTTCACAGCCACCTTATTTGACTATCTTCTCTAGCTTCAAAATTGTGCTGCTTTCTCTCTAACAAACACAGAATGACAAGCTGCTGGAACCCCACTGGGAAAACAAGAGAAACTTTCCATGTGTGTATGTGGGGGGGGGGGGGTGGATTCATTCTTACTATAAGTGCCATTTTGCCTTTTTAGCTTTTGAGGCAAATAAAATTCACCCATCCCTAGTTATAATAATTGAAAAACAATGAAGTGTCTCTATAAGTGGAGATTCAGCAACCATAAAAAGCAATATTAACATGATAGAAGACACCAGAGCTGAATTTTCCCAAGATAAGTACTGCAAAGCTGGAAAATAGGTGTTTTATCATTATCATATGCTATTTTCATTTACTGATGCAGATAATGACATTGTCCATTAGTCAAATATCTCCTTATATCTCCAACCAGTCCATAAGCCAAATCAGATACTGTAGAATTTAACAGAAAAGAGTTCAAATCTCCGGTATCATCTATATCACGTAAAGAGTTTTGCATCACAAATACAGGAATGCATTACTGTGAACCCCGATCTGTATTATTTACTAGATAAAAATGTCCAATGTCAGATAATTCTTCTTGCATTATTCAGGTCCTTACTGCTTGTTCACAGGGCCGGATTTACAATAAGGCAGAGTAGGCATCTGCTTGCAGGTGCACCCCACAGAGAGGCACCTGTCATTGGGATCACTTTTTTAATTAGCCGCCTAGCTGGCTGCGCAGTGGCAGAACAATAATCCCCCCACCCAGTTTCCGCTCCATGTTGCCCTCACATTGACCCCCCCCCCTTTGTCTGTTTCCTACCTCCCTGGCAGGACAGGTCTGTGCCTCCTTTGGCACAGTCCTGTAGCTGCTGAGCTCACTCGTCGGCTCTTAAGGAATGCAGAGCGCTGGGAGATGATATCATCTCCCAGCGCTCTGCATTCCCGAATAGGAGATCACGCAGGAGCTCCAGCAGCTACAGGACTGTGCCAAAGGAGGCACAGATGACAGATCTACTGCCAGGGAGGTAGGAAACAGACAACAGGGGGGTAGGAAACGGACAATGGGGGAAGGCAATGTGAGGGCAACACGGAGATGGTGGGGGCAAGTTGGAGCCAAAGAGGGCAATGTGAGGGCAACATGAAGATGGTGGGGGCAATTTGGAGATGGTGGGGGCAATGTGGAGCTGATGAGGGCAATGTGAGAGTAACATGGAGCTGATGGGAGGCAAGTTGGAGCTGATGGGGGGCAATATGGAGACAGTGGGGGAAATGTGGAGCTGATAGGGGACAAGTTGGAGATGGTGGAGGCAATGTGAGGGCAATATGGACATGATGGGGGCAATGTGGAGCTGATGGGGGGCAAGTTGGAGCAGATGGGGGCAATGTGAGGGCAATATGGAGATGATGGGGGGCAAGCTGGAGCTGATGGGGGCAATGTGAGGGCAATATGGAGATGGTGGGGGCAATTTGGAGATGCTGGGGGCAATGTGGAGCTGATGGGGAAAGTTGGAGCTGATGGGAGCAATGTGAGGGCAATATGGAGATGATGGGGGGCAAGTTGGAGCTGATGGGGGCAATTTGAGGGCAATATGGAGATGATGGGAGCAATGTGGAGATTAGGAGCATTGTGGAGCGGAGATGGCCAAGGTGGGGGGCGCTTCAGATCTCTGTGCCTACAGTCTCCTGAGATGTAAATCCGGTCCTGCTTGTTCATGTTCAATTTACTGCATATACACTGTTCCTTGCATCCAGTCCTTTACAGTAATCACACTTAATGGAACTCTAGAACTGGGTTTAGATGGATTTGTACTTATATTCTTAAACAACATACAATAATTGTAAATGTGGAAGAAGATGTGGCATAATAAACTGGCTGTATGTCAATTGCCCATGGCAAAAACACACCTAAAATAAGTCCTTCTATTAGATGAAAAGCATACTTACTTTAGAAATTCTTAAGCACTTAATCATTTAGTACTGTATGTTGGGTCATGTTCTATGAGAATAAAATGTATCTAAATCAAACTACATTTTGGTATACAAAAATCAGCTTTATAATCTTTTGAAAGATGTCAAATTAATAAAATCAAGTTAATCTATTTGCATGTCTTTTGCTTTGTTTGTGCATACTATGCACATGTGTGTATATTATACTATATTATACTATACTAACAATATTATTGTTTGCTTCTTCTAGATAAGGACGTGTTTAAAAGTGAAACACAAGTATAAAGTCCAGGAAGGGACAATTTTCTAAAGATGAACACCAGAACAAAATAATAAGATGTAACATTGGAGGGCTGGAAACATGATAGGAAATATGATAAAGACTAAGAGAGAGATGCATGAAATAGCCTCCAATAAGAAATGATATGAGCTTTACCCCTTAGGCATCTGTAACTTAGCCCTCTAGTGGCTGTCTTCTTATCTAACTAACTGATCCTTCAGTGTCTACATTGTCACCTCTTTGTACTCTCCTGTCTACCTCTCTGCTGGTGTTCCTCATGGTTCTGTTTTAGGACAGATTCTGTTATCTTTATACACAATAACACTTATTAGCTAATTCGGGTTCAAATATCACCTCCAAGCAGATGACACACTGCTTAATTTATCTGCACCTCTACTGTCCCCCGATGTTTAATCTCAAGTCACAGATTGTCTCTCTGCTATATAAGGCTGGATGGCTCATAAGCACCTCAAACTCAGCTTGCAAAAACGTGAGCTAATTTATTTATTTAGAAAATGTTTTACCAGGAAGAATACATTGCGATTTCTCTCGTTTTCAATTATGTCCTGGATATTTTTCAGTAAAGGGTTACATATTCACACAAATTGAGAAACATTATATATTACATATTATACATACATAAGCATATAAATATACATATATATATTAAATATTAAAATTATATACAGTTACACACTGTTTTTAGATATAAAGAAGCATTTACTTTTAAGGATTTAGGCTGGGAGCAGATATGATTATTTCATCTAGATCTCATCTAGATCAGGCCCAGTAGCACCCCTTCAGGTGAAAGTAATGGCACTATCATAAATCCAGCATCAGAAGAATGGTGCCTAGGGGTGATAATTGATGCTGCTCTCTCATTTTCTCCTCATATTAATGCTATTGACAAATCCTGCCGCTTTTTCCTGTGTAACAGAGCAAAAACCCTTCCCTTCCTCTCTTCATAACCTTCTTCTCTAAGGATCTTCCAGCCTCACAACACCATACACTTCAATTAATACAGAATGCTAAAGCACGAGCTGCGTTACTGTCACCTAGGTTTGTCCTCCTCCAATCACTCCAATGGCTGCCTATCAAACTCCAGGTACCTTTTAAAATGTTGCTTCTCTCAGTCAAGACTCTTCTTTCCTCTACTCCTTCCCTTCCCTCCACTTTGATCAGCCAATGAAATTCTCCTCTCAGCCCCCTTTGTGTCTACAGCTCTCTGTTATATCAAACCCTTTTCCTTCATCTGTGAAATGCTCTACCTCACATCCTGTGCCACTGCAGTTCTCTCATGGTCTTTATGACTCACTTAAAATTACACCTCCTCCACAAAGCTTCAACAAGTTAGAAGGTATTCGTTTCATACATCCAAAGATCTTATAATTTACGTATTTATGTTCCCCTATCCCAATCAGAAATCAGGCACTGTATTCTGCACTAAACCCTTATGCTCTCTGTATGTCTCCCTTTACTACTTTAGATTGTACGCTTTTGATCAGGGACCTCACTTCCAGTGTTTCCCTTTGTTAAGCACTTGTCATCCTGTTTTGTACAAACCCTTAAAATGTAAAGCGGTGCATACACTTGCGGAGCAAACACATTCATTCATTGAAGCAGTAAATTAGTCAAAGGAATACTAACACCTACTAATAAAAATAATAATAATCAATATTCCTGGAAGTCATGTCCATAGAGGTGGAAAAGAATCTTGTTGGTAGGACTCGTGTATCCTAAACTCCACCCTCTGGCTTATTGACATTTTCTGTGGGCTCATGTGCTCTTCTGGTTTCAAAGAAACAAACAAAATAACAAAATGAAAGTATGGAAGTATATATTTTGAGTCCTGCCAACAAATGTCATGTACATGAGCATGGCATACAGGTCTGATCGAATATGTTATCTCAGAATCCAAGGTGAATGAGCAAAATTTGTATTGGCCAAGTTAAGAACTCTTAAAGTTCCTTTAAGAACTCTTGGTACACATATAAGGCTATTATAAGGATTCAACAAATTGGACCTTTTTAAAAAGATAGGGAAATGAACACACTAGATATGACCTGTTTTTTTATCTGCCTCTACATTCTTTGTAAGTGTAACTTCTAGTGCTTTTAATATAATTACTTTTTAAAGTATATTCTTATGCAAATATTACCTTTCCGTTTATAAACACCTTAGACATGTTCCTATAAGGCGCAGAGTAGAATGGTGCCTGTAGGGTAAAAAGGGGGTCACATTAGAGCAAAAATGGGGAACATAAAAATTATAAAACCACAAATAATTAATTCATTTATTATTACTTCACCTCTCGGTCTGTTATGGCATTGCAATTACAGAACTATTTAGTAATTGTGTTCAATCTTACTGCATACAGGAAATCTATATTGAATTCAACTGTGGCATTCTAGCCTGTTAAATAAATGCCCTAGATTAAGTCTTAGTGGGGAGTTTTCAGAATGTAAGTCATACATTTAATACTAAAAAACATAAAGTAAGCAAAATATGCATACGCATATATGCTTAATATATTGTATGGTGGCATTACGTACTATATTACCAGCATGAAAATATAAAAAAACACATTTTATTATTATTATTCAAATGCATAATTGAATTATGATCAAAATACTTCAGTGTGGCAATAGCTCACTGCGTTTCCATAAGTTGCATGAAAAGGAATCATACTAATCAACAACACCTCTCTTTCTGAGACTTTTATCATGTAGACAATTAACATTAATGAGCAGATACACAGATAAGAAAGTATTAAAAAAACATAGAGGCCAGTCTGCAAGGAAAAATAAGCATGGAGAGATCCTATTCAAAAAGGGTGCCTATTAAATGTGCCAGCAAAGGTCAAGCTACCAGACAGGAGTCTTGCAAGTAGAAGAGCAGAGGTCAAACTGCCAGACGGGAGCCTTGTCATCTGCCCCAGCAGTGGCTCATCAGTCTCCCCAGCAGCAGCTCATGTGGACACCTGTAAAAGTTAGGTGTGCAGCAAGAGCTAAGACAACCCTCAAAAGCCCCCAGAAAGTAAGGGTAGGCCGAAGGGTCACTGCAGTTCAGATGCTCATAAAATAAATGAAGAAGTGAGAGTAATGACTACCTCAGTAAGGGTAAGCCAGAGTTAATGTAATAGTTACTTCTCCAAGGGTGAGACGAGCAATCAACAGGAGCTGTTACCGATAGGGCAAGCAAAGTCGCCAGAGAGCTTTGGTTAAGAAAGCATATATCAGGAAAACAGATTTGTAATTATACAAAATGTACTTTGCATCTGAACTGTGAAGGGTTGTGTTCCAGTGGTGGTTGAAGAAATGAGGTTTATAGTATATTTTGTTTACAAGCATGTCAAATAGGTCCCTGCTTTTTCATGTGTTTGTGTTACATTATTATTTAAATGACTGCACTCCTGTGCTCTCTGAGTCCAAGAGAACACATTCAGTTATGATAGAAATCAAGGAAAGTCTACTGAAAAGTCCAAAATAAACAACATTTTTTATTTGCATCATACTTGGTGTGCTATGTCTTGCTTTCATTGAAATTAGTTGCACTATATTATGCATAACTACTGTCTATATGTATAAATGAATGGGGTGGGTAACATTAGGGATGGGCAAACCTTTTTACCTCAAAAGTGAAACAGCTGAAAAATTGCACTTCCCAAACAGCTGGAAAATGTTTGTGAAAAGTGCTTTTTCACTTTTTGCCACCTGTCATTCTAATGAAATAAAGAGAATAGCATAAGAGGGGTGTCAGGTCCCTGCAGTATGTCATTCTGTATCTGTACGTTTGAGTGAGTTAGGATAGGCAAATAAACCAAAGTTGGAATGTAGTTTTACTGAGTCTTGTAGGCAGGACATTTTTTCTGTGTGTTTGAGGAGTCTTTGGACACTCTTGCACCTAAATCTTGGTTTACTAACATGTTGTGATCTAAGTTCCTTACCGATTTTACTGTCAGCTCTGTGTTAGGGGACACTGGGGGTGTGTGAAGGGAGCAAAGTAGATTTATCCCAAATACCTCCAAATTTAGTGTGGCTGAGAAGACACAGGCAGCTGCAATCCAAGTTCCTTCCTGATTTGGCTGTTATCTCTGTGTTATGCAGGTATGTGAAGAGAGCAAAGGAGATTTACCCCAAGTACAAGAATCTTGTGAGACTGTCTGGAAAGACACAGGAAGCTGTGATCCATTTTCCTTCCAAACGGTTGTTCCCTGTGTTATGGTAGTCTGTGGCAAGAAGCATTTGCACAGGGAGTGTGGTTTTTTTGTCAATGGTGATAGGGACAGTTAATGTTATTAGTTATTTTAAAACAAGTAAAAACAAAAGTTAAAAATAGTTTGATCGATAGGCGACAGAGACTGGGATCCTGACATGAGTTGTGACTTAGGCTGACAAATACTAAAAGAGATAGGGTATTTTGTTAAACGTAAGACATCACACACAATAAGATGTGTTATGTACTTCACTGTTAAAATACACATGCTAGTTTAGAAATGTCCAGCAAATGTACTAAGGGCTGGGTGAGGGTGAAAGGAGTAGGAGCAGTGCAGGGACACATTAGTAAATCCACCCCCAAAAGTAGTAATATTAGTAAACCATATAAGAACACATCATCCTGAAAGTCTTCCTCTGACAACAGAGTAATAGGAATTACAGCAGCAACAAATTCCAGAATGTCACTGCTGGCAATGGTGATTACTATTCCCATTTGCATTTCCCATTCCCTATTGTTTTCCATCAAAAATGCTCTCATACTGTCCTCTACGTCACCTGTTCCACATCACCTTCACTTTCATCAGTACCATCACCAGTCTCTTGCTGCTCTATGGAACTGGTTGTATATGATAAGTGTGACAGAGGGTCCCATGTTGCCATGCTTGCCATCTCCACAGAAGAAGACAAACTTGCAGCTGTAGCAGCAGGCACAGGCAGCTTATGTGTGCTGCTCATACTGTTAGCCAACTCTGCCTCCAGTCCTCAATATAGTTCCCTACATCCCAAGGGACAACGTCAGTGATGTAGGCATCATTGGGCCAGGGGTATGTATCACTAGTATTGCTGACTTCCTTCACCACCTCTGTATCAGCAGCATCAGGGTCCATCCAGTTTTTCCTTGCTACTGGAAACACTTAAAACAACTTTATTTTTATTTTATATTTATTGTTATACTCTCTCGCTCTCTTTCTTGCCTAATCTACACCACATTGTCTGGCAGTAAATTCTAGGTTTTTATAGTATGGGGCAGAAAGTTTTGCTGCCATTGGAAAACATGGGTGGAAAATGAACTGTTCTTGTGGGAAATGTGTCAGAGAAAAAGCAGAAAATATAAGGGTTTCTCTATGGGGCGGATTCACGTGGAAAAAATCAGAAAATTGTGCTTTTTTTATTAAAATTCTCACAGGAACAAAATTAGATTTTTTCACCAACCATAGATGACACTTCATTTTCTTTCTCATAACAATTTATGTGGAATGTGAACAATTTTTCTCCTTTTAGTGGAAGTTCCGAGTGGAAGGGAAATTAAGCTTAAATATATAACTGTATGGGCAGAAGCTTCAGCCCATCAATTGCAATAGACTTAACTTTCAGATACGCACATATTAAAATCATCGTGCACTAATGTTGTCAAATACACTTGCTCACACATGCATTATAACTACTACACACTGTATAAATGCCAACAGCCCTGGTCCCACAGAGACCTACCTGATGTTCCCAGTCCCTGGGCTACTTGTGTTATTTTTTTTCTAAGAAGTGTCTGCTTTATTGGACTGCTCTGCGTGTCCAGACAGGCCATGTGCCATTGTAGTACACATACAAAGCAGGCCATGAAAGAAGATACTGGGGCTGTTTGGGAATAAATCAATTGCAGTAGATGAAACAAATAAGCAATACCCAAAGTCCCAATTATTTAAATGCAATGTGTTACAGACTGATCTAACATTTAACTCTGATTGTCAGAGAGGTATCCAATGAATGTCTATGCAAAGTGTTGGATACCTGTCCCATGGTCAAAAGGTTTAGGGGTTAAAAGCCCCATTGAAGTCAACGGGAATTTTTAATCAAGCTTTAAAGTGAAGCTCATTTGCATTGTTTAGTAAAGGTGCAAGCTATTGATTGATGACCAAATAACACAGGAAGAGAAGTGCCTGCAATTTTAGGTAGTGACTGTACACTCACTGTATGCATAAGTTTACATTCACATCTTACTGACTAACATGTAATACTCCAGGAGGATCTAGTGTACAAAATATGTTATTTAAATAGTGTATCTGCAGACTCGCTCATTGATAAATGAGAGTGTGCAGTCTCATAGATAAAGTTACAAATGGCTAATTAGAATAAATGTAAGAAGTACAAATGATGATACATTTAGAAAATATTATACTTTTTCATGTCTGCTTTATTGCCTTGTTTGTTTGTTGGCTCTATATGAAATTGTATTAGACATTGTTAACTCGGCAGCACTAATATCTTGCACCTGTTTATCAGTGGAGAACATTACAATAATGATAATATAATCTACAAACATTCTTTTCCACAAAAAAGATTTTGTATATTAAAGTAAAAATCGAAATTATGAAGAACACACTATAAACAACAGTATGTCGTGTGGTCAAGCGAAGCATCTTTTTAATTTTGAGTAATAAAGATGTCAAAGCAAATACTCGAGCAGTTAAACATAATTAGCTGGTCTATTTCTCCAGCTAGCCTTATTTCCTATTGAAAATCCAGCTTCTATGCAACGCAACAAGAACTTTTCTGCCTATAATGAATACCTCTGGGAAGGCATACACTAATCATTACAATCTTTTACTGAAAACTGGTCTTAGTAACTAGTTTTGTCTTGCAAGACTTTGTTAGATTAACTCAATAAATCAAAGCATGTCTCTTTTATCATCATGGGGAGGTTTCAGTAATAAAAATGGCTTAATTTAACAATAGCATTTGTAACTTGACCATATACATTTCATGTACTCAGATAAAAAAAATAAGTTAACTACTTATAATAAAACTACAGGCTATAGACTAAAAACAGTTTTAAATATTATAAATATTACACAAACTGATCAACATAACTGGTTCATAAAAAGGAGCTCACAATTCATACAATTTATTGATGGTTTAGTTGTTATAAAAGCTTTAGCTCCTTTGATCACAGCTAGTTATTTACCTATTCAAGTAAACATGCTCACGTGATCATCTCTTTGATTGCATGTGTTTGAATAATCTGTAATCAGAGGGTTACCAGTATTGGTGGTAATGTGCAATGGTGCATGAGAAGGCAAAGCTTTGAATTCCTTGTAAGTGACTAGTGAAATTGCAATCTCTGGTTTAATAGCTGAAGAAAGTACTGCATACCATAGGGAAACTATATTGTCAGTGAACTTTTTTGAATTACACACTCCTGATTGTTGAGTGAGCTGACCAAAGACCTGTATGTGGAGAGGTTCAGGAAGACATCTGAAGGGGAACCAGCACGCAGAAAGCTTAAGAGCTGATTGTGAGGACACGTGTAGAGGCAGGACAAATATCCTCTTTTTCCTGTCATCACATTCACTTCTGCACACCTAGCATCTTAACACAGGGCCAAACGTTAATGGAATAAACCATCCTATGTACCAGATTTTTTAAGGTGACAGCTATAGATGAGTGAAATACTTTGCTCCATAAGCGAAAACAGTGAGAAATGGCACTTTATGCCTTGGCAGGAACTCCAGACTGTCTAGACTCATGTCAGTCAAAGAACCATACACTGTCTTCTCAGTCTTGTGCCATAGTAACTATATAACCACAATATCCATCTAGTCCTGTTTTATAGTAACCATAGAAAAAAGTGCCTACAAGCCTTTTCCCAAAGTAATCACAGAACCACACAGTGCTTTCTCCAGCCTTATTCCACAGTAACCAAAGAACCACACACCAACCCCATAACCTTGTCCCATAGTAAGGACAGAACCACACAGTACCCTCAGCTTTGTCTTCCATGTCCCTTGCTAACCATAAAAGCACAGTGTTCCCTCAGCCTTAGACCACACCAACCACAGACTCACACATGGTCCTCTCAGCATTGTCCCCATATTAGTATATGGTCCTGGATTATTTAAGATTACTCATTCGTTATCATTATTATGTGATTTTAATTTGATTGATGGTTTACGGTTCGGACGTCATTGGCACTCTTTGACCAGTGGGTCCGACGGTTATGCTATAATAGCATTATGATGATCATCTGGTTGAGGGTGCGTGATGTATGTCTTGAACTGTTTGTTGTAGTTGGGACTTGTTTTTGTCATTTTGATCAGATAAATATTATATTATATGCACCATCATGTATGTTATTAGTATATGATCATACATTATTATTATTGTTATTTTTATTCATGTATATGAACATGAGTTGAGTACTTAGATTGAGACTCGAGCCTTACCATCCTGTGATTTGTTTTCTACATTGTCATTAGTTATGCATCATGAGTGACAGCGAGGCTGGAGCACCTATCCTTTATTTTCGGTCGGTGATGGATAGCTGAGGTCTCACGTCATGCATCACGTAGGTTTCAGCTTCTGTAGGTTAATACAATAGCCTTTTCATTTATTGATTTACAGAGTCATATAATGCCATGTTTGATTCTTTTATATTGTGTCTATAGTTTTATATATGGTTATTATGTATCTGTGTAGGTCTCCTGTTTCGATTCCGATTGACTGATTCAGTTTTGAATGCATCCAATCGGGGTTGTATAGGAGACTATATATTTTATGTGTGCTCTGGACAACTCCAGTCCTTGTTAGCGTTTATACCTGTTTTTAGCTTTGATAAAGCAGCCTTGTCTCTGTGAAACGCTTTAGCATTACAGTATATGTATTGTTTTATGATTGTGTTTCACATTTATTATTTTATTGATTAAATTGGCTTATTGGATTTGTTTTTTTGTCCGGAGCAGTCTCTTTTTTTGCAGCTGATCATCAGTTCCTCCGAGTGGAGATGAGGTGAATTTCTCCACAGGCTTACATGTCAGATTGACTAATATAAGCTTTCTGACCACAGCTACAAGTGCGTGCAATATTTAAATTCATATTTATTACTCTATTTGTGACGTATTAGACCATTGGGCTCTCTCTTTTGTTTGTCTTTCATGTTATATACTGCATTTATAAGACAGAAAAATCAACATTCCCAGCCATGTCCTGCTGTATATCTTGCCACAGAAAATCACTTCTGAGTCTAACCCTCAGGAAAATTTTCACACATCCCTAGTGACAACCATGTTGTATTCTTTCTTGATGAAATGAAGATCATACCTTCTTTAGTAGCTAACTACTAGGTGCCAACTAAAACAGAAAAAGAAGAGATTGGAAATCTCAGATGTTTACTATTCAAAAATTTTGAAGGAGGGTTTTGGAAACTTTGAAAGCTCTATCATTTATTTAGAACTATTAAAATGTGTCCACCAAAAGGCACAGTGTATATAAGTTACAACAAACTTGTTCTCCTGGGCCAATGTAGGCACCAATACATTGTAGTAATTGAAGGCAAGTGACTTTTTGGAAGTGCTAATTCCCTCAAGAATGTGTGGAGTACAGAACTGCATGGATGAGCAAGGCCTACATCCACCAGAAAGTAAAACTGCAGTTATTGTATGCGCATTCTACTTTACAGGACTGCTGAATGTCAAGGTTTGGCTGAGCTGCTCTAACTCTGCTGCTTGATTCTACTGTATGAGCTTATCCAGTGCTCTTCTATCCATTACTGCTACCTTCCCTTTGCTGAATCAGGCTGAATCAGCTGACCTTTCTGTGTTTGCTCACCTGACTGCTATCAGCCAACCCTCCCAGGGTATTTAAAGCAGCATGGCTCACTACCTGATTGCCCTTATGTTTGCTTCTGGCTGCAAGAGTGTTCTACTGCGTTCCTGATTTCCTGTGCATGACCTGGCTTCCTTTGACGTCCCTTCTGGTTCCTGACTCCTGGCTTGTTCCTGTCAACACTGATCTCAGTATTCCTGGCCCCGGCTTGGCCGAGTACTTATCTTGATTCCTGATCCCGGCTTGTCTTTCAGTTTATGCTTCTGGATCAAACTTTTGCTTTGTTTGCTTTTGTTATTTTAATAAAAGTGTTTTGCATTTTACATATTTGTGTCTGTCTGGTTCCTGGTCCCTAACACTGAATTACTAAGGCTGATTGCTGTCATATGTACACATACTAGTGCAACTGCTAAATAAGCTCTTATGGAAGAAAGTCAAATGCAACTAGTCAGCAAAACACAAAAATGCTTTTAAAATACCACAGCAAAGATTACTGAGCAGCAGGTGGCTTTCACATGGTGATCCTACAAAACCACTACATAATGTGATGAATCATCTTATGGTGTTGGACCAGTCATACATCAAATATTACAAATGAGGAGTATCATCATTGTCCCAGCTTTTGCCTCTAAAATCACACGCAAACAGAATCCAGTTCACATAACAGTCTAAACTGATGATATCCTAGAAATATATTAATGAAAAGAAAATGTCATTAATCTCCAATAATGTTTACCATTTTAGAGCTAAATTCTGTCATATCAGCATTAGTCACATTTAACATGCCATGGTGGGCTCAAAACCTGCAGACATTATAGACAGACATTCACAGGACCATGGTAAAGAAAATGAGTTATTACGTTTGCCTTGCAACATTATATGCAGATAACAAACATAAAAATAAAGAATTACAAGTATCCTATCTAAACCAATCACCAATAAGTGGTCAGAATGTTTTAGCTAAAGCTAACTAGACCGAGTACTTGATGAGAGACAATATACGAGAAGGAAAACAGGCATTTTACAAATTACAGACAATGTGTCATTTTTGTGTAAATGAGGCATAATGAGAGATGGCACTCCATGGTTGTAATCTTTGAGGCATGAGCATAATGCCTCTGTACTGTAGCCAAGCATTATATGAAAGACTTTGTAAGTACCTGTACTGTAGGTGTTCCTATATAGAATTAACCCATTATAGAATCTCATCACCAACCGACATAGGCAAAAGCTACACCAGACAGAATCCATGTGGTCTAATATATTATTAGACTTCTTTATACAAAGTTTTAGACTGACTGGATCATTAAAAGGCTGTTTCATAACGAATTCATAAAAACAGTTTAAATCAAATGCTAATAACAGAATCAAATAGTCAAGACTTTTGTATTATAACATGAGAAAAACCCAGAGGGTCTTATAATAACACCAATTGAACAGATAAAATCTTCTCCTAACCAACAGAGAATTCTATTGGATATTATCGCCTAAATACATTAACTCCATTGTTTAAATGAATGTTTATAGCTACCAACTTGATATTTTTTTTGACTACCCTATTGTATCATAATATACTATAATATTCACAATTTTTTGAATTGGCAATATAGGAACATTTTCAGTGGTTATATACTTACCCCCTTTTTTATTCAGTTTTGAAGTATCCAATTTAATTAACATTCCATACACCCCAACACATATTTATTTTATTATATTCATAAAAAATTAATCATGTATTTCACTCACTTCATAGATAAGAGCATTGATTCAGAGCAATGCGTTAGATACCCCTCTGGAACTCATAGGGATAGATATTTTGGAGAGAGTTAAGAGAAGGGCTACTGAAATGGTAAATGGTTATCAGGATTGAATAAAGGATCTGAACAGGTATAGCTTGGAGGAGAGAAGAGAGAGGGGGAATAGGACAGAAACATTCAAAATATAAAGGAATTCAACAAAGTACAGGAGGTAAGTACATTTTAAAGGAGTAGAAATGTTAGGACAAAAATTCATCTAAAGCTAGAGGGACAGACTTAGATGTAATGTAAAAGCTTTACACCACGAGGATGATAGTTAAGTGGAATAGCCTACCAGCAGAAGTTATAGAGGTTGATACAGTGAGGGAATTTAAGCATGCATGGGATAGGTATAAGGCTGTCCTGAACATAAGAAAACACCAAGGAACAAATAAGGTTTGAAGTTTTTATAGTAGGAAAAGTGGGCAGACTAAATGGGCTGAATGGTTGATATCTGCCATGAAAGTATGTTTCTATGTAAAATCTGCCACATCTACTACATTTGAATGGGTTCTTATTTCTTCTTACAATCAGATGATTCCACTGGCTTTCTGATCCTGGTATTGAAAGTGAAGGACCCAAAGTATGGGGGCATGTGGGTGTTATTGAAATTATAATCTGATTGTCCAATTATCTGACCGATTCTGCTGACTGTCCAATTATCTGACTGATTCTGCTGCCAGCCTATATATACAGCTAGGGCATCTCTGACAGGGAAAAGTAAAACTAAATTTGAGTTGGAAATGCTACAATAAATGAGAACGCCGAGAATGATAAAAGCAGAGCAGTACAAAGGTGATAGCAGTGTCATGATCCCTGACAAAATATGTTGTGCAGTAATCTAGGTATAAGAGTAGTGGAGAACCATGCCTGGAAGCAAGATGCAGCATCCTTCTATATAAATCAGTTTCAGTTGTTTTAGCTATATAAATGGTACTAGTAACATTTTCCTGTCTGCCTTATAATGTGCCAGACTTAAGTATACAGTGTGTTAACCATAGAGTAAGAAGTATTTGCAAATCATCTTACACTTACCTATATAGTAATATTTGGACAAAATCTCTTGATAATCAAATTTAGACTAACTTTTTTAACCATTAAATCTTAATTTTTGTAATATTATTTTTATTTTGTGACCTGAGTGCGTCTATGAACCAGGAGGTTCGGAGGTACTATCAACAGTGATATGTAAATATTATTATGTACTATTGCTTTAAACAGATGTGAGAATTTGAAATTCATTCCTAAACACCTGATTTAATAAGACTGATAACATATAATTGCTGACACTAGTCAGAAAGAAAGAAACTCTAAATAATAACTTCCACTGTATGGTGTTAACAAAGAACATTATAATGACTTCACACTCTGATGAAAATGATGAAAGAAAACACTATAAATTATAATTTTCTATATTTATTTATATATATATATATATATATATATATATATATATATGTATATATTTTTTTACATACACAACAGTAATTGAAACTGAAACTGCTGATTAAAAAATACATTTTATTTTCAAAGAACACATTATTATTCATAAGAAATCAATGCCTCATCAGACTTTAAGACCATTTCTAAAATTATACTTTAAAATTGGCTGATATTAAATTATTAAAGGATTCAGTTTGCATTATAAGCAACATTATTATATTAATATTTAATTTTGTTACATTTCACTGTAGCAAATGTAAAGTTGAAGTGTGTGGGTGTATGTGTGTGGGGGGATTTGTGTATCCCATAATGGAATGTAAATGGCTACCTAATCAATTTCAAGAAAAAATTCCTCCACACATATGCAAAAAGCTACATTCTGCCTTTCTGGCATCTGGGGTGTTTATTTGGTACGTTATCACTGGTAATGTAACCCTTCAAATTCATAATATAAGAAAAAGCTTGGAACATTAAACAATTAAACAAAACAGATCCCTGCCAAGCATTACTTTTCATGGGGAGCCCCAGGATACTAAAATATATTCTAAAAATTAAAATGAAGCAAAATAGAGAATCCAGTCTCAGGACAACAAAATTGTACAAAATAATCAAGAACATTTTATGAAGTTAATTAAATTATAAAATAATTAAACTTCAAATAATTTGTTAAAGGTTTAAAAAAATATGAAAATGAATATGTTAATTATTGAAAAGGTTAATTAAGAAAATAGTTACCAAGCCCAATATAAATAACAATATAAATAAAATGATTTATAAATTGTACAAAAAATTAAAAACACATTTATTATACATCAAATTTATTGGACAAAAAGTTCATCCCCATTTCACTAAAGATACATCCTCCTCCCCCACCACCACCCACCTGATCAATTACAACATTATAAATAAACACAAACCTAATACTACTTGCATATTAAACAGATAAATCTAAAGTAAGCCTGTAATAGTAATTAAAAGTTGACTCCCCTAAATCATTAAGGCCATTTGTGTTTGTTAGATACCTGCCCTTATAGAAAGAAATAGCTGACAAAGATGCCAGTTGATAGTAGTAGAATCAATGCAGTAAAATCCCATTAATTATTTTTATAAAGTGGAACGTGTTTTTAGCAGCAAGTCTTAAACAATAGTATTAAACATACAAGGCAGTGACGTTGCAGTGAATAGCAGAGTAGCAGAAAAATCCATCATAATATATATTAGAAGGCTATTAAGCAGCAGTAATAATAATTAGTAGCAGTCCATGAGAACAAATGCAGAAAGAATATTAGACAAAATGAAGAAGCAGCTGATTGCATGTACTTGACAACAGCCTCCCTTGTATACTATGGCACTGGCCAGACAGCCCAAATATGGGATACTTTGTCATGTTACCCGCATGACAAAGTATCCAATATTTGGGCATAAAGTAAAGTGGAAAAGAAGTATAGTTAACATTTAGCTTACCATCCCATCAATACAATGTCTTCTTCTACCCTGATCTATCCACCTCCGGCCTTGGCTTCTTACAGAACCTCCTCATAATGCTGTTCAAACTAGTTTCATCGTCACAGAATCTTACTCCACTGTTCAAACATAACATCCAAGCTTCATATTAACTCACCCCTCCATAATAAAGCTGAAATAGTGCATCAAAGCATCAGACAACAGTACTGGATTTTTGGTCTATAGAGCTGGACTTAACAAACACAGTATCTACTTCCATTTCTAAATCTCCCTCATACTGATCACTGGTCAATCACAGGGCAATCAATTGTTAGTACACAGAAGGGAAAACATGGTTTGCCATACAGACCAGACCATACCCATTCCAATATATCAGCCCCAGTGCAATTGAGAATCCAGAATTTTCTGAAGCCCAAATTCCTCCTGTCCATTTACCTGAACTGGGAGGAGGAGTAGGTCTAGAGCTGGTTCTATATAATTGGGTTCCATAAGGACACATGGAAGACTGTGTGGCTATGGTAATTAGAGAGTAAAACAAGTTTAGAAGCAACCCAGTTGACCAATTCCACCAGTGGAAAAGGACCAATATACTTAGGCCCACAATTCCTTCTGGGCATAGGCATTCTTACTTTTCTTGCAGACATCCAGACTTCATCTCTTAGTTGGTATTCAGCAACAGGTTGTCACGGTTACCCAGAGCACTCAGGAGTCAGAAGATATATAGTAAAACCACCTTTATTCAAGGCACAGAATAAGGTATAAACAGCGGACAATAGGAACAGGCAGTAGGTCAACAGATAAGCTAGCACTACTATCAGGAATAGTGGGCCTCCTAGGATAGACCTCATTGCTAAGACTAGGCCGAAGCCACTGGTAGTCTCTGCTGGAAATTGGACTGGAACAGGAACAGGATCAGCCACAGATAGTCTTCTGCTGAAACTCGAACTGAAACAGGATAACTCTGACAAGGAACACATGAGTAGATACTGACTCACGCCTGCAGTCAGTCTAGCTGGAAAGAATAGCTGACACACGCCTGCAGTCAGTAGAGATGGTAGTCTACCAGAGCCCCAGGAGGTAAGCCAGAGAGAGCCACAGGACAGCACCAGATAGGATGATCAGACAAACCTGGTCATGCACAAAGCGATCAGTCAGCCAGAGCCGCGGGTCTGCACCAGATTGGTTTTCGGGACAAGCCTAGGGTCCTACACGGAGAGGATAGCTAGACAGAGCCACAGGTCAGCACTAGAATGGTTAGTCAGACAAGCTTGGTCATACACGGAGCAGTTAGTCAGATAGAGCTGTAGGTCTGCACTAGGTTGGTTGTCGGACAAGCCTAGGATCATACACAGAGCTGATAGTCAGACAGAGCCACAGGTCAGCACCAGATTGGGTAGTCAGACAAACCAGATAATACACAGAGCTAAACAACACAACTGCACTGGAACACCATGAAAGGGCAACTAGTGTGGTGTCCAGGCAGTTTAAATGTGGATTCCCCCACCCCCAGGAAGTGGAGAACTAAATGGTTCTGTATTTTTATGAGTCGGGACGTGACATCACTATAGGAATTCCCAGTGACTTGCACCCAACTCTCTGCCTGAAAGGAGCTACATCATATGTGGCAGGAACCGCAAGGGGGAGCAGAATGGAGGCTGGTCGCCCAGACAAGTACCAGGGCGCACCGATTCTCCCAGCGAGGCAGAATGTGGCAACGCCACGAGGCAGCAACAAGAGACTGGCCGATCACAGGGTATCCGGCGGCCGTCTCAAAACAGGTAAGCGGAACGCTTACACAGGTTGACATCATGATCAGCTGACATTTTGTATCTTGTTTCATTGTCCACTGATAGTCACAGGTCCTCACATACATTATCTAACCCACCAACTTGGTTGCACTGCCCACTGTTAGTTACAGATTCACATATACACTGATTAGTTTCCCTGCCCACTGGTAGTCACAGATCCCCACATATATTGTCTGACCCCCTCCATCATTTTGGAAAACTAAATGTGAAATGTCTATGTTTCATATTTTCTTTATGCCTAATATGGGATACCTGGTCATGCTACCCCACTATCTAGTCAGACATATTTGTCTTCAAATATGTTACAATGTTCCTGCCAATCTGCTGCCATTCAGCTGTTCACTACATCTTAACTACCACATGTATATTTAATACTATTATTTAAGACTTGTTGCTGTGCACTTTATAATAATTTATAATTTATTTAGGGGACTCACCCTTTAATTGCTATTAAAGGCTTACTTAGATTTATGTATTTAAAATGAAAGTAGTGTTAGGTTTGTTTTTATCAACAATATTGTAATTTTAAAGAGTAGGTGCATTATCCGAAAACACAGTTTCCAAAGGCAATACATGTCACAACCAAGACTGCCCTTACTGTAAAAATGCCTGCCTTTGTTTACGTAGACTCTAGACTCCTCTAGACTCTAGAGGATCACCACCTATGTTTTGCTCAGCTCTGAGTAAATAAGAGTTGTTTGTATTTGTCTCAAATTTATTTGTATCTGGAAATCATATCACACCTTAGACATCTCTTCTCTACCGTAAACAAACCCAGAAGGATGTAGTAAAAGATAGAATTATATTTCCATACTTTCTATCTATACTGTACCACACTAGGCCTTGCAGCAAATGAGAGACATAGCATAAACTTTGAATTCTATTGCTATCAATATTCTAAATCTTTCTCTAATATGGATTTGTCAAGTTTTTTACATTCATCTATATTTAACCACATTTGTAGGGATGGGAAAAAAGTCAGAGAAATTTCCAGCAGGACAGTTCTCGAAAAAACGATTTTCTGCTTTTTTAACTGACATTTTCTGCCCATAAACAATACGTAACATTTTCACCTTTAAGCCACTACCAATAAATTTCCGACCAGAAATTTGCCATATTTTGCCTACGTTTTCTTTAACCGCAAGATTTTCCGCCACAATATTACTTCTTCTGATGGCTGAAGTGGAAAAATAAATAGCTGAAAGTAAAAGTTGTGATTCCTACAGCAACATATGCCTTGAAAAAATTGTTAGCAGGCTGAGTGCCTTTGTCCTTTGCCCACAACACTAACTTACTGATTAAAGGGATAGTAAGATAAGAAAATAAACCATGTAGAGCGGTATATCAATGGTATTAGAATTGTAGTTCAACAGCAATTCAATTCTAAAAGATCCCTCTCCTGCCCCTTTTACCTCAGGTATGCTGCCTCCTCTCAGATGTGGAATTCGGTCCAGGGACTGAACGGTGGGCAGTGAGGGACAATCTTCATCTACTGAGTATTAGCAAAACACTGCCCCCCCTTGTCGAAGGAGGGCAGGATTTTCCTTATACTCAGTGATTGTCCGTTGCTGTGCTCCATCCAGACCTGCATGAGAGGCAGCGTTACATAAGTAAAAGAAGCAGGAGGGGGGTCATCTATAATTGCATTGCTGTTAAACTACAACTTCAGTACCATTGATATACCTCTCTATATGGTTAGTGAAAATATAATGGCAAATCTAGCTCAGTTTATTTTATTTTATTACTATCCCTTTAAGTAACATTGGTACAACCATCCTTGAAAAATAACTGCAGCTTGGGATATTCCAGTAAGGTTCAACACATGACATCAGTTCTTTAAAGCCTCTGTTTTCAACAAGAGAAAAGGGCAACATGTCACTCACCAACAGATTGGCAAGTTTACTATTCCATAAGTGTACTATTGCATTAGTTTTGTGGGATGGGAGTACATAGTAGAAGAACTGTGTAAGTTTATTGCTTTAATGACATGACTTGTGGAGGTGGTGGGGGTGGTGGTAGTATGTGTAGGCACTCTACGACTCATCACCAAAAACGAAACTCAGAGATATACTCCTCTGCAGCAGGAGAAGAAAATCTTGGCACACTTTCTGACACATCAACAGCACTTCTATTATGTACCCCAGATCCCTGGAACATTTAGGAGGACTTCTGCAGCTGCTAGTTGTGGCAACTCTGATGGTGTGTCTCTCAATCAGACCTGTAGTTGTACTTCAGGTGTGAACTCAGTGAGGAGTTGCCTAGGTGTGAGCTTACTTCCCCCTGCTCACATGCTTCTTACACAGACAACAGATAGCAACATGTTTAGCTTTTAGATCCTAAGTAAAGTATCTCCATACTGTGGACTTCATAGACTTTGGGGTTCCCGAGAGGCTATTACTGCAAATATTGAACCTAGATGTTGCTGAACGTAAACTACTACTCGGTATCACAGGTGCTGTACTTCCAAGAGCAGCAGAGACACTCATCAAAGTGAAGGCTGTGGATCTTGATAACTTGAGTTGTTGCTGGCTACTCAACACTATTAGTGTGTGTGCGTGGCTGAGTGGCACTTGGAGTTGGAAGCGGTGATTATGCTGATGATGACTGACAGGATGACTGTGTATTTTTTGTCATCTTTACTTGTCCAAAGTAAGACTTTCCAATTGTTTTCTAAAACAGTTTATAGATAGGCTCAGTGTCCTTTTTAGTGATGGAAGATTGAGCTTTGTCCTTAAGCTAACTTTCTGGTCATGTCTTCTTCATCTCTCTCACTCTCGCCTTCATCTGTAGCTGAAGAAGAGGAGGATGCTGGATGGATATATTCTAGATCTGCATAATCATCAACATCAGCCATCATTGGGTCATCCTCAGCATTGCCCACTACCTTTATATTCCCCTAAGCTTTCAGAGGTCTCAAACTATTTTTTTTTACTTTCACAAAGTTCTCTACTACTTTGAGAACAGGTGTTTTGATGCTTGCAGCAGTTGGTTGAGCTGCTACACTTTCTTCCATTTATGCCATATTCAGAATGCGACTCATTGTCATCTTCAGTGTTCCTTTTAATTGTTTTATTTGTACTGGTGTTGGAACTTTTTGTGGGACCTTCAAACTGCATCCTCGGTCACCATCATTTCTGCACACACTGCAACAACCATGGCTGCACTGTTTATGGACTACCACTTTACTTGCATGTTCCTGCGCTGCCCCTATTCCTTTCCCCTGCCCCTTGTGCATTTGTCTGTTTTATATGAATTCAATTACATGGTTCAGTGTCATAAGCAATGATTATGACACTACTTTAAATGCTCAATTCAGTACACTATTATTTGTGATTATTCCATTACTTACCCTTTAATTCTTAGAATTCAAAGTGGTAACCCTCTGCCACTTAAAGGGTTAATAGATTTTGGCAACCACCATTAGATCCTCAGAGTCTCATTTAAAGCTCATTCTATCATGAACATCCTTGTTATAACTTTTGTCTTTTGTGTTAGTTTTTTTCACTAAAAACGTAAATCGAACTCTGTTTCCTCTTTCTATATGTAGTACTTATATCATGTCATATAATAGACTCCTAAAATGGTTAAAACAAATAGCTAAAGGCAGAAATGGTTACCACAAGTCTAGTGGGCGATAGGAGAGTTAAAGAGCTACAGAGAAGGAATTTAGTAACCACATCAGAACGTGGTGCCAAACAGACCGTTGGGATAGTCTCAAGAAACATCATTAATTTTCACTGTATGCTGGGTTTTGTGGCACAATTCCAAGGCTTTCTGTGAAAACCATTTCAAGAGTAGAATTTTGCTATTTGCTTGCAGCAACATCACAGAAACAGTAGCAAACCATATGTTGCTACTTAGCAATTTTATATCTACATCCAAGAACATGGATCTGGCTGAAAGTTAACCTTTTTAGTCTTAGGAAGGACTGCAGATGATTAAAAAAGATTTCAGTCATCAAACACTAAATTAAATGCAGGTCAATTTAACTATATCTTGTTATGTTTATATAAAGAAGTACCTACCATATAACACTGTTAAACACAAAATTATATGACTGGATCTGGAAATAACCACACCATTAATATTTTGACTGTTATTTTGGCAGGCACATACATATGTATTTAATTTATTGTAAACAGAACATATTTTTAAATCAAAGGATTTTGTGAGTAGGGACCTCATCTTTCTATGTCAAATTGGTTAACTCTTTGCATACTATAGATGTCTCTACTATGTCTCTAGCATAGAGGTTAATCTCATATGTCTGCATTATCTTTATACTTTATTGTGTCCCTATATACCTATTACATATAAACTACATGTAATTAAAGAAATAATAAAAACGT
The DNA here is from genome assembly GCA_037306005.1 of Rhinophrynus dorsalis. Classification (NCBI taxonomy): domain Eukaryota; kingdom Metazoa; phylum Chordata; class Amphibia; order Anura; family Rhinophrynidae; genus Rhinophrynus; species Rhinophrynus dorsalis. The sequence continues at coordinate 117,900,723 of CM074723.1, read as the reverse complement.
GTATTCTAACAGAGGGATTTGTTGCCCCCCCACCTAACAGAGGCTCAAATAAAATCATACTTTAATAAATATACTTTGTTACACTTATTTTAGAGGGAAGTGTTTAGAATATGGTCTTCAACAATATTGCAATATGACATGCCTGAGGGCTACTGCCCTCTTTTTGGCCTTTTCTAGATAAGGAATATCAGACAATTTTTGGTGAAGGAAAGACTGACAGTAGCAAGTTCAATAAGTGCTGATAGTGGAGTAAACAATAGAACACAGGAGAAAACATGGTGAAGTAGGCTACAATATGCAGGAGACTGGGGATGCAAATAAGGAACCTGAGTTGAGTTTAAGGCCCACAATCACAGGTAATTGCTTCTTTATATGTATGTATGTGTGGAGGTTGACTATATGGATGTATGCATGAAAGTGTATGTGTGTGTCTTTATATGTGTTACTTTTTCTGTTTGTGCGCTTGTCATCTTACAAAAACCTTAACGCAGTGTGACAAATGGCATAATTCTACGTATGCATGTATGTTAGCATATATGGATATTTAACCCAATAATGCTGAGAATCATACAAGGACTGTCAAATAATTTGTCCTTTGAGGATGGATAATGGTCCCGGCATGTCATAGGTTAATACTCACTGTGTACCCAAGGGTGGGAAGTCTGCTGAGTGTGGAGTGGAGCAGTCAGTTTCAGAAAATCCATGATTGTTCCACACATGTGATCACAGCTAGAGCAAATCACATGTGCAAATGGTATCGTATGACAAAGGCAATGTTTGAAAATATTGCCTGTATCATTTTTCTCTGCCTCTTTCCTCCTCACTCTGATGGTGAAACAGAGAGAGACAGACAACACTGAAACAGTGTATCCAGTACAGTGTCTTCAATACAATTACCTCATCATCCTTCTGATCACTGTAGTGTAAAGTGATCAAATGTAGCAGTCTGCATTTGCTGAACTGCATTCTTGTTTTATCCCTTTGCTTTTTTTTTTCTTAATTAAATTAATAATTAATTATATAAACTATATAATTGTCATGGGTCGTTATTGGGAAATTAGGTAGGATTAGGATTTACATGGATTAGGTTTAGGGATATGTTTAGGGTTAGGAAATAAAAAATAGAATTTACATTGGTAAACTGACCGTTTTAGGGTATTTTTTTAATTTGGTTTGCAATTTAATTTGGTTTTAGTAAGTTTTTTAGCTTGGGGGGATTGTTACTTAGTGGGGAATTAGGTAAATGTAGGCTTTATGTAGATTAGTGATTAAAAAGTCTACTTATAGTAACACTACAGAGCATGTATACTGCCTAGAGAAGTATGCTTTTTTGCTGTCAGCTTTTTATACAGGCCAATTTAGTGTTGTGTCTACAGATATGTCTAGCAATCATACTAGGCCTTCTTTTAAAAAGAACCGTACTGCCCTGAATACTACTCCAAGTACTAATGCTGAACCTTACTGTTTGGAATGAGTATTACCAGTTGGATTTTTTACTAAAATTACTCTGTTCACATCCACAGCTAAACTAGAAATTAAAGCGTATGTGTCAGGTTTTACCGCGTCCAATGGTTTAGTTTATTTTTGGGGGAAGATGTTCTTGGGCATATTGTCTCCTAAAGTAATGAGCATGCACAGCCCAATATCTTGCTGCTAATCATTAACCCTACATTGCAAAAGCAACATGCCTGGCAACTCACAGATATTATAGCTACGCACACTGGATCTATGGTATTGCCCTGCGAGAACCTTGTGGTCCTCACAAGACATTACCCATTGGCTACAAAGAAGATGTCCTGGTAGATGCAATCATGCTACTCACTGGGACCCTGTCAGGGTGAGGCAAGGGACGGATGCAAAGGAGGAGAAGAATATGGGAAAGCCGGGAGGGAGGGAAGTGGTGGCAATGGGAATTTTTTTTTTGACTGACAGGGGAAAACAAGGGTGTGTATTATACATAGGCACTCTTGTTTTCACCTACAATCTTGGGTATAATGTACACCTGGGTATTCTACACAGATGCATATTGTACCTGAGATTTTACGGTATATGGACACATTTTTCCCCTGAAATTTCATCTTTTTTATATATTTTTCAGAACACTTCTCTCCTTAGATCTAACATTCTGCAAAATATAATGGGAAGCAATATACTCTAAGATTTTTTTGATTACTGGTGGTTTTAAGAATCTTTTATACTAACAGATTTTTTTAAATCTGTATATGGAGCTCTATCTGTTATAAATGTAGGTTAGCAGGCAATGCCAAGTGAAAGATGCAAAACCCCAGAATTCAGTGACAGAAACAAATTTGACTTATAATTTCCCATAGTAGTCGACAACGCTATACATATTTGATATCTCCATAAAGTAGAGAAATAGCAGAATCTAATTTGTGAGAATTTTCTTCAGACAAATATTTTTTGCACAAAATTTCCATAAAAAAACATAACTTTGTTTTTTTACTTCAGTTTCTGAACAGGATTTGGATTGGTGGTAAAATTGCTGCATTTAAAGTACTGAAATGCATTTAGAATGAAACCTTGGGTTGTCTAATTTTCAAAAACATACACTTTTGAGTGGATCATTTGAATTGGAGGACTGCTAAACTGCCACAAATGATATATGGCACTAGTAAAACAATCTGTGAAAATTCCAGGTCTGAAAATGGAAACGCACATGGTCCAAATTTGCCTTGTAGTTTCCACCAGAACATGACAAACCTATGCATGCGGGGAATTTCCATAGTCAGAAGATGGAGCTGAACATTAAACAAGGTTTTTTTCTCACATCTACAAATATCCTGTGGTTATATCCACAGCAAAATTGTAATATAAGTATGAAAAATACAAATAAACAAAATATTACCACAAATTTGACACAGATTTGTGGAAGAATAGGTGTATGAAAAGTTTCAAAAATTCCCTTTGTGAATTACCTTGCATAAACTTATGCTTTTTGTGGGGTATTTTTGGGCTCTGAAACCGTTAGCTAGTAACTATACTATGATCCTTGCATGCCAAATTTTAAAAACTTACAGCTTGAAAATAGTGGTTCTCACCTTGTAATATTTGCCCTGTAATTTTTAAAAAGACATTAAAATCCTAGGCATATGGAGTACTCCCAAGTTCAGGACATGAAAATGAATATATATATATATATATATATATATATATATATATATAAACTAAATGATCAAATGATCGAAAGAAAGATCTGTATTTCCTTTAAAATGGCATATAACATGTGTGGGAGTAATAATTGACAGTTTTTGCTAGTATATATGTTTACAAACAAAATAAATATATCCACTCTTGCTCCCTTATACAATAATACCAATAATTTATGGGCAGCTATCAAACAAATACCACCATTATTATATGGTATAATTACCATTAAATATAAATAATAAAATAAAGCTAAAGATGCCAACTACAATAGATGTATTACTGACACTGGACAAAAAAAAAATCTATAAATGCAAATGGGAATATCAAAATAATTGATATTTACTAAAAATATGACAGATATGAATATCACAAAATATTCAAATAAGGATCTAAATAACCCTATTGGAGCAATCAGTTGATGAACATAACCACTCAAGCAGATGACACATTGAGGTAGGATATATAGATTTTTGTGATTGGGATTGGTATCGTATTGTTCACTGAACAAACAACTATTATTATTTCATTCAGCTATACTTTTAGGATATAAGGAGAAGGTATATTTGATTAGACTGTGACTCATCTTTTCACCGGAACAATCACGCTGAAATTGTCGGGGAAAATATTTTACATTGTCTCAATCATTTTATATCTATTTCACATATTTATTTTTAGGTCTCTCACATTTGGTATTATTTTGCTTTTTTATATATTATTTTATTTTTCTATGCTGTTTTTAGGTGGTTCATTTATTGGTATAATTATTATTATTATTTAGATAGGATGTATTGATGTGTGTACACAATCCTCCTTTTCAGTTGGCTATGCTGGTATCTCGGCAGTGCAGCCTATTTAGCTCAGGTACGGGTGGGTCCTCCTTATTGAAAGAAATTGCACTGTGGGGTATAAGCTGATATACCTCTAGAGATGTGTTAGATATGATCTATATATGGTTCATCATAGTATTAGTCATATGTACGTTATGAGCTATAGAGTTATTTAGATTTTTATCTAAATACAATACTGAAGCAATGATTATTTGTTTCTAGCCTCATGTTCTTTTTAATCATTGACAAAATTAGTCAACCGTAAAGAAGAATAAATGGCATGGTGCCTATTTAAAAGAGCTAACCAAATGTATCTGTCTATATGTACACACATACCCAAACAATGAATGTGCCTCATTGTTAATTTCCAATGGTCACATATTGATGGCCATGTTTGGTTGACAACAGCCAACACTTTCTTTTTTATAATGAATAACTGAGGAATACATAATTATTTTAAGCTGCAGTGGCATAATCAGTGTGAAGGGAAATTATCATAAATAAATGGCATGGCTTTAATAACTTGAATATCATATATCTTACCTACATTTGTGCCAATTTTATTGGCTTATTCTGATTTATTAGTAAAAAATACAGTTCAATTAAGAATAAATGGTTGACTTGGCTTATTCTCTTCACCATCTAATTCAAACAAAAGCTCAATTTTCAGGTTAAAATATCCTGTTGATCAGTTAGACAGGTGTAGCCTAGTGTGTAACCAACATCACAGATCTCAGTAAATACATTTATTATTAATGTACACACATATTTGATGCAATCAGTGTTGAGTCTGGGGAACAGACTGAGTGTGTTATATCGGGATGCAAATGTGTTTTAGTTTGCATGTGTAATACAAGGGAGGTGGAGAGAAAAGCTTGCAGATCTTCTGCAATAAGGTAGTGGTGGGGATGGGCTTATGTGCATAAGTGTGGGTGCAAGTGAGCATGTGAAAAATTTGTGCATGTGGTCCCTGAGAGGGCCTAGATACTACTAACATATGATGTTCATTGTAATCAAAAAGCTCATGTAGTGATTCCCTGAAGTCTTGTGATGTTATGATCTATGATCTTACATATACAGAATGGTTATGTTAGAAAGGATTTTTCAGCAAAGGACGCTGCTAGCGCTAACTTGATTGATAAGTTATACTGGAAAATATGTAGGTTCTCAGCCTTTCTGGGGTCCTGGGGTAGTTATTAGGTGTAGAATATGTCCTTTATTTTAGAAAACAAACAATTTAGGTTCCTGAGTTATTTACACCCGCTAGACAAATAAAACTATGTAATTGCCCAAAAGTAAATAAAAACATTAACTTTTATTTTCATTTTTATATTTTGCTTAATTTATTTCACTGTCTAAGCTCAGTTATTGTATATATATCCATTTATCTGAATATAGCATACTAGCCCTCAGACGGTCACGTCTGAAAATCCACAGTATCATTTTGCTAATGAGGGGGAAAAGTTAAATCAGCCAAAGGCACAATTTGAGACCAACATTCAGAGTTTTCCTGTTCATGAGAAGTAAAAAATCTTTTATCTATGTTTAGGCATAGAGAACCAATGGCCAGAAATACATTTCAAGTTGAAACTGAAATTGAGTTTTCTAATAATGGGTAATGAGCTTCCCCTACCGACCATATGAATTCATTTCTAAGCGGGAATCCACCAAATTGAAATAGTACAAATGGCTTAATTTCAGAAAAAACAAAACCGTTTGTACACGTTAAAGGGACAGTAATACTTAAAATATATGTTGTAAGGTTTATCCTCCTGAGTAAAACAAGGGTACTCACACTGCTGAGAGATAGTTTATTAAAAAATTATAACCGCTCAAACTTTAATTTTTTAGGTGCAATATCAAAGTAGCCTGAAAATTTACACTGGCACTGTTGCTACACCATTCTATGGACTGCTCTGGTCTGTAGACCATAAATCTCCATAGGATGGTATAGCAACAGCGCCTCTGTAAATTTTCAGGCCACTGTGATACTGCACATAAAAAATTCAAATTTGAGCTGATAGAACTTTTTAATACAATATCTCTCAACAGTGGGAGTACCCTTATTTTATTCAGGAGGATAAACGTTACAACATATATTTTTTTTACATTTTTAAGTATTACTATCCCTTTAATAGTAATAATGACAAAGTATTGTTAATAATGTTGATAGTAGCTGAAGCATGTTTAAAAAGATATTAATACTTAATATGTAAACAATATATATTGAATGGTTTATCCTTCTGAGTAAAACAAGAGTACCACCTGCTGAGAGATGTTTAATTCAAAAGTTATTACAGCTCAAACTTGAGTGTTTTAGGTGCAGCATCTCAATGGCTCGAAATTTTAAAGTAGTGCTATTCCTACACCATCCTACGGACAGCTCTGGTCAGTTAACCATACCCCTCCACAGGATGGTGTAGCAATAGCAACACTGTACAATTTCAGGCCATTGAGATACTGCAACTTCAAATAATTTGGAGCAACAATAACATTTGACTAAAAAACACCTCCTAGCAGTGTGGGTACCCTTGTTTACACAGGGGGATAAACCCTACAACATATTAATATTAAGTATTATTAGACCTTTAAAAGCATTGATACTCTTCCTAAACTCTGTCTAGTTTGGGTTAAATTGTAGTTGAAAATATCTGCAAATTAATATTTTTTTAAATAATTTATAAACATGGTTATGTTCTAGATTTAAACTATAGTATTGTGAAAGTAATTATAATGAATGAGTATAAAATATAAAAACAATTCTCAAAAGGAGCCATGAAGATGTATGATGTATGCATTTTAAGTCCTTTATTCAAAATTATTTATAATAGTCCTTTGGAAGGTAGCAGCTGCTTTATAATAGCAATCATTCCCAGAGTTTGTGTTTCCACTGTTTCAAACAAATTCAATTAGCTCTTGCACTTCAAAACCCTCAAGGCAGAAAGACGACGATACTAGGATGCTTTAATCTAATGCTTATACTAAGATTGTCTGCACTGCTTTTGGAATTCCTATCTGGAAAAAACAATTTTACTAAAAAAATGTTTTAAAATAAACTTAATATATATTTTTTTTATTTTGATTACATATATATATATATATAAATACATATACAAATCTATTAAGAGGTCATGGAGAGTTCTCAGATTACAATGAACAGATTCATAAATCAAAGATAAAACTCTTTATAAACTTAATGAGAATTCATAAGAACCAAGTAGGAGTCATGCACTTTTATGTAAACTGAATACGTTTCAACATACATTGTAACCTCAACTAATACTGCCCTTTCTCTTTCTCTAAAGCAGTGGTTCTCAGCTCCGGTCCTCAGGACCCACTAACAGGCCAGGATTTGATGATTTCCTTGTTAGAACACAGGTGAGTTAATCAATGTGAATGAGCCTCTGATCAACACACCTGTGTTCTAGCAGAGAAATCCTTAAGTCCTGACCTGTTAGTGGGTACCGAGGACCGGAGTTGAGAACCACTGCTCTAAAGCATATCTGTATGGCTATCATGTGAATGCATCATATAAAAAGAAGAACTATTCCACATATTGTTTTGCAGTTCATAAATCATGGAATATAATATGTAGGCAAAAAAATATCAAAAGTACAGTATGACAGAGGGTTTAATAGGAAAATCTAAAATAAGGATAAACAATTTTGTAAGGGAATAATTATTAGAGGAGAAAAACAAGTTAGGAACTGTGATAGTTGTATTGCATCCACAACTGAACATTTTAATAGAGAAAAAATGAAATAAATAAAATTAATTGTTAAAAAAATCATAATACGAAGAGAATATTAAAAGGATATAGGCCTTGATTCAACTGGGTCCGACTCCAACAAAAAAAAAAAAAACAGCTGGTAAGCAATTCAATTAACTGTGCAATGAAGAAATACCTGCATAAAAAACCCATGTAACAAAATGCCAATATGTGCCATTCAATTCTATGTATTAGCACTAAGATCCATTTAACATGTGAAACTCTGTACCCAGTTTTTCTGAGTGCTGAGTCCCTTAACACATCACACAAGTCACAAGTGGGTCCCTGATATGGGGCCCTAAGCCCAATATTAATATATTCAAAGCAATCCCAAAATGTGTCAAATGTTAGTACAGTTAGCCCTATGAGTACCAGTGGGGTATGCTTACCTCACTGGCAATCACAGGGTTAATCTAAGTTAAAAACTTCCCCTGACAAAAAACACTTACCAGTAATCCTGATGTCCAGTGGAGTGTTCAGCACCCTGGTCAGCTATTGTCTTCTTCAGTCTTCCTTCTTCTGTTCTCTGTAATCTTCTTTCTTATTATCTTCTTTTTCATCTCTATGTAAAATAAAAAAAAGTCAATGAAAGTTATTAAAACAAAAAAGCCCTCAAGATATACCTGAGTTAATCCTTTGTGTGTCGGAGGGGTACCTCTCCAGCACTCGAAGGGTTAAATGCATTCTGGCATATCTATTAAAAATTAAAATGCTGACATTCAGGTATAGATAAAGAATCAGTCAATCCTTTGTTAGACTTCCAAGGCTTAAATATATATAATGCATAGTGCCCCAGACCTCACCCCCCATACCTTCCGGGTTGTTGCCTGAGTCAGAATGAAGGAATTTTGAACAGAGACTGGCTTTTTATATGACCATTCTCTGTTCAAAATGTATTCCAGCCTACATTCATCAGGGATGTGTGCTTATGAACCTCCCAGCCAATCAGCTTCTATTGGTTTTCATCATCCCCCGAAGAAGATGATTGGCTGGGAGGTACGTAAGCACAAATCTCAGCCAATTGTAGGCTCAAATCCATTTTGAAAAGAGACTGGGCACATAAAAAGCCAGTCTCTGTTCAAAATTCCCTCATTCAGACTCAGGCAATGGCCCGGAAGGTATGGGGAGGGGGGGTCTGTGGAACTATGCATTCCGCTAGTGGAGCCAGTGGAAGCAGCAGCAGTGGATATATATTTAACCCTCAGCAGGCCTTTTATTAATTTAACAAAGGATTGACTTATTCTTTATTTAAACCGGAATGCTAGTATTTGCATTTGTAACAGATATGCCAGAGTGCATTTAACCCTTAGCATGCGGAGGGGTACCCTTCCAGCACTCAAAGGGTAAACGCAGGCTTATCTTGGGGGCATTTTTTTTTATAACTTTCACTGGCTTTTTTTTTATTTTACATACAGATGAAAAAGAAGAAAAAAAAGATACGAAGAGTACAGAGAAAATAAGGAAGACTGAAGAAGAAGATGGACAGTGGATGACAGGTAAATGTCACTAAGATCTGGGTGTTAGGCTAGTTTAAGGGGTAGTATTGTTGAAATTTACTGTTAAGGGTGATGTAGGGTTAGTGTTTGGGAGGGTGACTCTGTGTATGAGCTAACAGTTGGTGCCTGACTGTGTCAGACACTGATTGTTAGCTTTTTTCCTTTGTTGTTCCCATTATTCACACTATTTAGCGTGCGTTTTGGAAACTTAACATACAAAACGTACGTTTGGCCATGAGCAATGTGCTGTGGCCTAACATCCGTTATGGTTTCAGCTGGTAGGGCAATTGAATTGCTCCGCTAGCACCTTTTGCTAATGGGCTGTTAGGCAATGTTGCCCTACCGGCTTTTTTACCGGCCTCAACTTAATGGAGGCCATAATGTATTAGCAAAATACTGAAAGAGTAATCTTTTCAAGGGTGTTTAAAATTAACCTTTTAAGAACCATAGGCATATGAAACTCATTTCTTTACAGTTTGTTGTGTACCCTTCTGGTACTTAAAGGGATATTAATATTTAAAAAACATATACTGTAGTGTTTATCCCCCTGAGTAAAAAAAAGGGTACTCTCACTGCTGAAAGGTGTTACATTCAAAAGTTATTACAGCTCAAAGTTGAATTTTTGAAGTACAATATCACATTGGCCTGAAATTGTACAGTGGTGCTGCTGTCACACCATCCTATGGACAGCTCTGGTCCGTAGACCATAAATCTCCATAGGATGATGTAGCAACAGCACCACTGTACAATTTCAGGCCACTGTGATACTGCTCCTAAAAACTCATCTTTGAGCTATAATAACTTTTGAATAAAACACCTTTCAGCAGTGAGAGCACTCTTGTTTTACTCAGGGGAATAAACATTTTTTTTTACATTTTTAGTATTACTATCCCTTTAAAGGGTTAGAGATAGACAACAAGCATGTACATGCATCTTAAAATTTTAACAGATAAGACAGTATGATGGATATTAGTTTTCATAAGCGTGGAAACTCCAAAGACTTTCAATAGCTTCCACAAAAATTAGGTATGTTTATGTTTAAACAAATGGCAGATCAATACAGGATTAAATTATTCCTTTGCAGAGAGCATTCATAACATACACTAAAGATTGCTCATTGCCTCATTACTCTGGTATAGAACGAGGCAAAAAAAATGGTCAGAATCCAAATCTAGGTTGAAGAAGTATTTTCACCAGTACATACCCCTGGGGAGAAAATGTAAAAAAAAAAAAAAAAAAAAAAGATCACAACCAAAAGGGTTAAATGCAACTGTAAAGAAGGAAATTATAAGGAAAAAAATGTATTTAGTTATTAATGTCTGATGGGACAGAATGTTATTTCTTGACATCCAAGAAGTGTAACAAAAATGTTATTGGGTTAAATAAAAAAGAAAATGAAACTCAAATTGCAAAGGAGAATAAGTATAACTAGAAAAAATACCAGGAATACGGAATTTAAAGGGTGAACTTTTAAAAAAGTGGATATTTCGAGGAGGACTGTGTGCATCATAAGGGGAAAAAACATGTAAGAAATTTGAAGAAATGTGTTTCTATATACATTATAATTAAGCAGAAAAATAATGAGAATATTCCATTAGATTGGGTGAATATATATTGAACACTGAAATTGATAAAATTAAAGTAGAAGGTTGAAACTTGCAAGATATTTCTTTAAAAAACATTATGAGATCTTATTATGAGATACTACTCCACTATTTCCTGCTCTCACACTTTACCTTTTCCCCTCCCCCAAAGATCCGACAAAAGCAGAAAAACATAAACCATGTCTGGCAGCGTAACTTTTCACCAGGAGTGTATATTGGTTTTAGGAGCACCCAGCATTATGACATAAATGTTTAAGCATTCACTGGGTAATAATTTTGGAGATTTCAGGTGCAGTGATCTACTTATAAAAGTTACTGTCATAAACTTACTTGCCTGGGTGTGAATCCACTTCCCAGTGCTATCAGGAGCTGCAGGTCAGATTTTACCAGCTGATTAAGTAAGTTAATTAGCATTACAAGCACAGCTCTCTGGTCCCTTGCAAGAGTGGTTTCAACTGCTACAGCATAGAATGAGCTTTGGAATGCAGAAAAGACAATTTTACTCCTTACCACTCAGCTGCCACACAGTTTGACACTGCTTATAGTAGCGAGACTCAGTGTGACTTGCAACAATGTTTAAGTTGATTAAAGGGTGTATGGTACTCACTTCTGGGCTGAGGCACTGGTAGACTGTATAATTACTCTGTGGCTGCAGCATATTTATTTATACATAAATTGATAATTATTATGATAGTCCTGCAAGTTTTTGCAAGTGCTATAAAAACAAACAAAAGTTAATATTTTTTCTCTTCACTTTGAAACAAATGTTTTGCAAGACATATTTTGCATCTTGCAAACTGGCATGCTTCATATGAGTTATGATTTTTCAGAATCATATTGCTTATCCCTAGATATGTATAGCTATGTGTGTACTCCCAAGTATGCTCCTGCTCAGCATTGAAGAGAATAGGATAATCTTGTATTATATATTAATAGGGGATAGCAGGAGGAACAGTAACAAGGTTTCTAATAGGGTTGGTGGTTATGTCAGTGCTCTTCCAATGTTTTTTTGTACCTGGAAGCTCTGGGGGTGGAGACTGCACAAAGTAAGAGCAGGTAGAAAGATGGGTTACAGTTATACATAGCAAGGGGGTGCAGAGGAATAGAGGGGAAACTCATTTATTTACTTAGCCTAACAGATTTGCTACATTGAGTGCTGATGTTGGGTATGTTGGCACAGGAATGCCTTTGCTGGAGAAGACTGTTCTCTCTAACAGCTGGGTAAAAAGCCCCTCTATCATTCATGGAATACAGGACTCAGGCAGACCTAAAGAGATGGTGGTGGTGAAGGATTCCATTATTATGAAGACAGACGGGGTAATCTGTTACCAGATTCGATACAATAGAACTGTTTGCTGTCTCCCGGGTACTCAGACTCGACATGTGGCAGATTGGGTTGCTAGATCGTTGTGAGGGGCTGGGCATGACCCAGATGTCATGGTACATGGTGGTAACAATGACAAAGTCAGTGGAAAGTGGAGGTCTGTTAAGAAGGATTTCAGGGATTTAGGTAATAAGCTTAAGCAAAGCACCTCTAAGGTAATATTTTCTGAAATACTACCTGTTCCACGTGCTACATCAAAAAGGTAATTGGAGATTAGGGAGTTAAATGTCTGGCTAATGACTTGGTATAAGCAGGAGGGGTTTGGATTCCTAGAGCACTGGGCTATTGTTTCTCTTGGGTACAATCTTTATAGTCGAGATGGATTGTACCTTAGAGGAAAGGAGGCCTTGGTGCTAGGGGTTAGGATGGTTAGAGGAGACTTTAAACTAGGAAGGGGGGTAATGCATCATAGGATGTGGAAGGCAGTGTAAATGAGGAAATGGGATTAGAGAAGGGGCATAGAGGTAGAGAGGGGGGATGGGCTAGTTCATCTAATAAGGAGGTGCCAGTCTGATATGAAGCAAATACAAAAATGCAATTTTTTAGAATGGCAAGAACATAAAATGTATGCATGTCAATGCTTGTAGTCTGCTGGTAAGATGAGGGAACTGGAACTGATTGCAATGTATGAGCAGGGTGATCTAATTGGTGTGTCATAAACCTGGTTAGAGGACACATATGACTTGGCAGTCAATCTAGATATATTGGGGAGGGGGTGTGATTATATGTAAAGCATGCCTTAAAACCTAGTATAAGAGAAGGCCTTGTGGGTTGAAATACATATACCCTTGGGGCATACATAATAAAAAATATGTTTATGGGGAATTGATGCAAGCCATCACTTGGGGAGTTTGAAGAAGCCCAACTATTACTGCAAATGGAAAAGGCTTCTCAGTCAGGAAATGTAATCATTATGGGACATTTCAACTATCCTGAAATTGACTGGAGAAATATGACTTCCAGCACAACAAAGGGAAATAATTTTTTAAGTATGGTTAATGACAATTTCATGTGCCAACTAGTAGAGGAGCCAACTGGAAAAGACTCCTAGCTGGACCTAGTGCTCTCAAACAATTATGACATGATAAACAGTATACAGGTAAAGAAACATTTAAGCAGCAGGAAACACGATATAGTTTTCTTTGAAATTTGTTAGGAGAAACCAAAACATTCGATTTGAAAAAGGCTAATTTTAGAATGCTAAAATCAGTAATAAAGAATAATCAGTGTGATATAAACTTCTAAGATAAAAATGCATAAGAAATATGGAATTTGTTAAAAATGGTCTTAGATAAACATACGCATCAAAATATACCAACGGGTAATAAGCAGTAGTAAGTACAAGAGGAACAAATTAAGATCATTGTGGCTTATTAAAGACTTTTGCAGGGAAACGAGAAATAAGAAGCAGACTTTTAAACTGTTTAAGTCAGAAGGGTCATATGGATCGTTAAAATTTAAGAATGTAAAACAATCTGCAAACAATCAATTAGTATAGCTACAATTGAAAATGAGAGAAGTATTGCAAAAGAGAGCAAAAAGTCCACAAGTCTATAAATAAAAAGAATAAGGTTGATATTGGTCCTCTTGAGGCTGAAACATATGAATTGATTAGTGAGGTTAAGGCTATGGCTGACACCTTAAAGAAATTATTTTCTTCTGTATATACAAAGGAAGCAACAAAGGCAGGCTATGGACAAAATCACAGAATTTCCTCCATCCTTCATCTTATTGAGGACAAAGTGCAAAAGAGACTGGAAAAGGTTATGGTGAATTAAGCACTGGGACCTGACTGTATATACCCAAGGGTACTTAAGGAACTTAGTTCAGTAATAGCAAAACCATTATACTTAATATTTATTGATTCTGTTTAATCAGGCATAGTGCCCTGTGATTGGAAGAAAGCTGATGTAGTACCATTCTTCAAAAAGGGGGCAAGATTCAAACCTGGAAATTATAGACCTGCCAGCTTGACTTCCATAGTGGTTGACATATTAGAAGGGTTACTAACTGACAGTACTCAGAACTAAGACCAATAATATTATTACTATACCAGTATGGGTTTATGAAGAATAGATCATGTCAAACTAATTGCCTTGCATTTTACAAAAGAGTAAGTAGTAATTTGGACAAGGTAATTGCAGTTGATGTAGTATACTTGGATTCTGCAAAAACCGATACTGTGACTCACACCAGGTTACTGTGTAAATTAAAAGGAACTTGAACCTGTACTACAGTACCAGAGAACTTGATAGATCATACTGTTGTCATTGCACATATTCATGATTATGTCAGTATAAACAGAGAAGTCACTGAACCAAAAAGGACCCTCCTGCATTCCATCTCCAGTAATCACAAGACTACTTTGTTGGAAAAGGGGAGCTCCCCTTTTCAAATGAGATAATCAAACATAAATACATATGAAGTGTTAGGCAATGGGGCTATCAGCACCCATATCTCAACTTTCTCTATTTACAATCGTGAGAAGAGTGCCCTTAGAGATGGACCCTCATTTGAAACAGGAAAGACCCCTCTCAAACCAGGATACTTCTAAGAGTGTCAGGTGATCACATTATCACCCAACAGTAGTATTTAAAACTATTTATTTGGGTAGTAAGTGTGTGTGTGTGTGTGTGTGTGTGTGTGTGTGTGTGTGAGGGAGGGAGGGAGTAAAAAATATCCACAATGTTGTGGTCCGCAGTTCCTTGTAGGACTATGTCACTCTTTCAAAAAAAAAGTCCACATATACCTAGCTGAACATGTGCTATAGATTTGTGCTACAGGCAGACCATGTGGTATATTAACCCACACCAAAAGGATATAATTTTTCTTGTGAGCCAGATAGTTATCAGACATAATACTAAACTATGTGTATCTTTGAAATAGTGTAAACATAAAAATCACACTAGTGTCTATACCTGCATACATAAGCCTAGCATACAAATGCTCATAATCACTAATTTGAAGCCACTGGCTGTCTATCAAATGATAGAAACCAATTGCCTTATTTTCAAGTGAATATGTCCCATTTTTTTTAATTATCAGTCATTAGTCTGGAAGCTAAAGTCTGTAACTGGTGTATTCTTGTTCTCATGACTTCCTTTATGTCAACCTATACAAAATGTTGTAAATTGTCTAGTTGTTTAAAAACCTGTACATAATTTTGTTAGTTTGTATATATCTGTTTTGTAATAAAATGCACAGCCAATATGCACATATTCTTTAACTTCATCCAACATAATTTCTCTGAACTACAAATTTTAAAAAAGAATAATTATATGAATAATCATTGCATTGCACAAGCAATGTGCAGATGTGTGTGCAGTAAGGATTAATGCATGTGACAAAAATGTGCATGATAGTAAATGAACCCCACTATGTATTGGAAAAGGGACATTTTATATTTACAAAGATATATATATATATATATATATATATATATATATATATATATATATATACACACAGTACTGTGCAAAAAATGCTGTAAAGTAAAAATACATAAGGGCCAACTATTGATATACTATTGTTATTCCACTACCCTCTAGTATTCTCGGTTTGCCTTTGACAAAGCTTTCAGGAAAACTAGCACCTAAAATTAACTCTGGTTATATACTGTTAAATATACTATATTTCATGCTAGGCTCTGTAAAATACGGTTTGTGTTTTTTTGAGACTTTAAAGGGATAGTAATACTTCGTTTTATCTTTATTTTATTTTGTAGGCATTAAAAAAACATAAAGAACGATATAAGTCTTATCTCTCAAACCTTTATGATTTAAGAGATATTCACAAGCAAAGTATCCCCCCCGCGTTCAGCCAGATCAGAAGGAAGGTGCACAGGTAGACTGCAGAGAGAGACATTCTTCAATTAAGATAAGGGAAAAAGCTGAAAAGCTTGCCAAGGGGGGCAGGGCTTTCATTGTTTTCATAGAAAGAAGATTGTCCCCTGCTGTTATCTGTCTGGTCTTACAACCAGATTCACATCTGAGAAGAGATGGCTTATACTAGGTAAAAGGGGCGGGAGGGGAAACTTTGCTTATGAATATCTCTTAAACCATAAAGGTTTGAGAGATAAGACTTATATCTTTCTTCATGTTTTTTTAATGCCTACTAAATAAAATAAAGATAAAACGAAGTATTACTATCCCTTTGAATCTAGCCTTACATATGCTCTGAAGGAACATATATTCTTACCCTTTCCAGGGCTCCCATTGATTGCCCAGGATTATCTATGATTGGGTTGAGATAAGATAATACAAGAGCAGTGGGAATTAATCTCAATCAATTAATTGATGATAGAGATAATACCTCTCAATAGAAACAGCATAAACAAGAGTAAATAAATGTTATCTGTAAAAGAAAATGCACTCTGTATACAAAAACATCAAAATACTTATGAATATACTTTAGTGATATTGCATGAGTAATTTATTATTTTACATATACTAGTACATGATTACTATTATATGATAATTACATTCATATCAACCTATATAATTTTTGGTATTAGTGTTAGTTTATAAAACAAATGAACATTTCTAAACTCTAGAGTACTATATTAAAATAACAACAATATAATAAAGTCGTTTTTAAATACACATCTAGTTTTAATAATAAATTGAAAATATTGCTAGAAATGCAACAGTTACATGGGTCGGAGGAGCTTGTGCTTGTATTGAGCTGTTACCATTGCACATCACTTTGGTCCTTAATATAACAATGTAGAGAGAACAGGGAGAGGTGGAGGGGAGGAGTGAAGGAGGAGAGAGAGATAGAGAGAGAGGGAGGGAGAGGGAGGAAGGAAAAGGAGAGAGAGGGAGGGAGTGAGAGGGAGGAGAGAGGGAAGGAGTGAGAGGGAGGAGAGAGGGAGAGAGAGTGAGGGAGGGGGAGAGAGTGAGGGAGGGGGAGAGAGAGAAGGAGGGAGGGGAGGGAAGAGAGGGAGGGAGAGGGGGAGGAAGTGAGGAGAGAGAGAGGGGAAGAAAGGGGAGGGGAAGAGAGGGTGGAAGGGGGAGAGGGATGGAGGGCAAGAGAGACACTGACGCAAACATACTAAGATGAACTGCACCAATTCTGGTGCAAACCAATTGCATCAAAGATGAAAAATCAAATTCTCATTGTATAGAAAACCTCTGTCATGCAGAGGATAAAAATCCTATTTAAAATAATGTGAATTTGGGGAATTTTTTTTGTTTCTTAAATTTTCTCCTGTGTCTCACAGCGAGACAGAGACTCAGACAGTGTACAGATGAAGGCAGTAAAAAAGATGAATTGAAACACATATAGATGTGTAAATGGCTATAACCTAATAGACACTGTATAAATGGAAAGTGTAAGCTAAGACACTGAAATGGTTCAATAAAACCATTTCTTTAGTCCTATGAGTGTCTGTGTATCTGTTAAGACACACATTTTGGTTTTTATAGGAAATCAAAACTTATTGTTGATTTTAAAATGTAATGCTTGTATCTTTTACTAAAAATGTACAACAGACCCGCTGTTATAAAGTTTATCATTATAGCTCTCACAAAACCTCCTTTATTTTTGATTATGTGTAATTTGTAATGGCTGTATCCTGCTGTTTTGTTTTTGAGCAATGTGTATTCTAGATGAAAACTTTAACCATTAAATTTGTACTGAAACTACAGCTTGCTTTTCATTTCTAATTAAAACATTTAGTGACATGTGCAGCTTAAAATGATTAACTTGTCTGCAGCTACAAATACAAATAAGCAGCACCTGTAAAGCATTTATTCCTAAAGGTAAAAACAAATGTTTAGGAAGGATCATGCTGGCAAAACAGCTGCTTACATGCTGGAAAGGGAACAAGGTAGTATTTTTCAGCCTGGTTTTCATCAGCCCTTTCTCATTAAGTGGCAAAAAGGCTTAAATGCTTTGTTGATAAATTATGATAATCCTTGATTGCGGCAGTTATGGATAGTGCCACTCATTTGCAATTCAGCTCTTTGAATTTGTTTAATTACAATTTGAAACAAGGCATAGAAGATTAATTAACCCACCTGGCTTGATGGCACATAGTCCTGGTTTGGCTCTGTCATACTCATATACATGTTCTCTCCATCAAACTGCAAATAAAATAGTAGCAAACATTCAATAATCATGAATGATATTAAACATCTATTGTTTAACAGTAAGGGCCTCATTTATCAAGATAAAATGGGGTGATTCTGAGGTAAATTAACCACATCACAGGGAACAAATACATATTTGATTTAAACTGGGCTTTTAACATCTAGAGTATTTTGACCAGGCCTCATCTTTAACTGGGGATACATAGGAAATACACTTTTACAAGGCTGCGCTGAAGTCAAAGCAACACTGCAGTATGCACGTTTCATATATTTCTCCATTTAAGAAAGGTCTGGTCACCTTACTATAAGGAAGGATTGTCAGATGACCCATTTAACCCTTTGAGTGCCAGAGAGGTATCCAAGGCATTGCTAAGCAATGCGTTGGATACCTCTCTGGTGCTCAAAGGTTTAAAAAGGTCACATATTAAAACATGCCTGCTGCATTGATACATGGGAAGCATTTCCATCTAATAACTGACCACTGGAGAACTGGAGCAGGCATTTTTCTATGTGTGCCCTCATTTAAAGGAGCAGTAAACTTTTTTTTATGAAACCTATATGTTACAGAGCTTTTTCTGAGAAGTAAAACAAGGTCACTCCTACTGCTGTCAGTTGTTTTATTAAAAACTAGTTGAAGAGCCAGTGTACACAGGCCACAGTGCCACCCAGAAAGGGCCACGGTGCAGTCATGCACAGTAGACACTGTCCGCTCCACAGCTGATACGGAGCGGGGTGCTCCGAATTCAGACCATAGTCCTCTTTGCGCACTGAAGCCCCGCTTCATTACCAGCCACAGAGCTGTAAGTCTGTAGTGTGCATGACTACAGCACGCGCAGCTGTTTCTACTGTGCATGCCAGCTTCTGACAAATACACATTTAGATTATTATATAGGACATATAACAGTTCAAATAACCAGGAAGTGAATTTACAGTGTTCACTTCCTGATAGTTCGGACAGGAAGTGACTCGGCAGTTTCTGTTGTAAGTCACTGACTTTCCGCTCCATTATAATGTAACAGGATAATGAATTGGAATTTGACCACTAGAGGGCACTGTAAATGTAAACAAACATGGGTTTAATCTGTAATAACTCTGTAAATATGTATCTCTCGGCAGTGGGAGTACTCTTATCATAGTCAACAGGAAAAACTTTACAATGTATATTTTTTCATAAAAAAGCTTACTGCTCCTTTAAAGGAATAATCTGTCAAACCTAAACTAAAGTGCTAGAGAGGTCTCATCACATTGTTTTACAATATACTGGAGAAATCTCTAGCATTCAATACGTTAAAATGCCATTTAATTCACTGGGAATTTGAGGAATTGTCACATGCCCCTTACACTGCAGTAGTTATACTCCAGAATCTCTAGCCTTAAGTTGCTGAACCAGGCCTTAAGTTTCTGAGAATCATACTCAATAAGCTAAAGATATTCAGTTCTATTGAAAAACAGATTTGCCATAGAAAAAATAAAATGTCCCCAAATATTTATGCCAGAGAGGTATCCAACACCTAGAAGTCCAGTGAACTGGAAAACTATCTGGTGCTCCAAGTTAAATGGAGTTTTAACCTCTTGTATGCTAGAGAGGTCTCTAATGCATTGTAAATCAGTGTACTGGACATCTCTGTAACATTAAAGGGGTGAAAGCCCCATTAAATTAAATGAGAATTTGGAGTAAAAGTAATTTATTCCCCCTGTAGTTGGTACATTGCAGTATTTTAGGGCTGCAACAACTAATTGATAAATTCGATAAAAATCGATAATGATAATTGTTGCCAACGATTCTCATTATCGATTAGTTGTGAAGCGATTAGTTGTGCCACCCAGCAGCCCCCCAGCCGCCGTACGTTTTGAAAGGCTGAACGCCTTAATGTCTGCCAGATGCTACGGTCTTCCCATTGCCCGCACTAATCACATCCGGGGCGGAACCACGTCAAACACGGAGACGCCGCATGGAGCATGCTGGGGTTTTCTTCTTCTGTTCTGAGGCCAGTTTAAAACTGGCGCCCAGACTGAGGAAGAAAACCCCAGCATGCACCATGCTGCGTCTCCGCGTTTGATGTGGTTCCGCCCTGGATGTCATCAGTGCGGGAAAGATGCATGAGTGAAAAAGAGATACAGGGGGAGACGTATGTGGGGGGAGAAAGTGAGGTACAAGGGCAGGGGGGAGAAAGTAGTACATGGGGGAGGGAGAAAGAGAGGTACAAAGGGGAGAAAGAAGTACATGGGGGAGAAAGAGAGGTAAAAAGGGGAGAAAGAAGTACATGGGGGAGAAAAAGAGGCACAAGGGGGAGAAAGAGGTGCATGGGGGGAAGAAGGAAGTACATGGGGGAGAAAGAGAGGCACAAGGGGGGAGAAAGAGATACAAGGGGGGATAAAGAAGTACATGGGGGAGAAAGAGATACAAGGGGGGAGAGAGAAGTACATGGGGGAGAAAGAGAGGCACAAGGGGGAGAAAGAAGCACATGGGGGAGAAAGAGAGGCACAAGGTAGAGAAAGAAGTACATGGGGGAGAAAGAAGTACATGGTGGAGAAAGAGAGGCACAAGGGGAGAAAGAAGTACATGGGGGAGAAACAGAGGCACAAGGGGGAGAAAGAGGTGCATGGGGGGGAGAAAGAAATACATGGGGAAGAAAGAGAGGCACAAGGGGTGAGAAAGAAGTAAAAGGGGTGAGAAAGAAGTACATGGGGGAGAAAGAGAGGCACAAGGGGTGAGAAAGAAGTACAAGGGGGGGAGAAAGAAGTACATGGGGAGAAAGAGAGGCACAAGGGGGAGAAAGAAGTACATGGGGAAGTACATGGGGGAGAAAGAGAGGCACAAGGGGGAGAAAGAAGTACATGGGGGAGAAAGAAGTACATGGGGGAGAAAGAGAGGCACAAGGGGGAGAAAGAGGTGCATGGGGGGAGAAAGAAGTACATGGGAGAGAAAGAGAGGCACAAGGGGTGAGAAAGAAGTACATGGGGGAGAAAGAAGTACAAGGTGGGAGAAAGAAGTACATGGGGAGAAAGAGAGGCACAAGGGGGAGAAAGAGAGGCACAAGGGGGAGAAAGAAGTACATGGGGGAGAAAGAGAGGCACAAGGGGGAGAAAGAGGTGCATTGGGGGAGAAAGAAGTACATGAGAGAAAGAGAGGAACAAGGGGGAAAAAAGAGGTGCATGGGGGGAGAAAGAAGTACATGGGGAAGAAAGAGAGGCACAAGGGGTGAGAAAGAAGTACAAGGGGTGAGAAAAGAAGTACATGGGGGAGAAAGAAGTACAAGGGGGAGAAAGAAGTACAAGGGGGAGAAAAAGGGGCACAAGGAGGAGAAAGAAGTACATGGGGGAGAAAGAAGTACAAGGGGGAGAAAGAAGTACATGGGGGAGAAAGAGAAGCACAAGGAGGAGAAAGAAGTGCATGGGGGAGAAAGAGAGGCACAAGGAGGAGAAAGAGAGGCACAAGGAGGAGAAAGAGAGGCACAAGGAGGAAAAAGAGAGGCACAAGGAGGAAAAAGAAGTACATGAAGGAGAAAGAGAGGCACAAGGAGGAGAAAGAAGTACAAGGGGGGAGAAAGAAGTACATGGAGGAGAAAGAAGTACATGGGGGAGAAAGAGAAGGACAAGGAGGAGAAAGAGGCACAAGGAGGAGAAAGAAGTACATGGGGGAGAAAGAGAAGCACAAGGAGGAGAAAGAAGTACAAGGGGGGAGAAAGAAGTATATGGGGGAGAAAGAGAAGGACAAGGAGGAGAAAGAGGCACAAGGAGGAGAAAGAAGTACATGGGGGAGAAAGAGAAGCACAAGGAGGAGAAAGAAGTACAAGGTGGGAGAAAGAAGTACATGGGGAGAAAGAGAGGCACAAGGGGGAGAAAGAGAGGCACAAGGGGGAGAAAGAGAGGCACAAGGGGGAGAAAGAGAGGCACAAGGGGGAGAAAGAGGTGCATTGGGGGAGAAAGAAGTACATGAGAGAAAGAGAGGAACAAGGGGGAAAAAAGAGGTGCATGGGGGGAGAAAGAAGTACATGGGGAAGAAAGAGAGGCACAAGGGGTGAGAAAGAAGTACAAGGGGTGAGAAAAGAAGTACATGGGGGAGAAAGAAGTACAAGGGGGAGAAAGAAGTACAAGGGGGAGAAAAAGGGGCACAAGGAGGAGAAAGAAGTACATGGGGGAGAAAGAAGTACAAGGGGGAGAAAGAAGTACATGGGGGAGAAAGAGAAGCACAAGGAGGAGAAAGAAGTGCATGGGGGAGAAAGAGAGGCACAAGGAGGAGAAAGAGAGGCACAAGGAGGAGAAAGAGAGGCACAAGGAGGAAAAAGAGAGGCACAAGGAGGAAAAAGAAGTACATGAAGGAGAAAGAGAGGCACAAGGAGGAGAAAGAAGTACAAGGGGGGAGAAAGAAGTACATGGAGAAGAAAGAAGTACATGGGGGAGAAAGAGAAGGACAAGGAGGAGAAAGAGGCACAAGGAGGAGAAAGAAGTACATGGGGGAGAAAGAGAAGCACAAGGAGGAGAAAGAAGTACATGAAGGAGAAAGAGAGGCACAAGGAGGAGAAAGAAGTACAAGGGGGGAGAAAGAAGTACATGGTGGAGAAAGAGAGGCACAAGGGGAGAAAGAAGTACATGGGGGAGAAACAGAGGCACAAGGGGGAGAAAGAGGTGCATGGGGGGGAGAAAGAAATACATGGGGAAGAAAGAGAGGCACAAGGGGTGAGAAAGAAGTAAAAGGGGTGAGAAAGAAGTACATGGGGGAGAAAGAGAGGCACAAGGGGTGAGAAAGAAGTACAAGGGGGGGAGAAAGAAGTACATGGGGAGAAAGAGAGGCACAAGGGGGAGAAAGAAGTACATGGGGAAGTACATGGGGGAGAAAGAGAGGCACAAGGGGGAGAAAGAAGTACATGGGGGAGAAAGAAGTACATGGGGGAGAAAGAGAGGCACAAGGGGGAGAAAGAGGTGCATGGGGGGAGAAAGAAGTACATGGGAGAGAAAGAGAGGCACAAGGGGTGAGAAAGAAGTACATGGGGGAGAAAGAAGTACAAGGTGGGAGAAAGAAGTACATGGGGAGAAAGAGAGGCACAAGGGGGAGAAAGAGAGGCACAAGGGGGAGAAAGAAGTACATGGGGGAGAAAGAGAGGCACAAGGGGGAGAAAGAGGTGCATTGGGGGAGAAAGAAGTACATGAGAGAAAGAGAGGAACAAGGGGGAAAAAAGAGGTGCATGGGGGGAGAAAGAAGTACATGGGGAAGAAAGAGAGGCACAAGGGGTGAGAAAGAAGTACAAGGGGTGAGAAAAGAAGTACATGGGGGAGAAAGAAGTACAAGGGGGAGAAAGAAGTACAAGGGGGAGAAAAAGGGGCACAAGGAGGAGAAAGAAGTACATGGGGGAGAAAGAAGTACAAGGGGGAGAAAGAAGTACATGGGGGAGAAAGAGAAGCACAAGGAGGAGAAAGAAGTGCATGGGGGAGAAAGAGAGGCACAAGGAGGAGAAAGAGAGGCACAAGGAGGAGAAAGAGAGGCACAAGGAGGAAAAAGAGAGGCACAAGGAGGAAAAAGAAGTACATGAAGGAGAAAGAGAGGCACAAGGAGGAGAAAGAAGTACAAGGGGGGAGAAAGAAGTACATGGAGGAGAAAGAAGTACATGGGGGAGAAAGAGAAGGACAAGGAGGAGAAAGAGGCACAAGGAGGAGAAAGAAGTACATGGGGGAGAAAGAGAAGCACAAGGAGGAGAAAGAAGTACAAGGGGGGAGAAAGAAGTATATGGGGGAGAAAGAGAAGGACAAGGAGGAGAAAGAGGCACAAGGAGGAGAAAGAAGTACATGGGGGAGAAAGAGAAGCACAAGGAGGAGAAAGAAGTACAAGGTGGGAGAAAGAAGTACATGGGGAGAAAGAGAGGCACAAGGGGGAGAAAGAGAGGCACAAGGGGGAGAAAGAGAGGCACAAGGGGGAGAAAGAGAGGCACAAGGGGGAGAAAGAGGTGCATTGGGGGAGAAAGAAGTACATGAGAGAAAGAGAGGAACAAGGGGGAAAAAAGAGGTGCATGGGGGGAGAAAGAAGTACATGGGGAAGAAAGAGAGGCACAAGGGGTGAGAAAGAAGTACAAGGGGTGAGAAAAGAAGTACATGGGGGAGAAAGAAGTACAAGGGGGAGAAAGAAGTACAAGGGGGAGAAAAAGGGGCACAAGGAGGAGAAAGAAGTACATGGGGGAGAAAGAAGTACAAGGGGGAGAAAGAAGTACATGGGGGAGAAAGAGAAGCACAAGGAGGAGAAAGAAGTGCATGGGGGAGAAAGAGAGGCACAAGGAGGAGAAAGAGAGGCACAAGGAGGAGAAAGAGAGGCACAAGGAGGAAAAAGAGAGGCACAAGGAGGAAAAAGAAGTACATGAAGGAGAAAGAGAGGCACAAGGAGGAGAAAGAAGTACAAGGGGGGAGAAAGAAGTACATGGAGAAGAAAGAAGTACATGGGGGAGAAAGAGAAGGACAAGGAGGAGAAAGAGGCACAAGGAGGAGAAAGAAGTACATGGGGGAGAAAGAGAAGCACAAGGAGGAGAAAGAAGTACATGAAGGAGAAAGAGAGGCACAAGGAGGAGAAAGAAGTACAAGGGGGGAGAAAGAAGTATATGGGGGAGAAAGAGAAGGACAAGGAGGAGAAAGAGGCACAAGGAGGAGAAAGAAGTACATGGGGGAGAAAGAGAAGCACAAGGAGGAGAAAGAAGTACAAGGTGGGAGAAAGAAGTACATGGGGAGAAAGAGAGGCACAAGGGGGAGAAAGAGAGGCACAAGGGGGAGAAAGAAGTACATGGGGGAGAAAGAGAGGCACAAGGGGGAGAAAGAGGTGCATTGGGGGAGAAAGAAGTACATGAGAGAAAGAGAGGAACAAGGGGGAAAAAAGAGGTGCATGGGGGGAGAAAGAAGTACATGGGGAAGAAAGAGAGGCACAAGGGGTGAGAAAGAAGTACAAGGGGTGAGAAAAGAAGTACATGGGGGAGAAAGAAGTACAAGGGGGAGAAAGAAGTACAAGGGGGAGAAAAAGGGGCACAAGGAGGAGAAAGAAGTACATGGGGGAGAAAGAAGTACAAGGGGGAGAAAGAAGTACATGGGGGAGAAAGAGAAGCACAAGGAGGAGAAAGAAGTGCATGGGGGAGAAAGAGAGGCACAAGGAGGAGAAAGAGAGGCACAAGGAGGAGAAAGAGAGGCACAAGGAGGAAAAAGAGAGGCACAAGGAGGAAAAAGAAGTACATGAAGGAGAAAGAGAGGCACAAGGAGGAGAAAGAAGTACAAGGGGGGAGAAAGAAGTACATGGAGAAGAAAGAAGTACATGGGGGAGAAAGAGAAGGACAAGGAGGAGAAAGAGGCACAAGGAGGAGAAAGAAGTACATGGGGGAGAAAGAGAAGCACAAGGAGGAGAAAGAAGTACATGAAGGAGAAAGAGAGGCACAAGGAGGAGAAAGAAGTACAAGGGGGGAGAAAGAAGTATATGGGGGAGAAATAGAGGTGCAAGGGGGAGAGAGAGAGGTGCACAGACCCCATACTAAAATAATAACAATGACGCATGTTAATGTGTAAAGATTTTTATTCTGCTGTTTGTTTTTAACACTGTTTGTTCATTAAATCATTTTAAATAATGAAAAATTAGCATATTGTTTTTTTATCCAATTAATCAAAAAAATAATCGGACAACTAATTGATTATCAAAATAATCGTTAGTTATAGCCCTACAGTATTTTTCCATTTTAGCTTGCAGAATCAGCCCGTAAGTATTGTTGTATTCAGTAAAGTAAAGAAGTGCAGTTCTGAAACAAGCCAACTGCACCATAAGGAAAAAATAAAAAATTTCCAAATTACTAATGATTTAAATGGAGCTTTTAAACCCTTGAATGCTAGAGAGGTCTGGGAAGCATTGCTAATTCTCACTTAAACATCAATTATCACATTTTTTATGCCTGCCAAAATAGGAACACACTTAGTAAAAAAAAAACAACACACAAAAACAAAACTTAGAGCTGCTCTGAGCAGTCCCCAAACAGCTCCAATTATAGTCTGTGCAGTCCTTTGGGGACACATGAAAAATGTATACTGCTGTTCTGCTTTTATTTCAGCATACCTCCCAAGTGTCCCACAAATCCCTCTGTCCCTCTTTCCCACCCTGGTGTCCCTCCTCTTTTTAGGAGATCGGACTGTGTGGTGTGTATATAAGTGTATCACATTGCTCAACAGCAATAAAACTCACATTAATGCTTGTATAAATGTCAGTATAAATGTTTATAAATTAGTCTGTGTAAATAAAATACTTTGTTCTTGTTCTAAATCATTTATTCAGTTACACAAAGAGGTGTCAGTAGGTCACAAAATACCCTAAAATTTTCTCTAATGCCGCGCCCACCAGCCACACCCCCTAAAACAAAACTGTCTCTCTTTGGCCATTTTAAAATGTTGAGAGGTATGTTTCAGTACAGCCCTGAAATATGAATATTTCCTATGTGCCCTCTGTTAAAGGTGAGATCTGGCCATCTTATCATATCATCTGTTTGTGGTCAGAAAACGGACTTCCTTGGCTGAAAACAATGCAAATCACTCAGCTATGGGGGTATTTCACAGGACAGCAAACTGTCCTATGTGGTGCAGCACAGATACAGCATGGGAATATTGGGGGTCTCCTTTAACCCCTTAGTGACTGGCCGCACGCGCACGCGGTGGTCACTTAACGTCGGGCTAGGAAATTTTTTTTCCGGCAAAGTAACCCGTTGTCCCAGTACGGCGAGCAGCTGCACGGGGACGCAGACTTCCGGGGCGTACATGTACATCCTCTGTCACTAAGTGACAGTTTCTGTGGGACGTACACGTACGTCCATTGTCGGGAAGGGGTTAAAGGGATAGTAATGTTTCAAAATAAAAGCAGCTCCAATTAATATTCATAGTATTTGAGCCATGAAGAGTGTCATTTCAATACGGTTAGAGTTGTGGAATCTTAAGACCAGACAGCTCTCAGCAAGGGACAATCTTCTTACTGTGAGAACAGTGAAAACCTTGCCCCTCTTGACAGGTTTTTCCCTTATGCTAATTGAAGGGGGGGATACTTTATCATTCAATTAATCTTGAACTATACTCTCTCAGTATTGAAATAACACTCTCCGTGGCCCAAATACTATGAAGATTAACTGGAGCTGCTTTTATTTTGAAACATTACTATCCCTTTAAGACCACTATTCTGCTCCTCCTGCTGGTGCATTGGTGCTAGGGTTGCCAGTTCATATCTTTAAAAAGGAACCTTTATGAAAAATGCATGCTGTATTGATTATTACTGGGATGCAGTAGTTCACATGACTTCATGCACCATGCAGTTTTATATGCATCCCTTTTTAACCCTTTTCGTGCCAGAGGGGTACGCAATGCATTGTACAATGCATTGCGTACCCCTCTGGCACTCAGAGTGTTAAAGGTATCATCTGGCAACCCTAACCGGGACTCACAATGCAGCCCAGGCTTAATCTGAAGGTCTGCTCCCAGGAGATCTGGGGCTAGATTCTATTACAGGTGCTAATTTTATCTCTGCTTTTATCTCCAGTTTTCCCCATAGACTTCCATAGGAAAATGTTTGCTAAAACGGGTGTTAACATTTAGCATCTGCAATAGAATCTAGCCTGTGATCTGCTGATAGGGCATCTGGCTGTTGGGCATTTTAATTTCTCTTCTATGGTGCAGCTGGTTTGCTTTGGAATAGCGCCTCTATAGTTTATTTAATATAGCCCTAAGTTTCAGCAGATATGATAGAAAAAAAATGAAAAAGTCATTTCACAGGTTGTGTTGATGTAGTTCTGCTTTGATACTCATTGAACTTGCATGTCAGTGATTTGGGGTAATTAGTGCACTAGTAATTATACCAGGCAAGCAATAAATTAATGGTTTCCTTTCAGCTGCAATCTGTTACAAAACAAAATGGATCAGTGTGTATAGCATGTATAGATAGTGCTGCTGGGCTTAATGAAGTACTAAATAAATTGAACAGTTTCTCAGGGGAGAAGGCAAATAGTAGATTAGGTACAAAATTCATAATCATGTATTCTAATGTCTTAGCTTATTAGAACAATGTATTGCTTAATACTGATTTGTAAGTCAAAATAAATAGGGGTGTCACAATAGATTAGTGAGGAAAGTTGAAATGCATTTAGTACAGCACATCATCCATACATAAAGCACGCCAGGCTCTCTAATTCATTAGCAGTTTGAAAACAAAACACATGTATATGTCAGAATTATAATATATATCAAACAAGGGCAAACCTGGGATTTTTAGGTAATGATTTCCAAAGAAGTATGGAATACAGATAAATAGAATTGATTATGTGCAATTATTTAATCAGAACCAATTGCAGTTGCCTTTTCACAGGCCAAGAAAGCTAAAGTGTTGCATCTCTATGATTTAATGGGAGCAACAGAACACAAGGAGGGTTTTTGGGCACTTGGTTTACACTTGAAAAGTGTGAGACTTGCTTTATGCACCATTACTCTGAGGAGTGTGTCATGATTACATATCATAATGTGATTTGTCTTTAACCCATTGAGTCCAAGATGTATGCAATACCTTGAGGAGCCATGTGTTGAACAACCCTCTGGCAGTCAAGGAGTCAAATACAGCCAAGGACAGTGTAATGCCATTTCCTCACTTGTATGGGTGTCAGATCAAATTACATGGTATACGTTCCCTATTACTATGAGCTTGATCTCAATTTCTCCATCCTGTAGCTTTTACTGTTATCTCCCCAGTCCTCTTAAATAAATCTTTCTAAAGCCCCACATCTCATCTGTGTTGTGAAACAACACAGTGACAACACAGTGACAGTGACAACACTAATGAGCCTCAGAAGCATTTTAATACATGTGCACAACCAGCATTTGCTGGGGTCTCACCATGGGTTCCCAGATTTTCAGCAATGCACCAGTCTAATCCTACAATCAGAAAGGAGCAAGGTTGTTACTGGGTGCACAACATGCCAATATAACTGTTTTTCCCAGGAATATTAATGGGCTTAAGGAAGGCAAGCTCAACACATACACAGATTGTATATGTATTTCCATATTTAGGGGCCTACATTCACAATTTACCAGGGACCTCAAACGTTCTTAAAGCACCCCTGGTGAGCTGTATGCATCCCAGGCTGCCTCTATTACGCTGATAAATCAACCCTGATTTCAAGGAGCTTATTTGCAAAACATACATTTCCAAAACTATAAATATGTGTACAGAAAGGGTTATGCATGCACCATAGTACAGAAATATCAATGGGAGACCCAGCATAAATACCTAAATTACCTACTAGTTTATGGTACATAACAATAAAAAAGGTTTCAAGATAAAAAGTCCTTTTACCAGTCATATAGGGGATGAGTGAGAGGATTCAGTCTCAGTTACTCTTGTGCTAGAATCTTCATATTATGCAAAATGGGTTTAGCACTCCAGGCCACACAAGAGACTGTCTTCTGCTGGAGACCTCACTATCACCCAATGTGTTAATATGTACAAAAGCAACTGTAGCTATTTTGTACATAGTAGCATAAGAGGCCTATGTATAAACAAAATGCCTCTTCAATGCACAAATAGCTGTGAAGCACATAAGGGCTTTCATACTGTTGATAAATGTCTTTTTTTGTCAGAAAATGTGGCATAAATATGGCTATATCTTAACTAAAGACTATCAAAGTTCACCACAAAAGTTTACATGCTCTTTCTCACAAATCACAGTGAGTGGACAAAATCAACTTTTCTTCACAAAAAATGAGCTTAGTGGTCTCAGTTGCATCCCTGGTGGATATCTGTCAAGTTTATTCTCTGCCTTTGTTCATCAAAACAAATCACAGATTTGCCAGTGAAGTGACAAACATGAAATAGAGACTCTACACCCTTCAACATGCTTAGTCTCTATTGTAATAGAAAGCCTGGGAAAACTTACAGAGCCTTTTGTGTTTTTCATACTCGCCACCACAAATGAAGAACTGATGCTAGAAGTGTTGACATCTTTATAGAAAATGTTCTGCCTGAGGTATTGCTCTGATACTGACAGTGTTGATATAACCTATTTCAATGTGTCCATCTGCTTAACTATTTTTTGCCACACCTGCCAAAAACCATAGAGCTCCTATTCTCTTTTTAATACCAATGGAAGAAGACTAAGAAAGTTCTGAAGGTTGATCTTTGATTGTAGATAAAGCAAATCAAGTTTTTTTATTTTATTTTTTTATTACTTTAGATAGATTTACTGGCTGTATAATCCTTTGAAAGCCAAAGGGGTGGGCAATACAATGCAATGCATTTTCATTCAGCCCTTCCGGCATTTAAAGGGTTAGGCTTTCTAATGCAAAATCATTTAAATTGATCACAGCAATAATATTTAGAATTTAAAATAATTAAACACTTGTACCAAGAAAAGTAACAGAAAGTTCTATGTAACTCCAGAATGGCTAATCTATTGTTATGAACAACATGAAATAAAACCTCACATTATTTTTCTTGACAACATCAGCTGCACTATTTGGGACAAATGAAAAGTTCAAGAGATTACCTGTAAAATCTCAGGTATAATACGCACTTGTGTATAATACACAGGTATAAATTTAACCCAAGATTTTGGTGGAAAACAAAAGTACCTATATATAATACGCACTCTTATTTTCCGTCCATCTATTCACCAAAAAATTTGTTTTTTGTTTGTTTCACTCCCTCCAACCACCCTCTGTAGGGGGTGAGTAGAGGGATGGAATGGGGCAGCATATTGAGGTGGGTAGAGGAAGGGAAGCAGACATGTGGATATATATATATATCACAAGTGAAGGCTATAGGCCCTGCTGAGACAATGGGGAGAGTGTGGGAATGAAAGGGTTAACAATACCAGACCCCTGGCTATCTGTTACTATTCCTAGCAACCACCAAATTAACCCCTGAAAACCCTTCCTGCACTATCAGTACTACAATTCGCTGCCACCACCAAGACTTTATATCTGGACATCTTAGGTTACCCCAAACACAACAGAATTACAGTATACAATTACCTTAATAATCAAACATTTAGACTTAACCCTTCAGTAGCGTGTTCTAACTGAGCTTTCTTCAGAGTAGTGAGTTCATGTTAGAGAACAGAGACAAGAGCTGATTAATTGAACATTTAATCTGAAAAAAGGCTTCACAGTGCTGGTTACAAAAATACAGAAATAAAGGACATACACAAATAAAGATTACACATTGGCAAAGCAGTCCATAAAATAAAATGGGAGAAACACAAGAAACCCTTAAATACAACTACCGATATTTAAGAGTACTTGGGAACTTCTGATGGTATATCCCCCTTCAGTTGTTACAAAGAAATATTAAAGGGATAGTAATGTTTCATAATAAAAGCAGCTCTAATTAATCATCATAGTATTTGGACTTTGGAGAGTGTTATTTCAATTCTGTCAGAGTTGTAGTTCAAGAGTAATTCAATGACAAAGTATTCCCCCTCCTGTCCATTTTACTGATGTAACACTGTTCAGCCAGATCAGAAGGGAGGTGCCCATGTAGACTGCAGAGAGGGACAATCTTCAACTAAGATAAGGGAAAAACCTGAAAAACTTGTCAAGGGGGGTAGGGCTTTCATTGTTCTCATAGTTAGAAGAGTGTCCCCTGCTGTTATCTGTCTGGTCTTACAACCAGATTCCACATCTGAGACTGGCTTACACTAGGTAAAAGGGGCGGGAGGGGGAAACTTTGCCTACAAAATAAAATAAAGATAAAACTAAGTATTACTATCCCTTTAAATAGGAGTCCACAGTTGCTTCTAAGAGCCCAGACCCCCTGGGTATTACCTGGGATGATCAGGGGTCTGGCCTGACCGTTTACTGCCCACTCAATCAGACCTGTCAGGGATGCTACTGCAGTTCTATCTGAAAAATCATAAGTCTTCCCAAAACATGCAACCCACAGCACACCTCTATAATGTTATAATAATCATATTCCTCATATCTGTGTGAATATCTGGACACCAAACATGCTGGGTCTAACTGGTTGCAAAGTGGCTATTCTTGTAACTCATAGCAGGAACACCTCCCCCTGGCATGTTTGGTATCCACCACAAGGGTAAAACCTGGGCATTCTGAATATATATTTGTATTGAACCATTTTACCTTATATATACACGTTCTCCCTATTTCATAATATTTGACTGCCCCCTGGATGAACTTCATCAGAGCAGAGGGTCCAATATAATTTATGACACTGTTCTGCTCCGGTGATCTACTAATTCAGTTTCTGGGGATGTTATCTACACAGCTAATTTTATGGCCTAGGACTGGTGAACTTTGAATAACTTACAGGTTAGCAAACAAACCAATTATACAACCCAGAGGGCCAACTCATGCCTTGGCATGACAATATATATTTTACGTAAGGTGAAATGGGGCAAAATTGTATTATATGTGATATTTTACAGTAAATGGGGGTTTTAAGCCCTCAAATGCTAGAAAGGTCGCTGGTGCATTGTGTAGTCATTTCAGGGTATTTGCCATGTTTCTATGTAGTAACTTGGAGCATGGTGCAGAAATGTCACTGGGGACTGGCTCACATTAAGTCTTAATGCTTTAGGAGTGAGTGTACCAATCATACTCTATTGCATACACTGAAGAACAAATGCATGACTTGTAGGATGATGTTCAGGTATTAAAATATGCTCCACAGGTATATTTATCCCCCCCTCAAAAAAATGTATTTTTTGGTCAGTATTGACAACAATAAGACATCAATGAAATCATCTTTCCTCTTCCAAGTAATGTCTCTCAATTTAGTTTGTGTTAGTCAAGTGGTGTAGAGGTCAAATGAATGCGTATTCCAGTATTTAATAATACTTTTTTATTGGACTAACAATATGAAATCTATAAGTATATAATATACATACAATAAAAACTAAAGCACTTCTGGGGCCAAAGATTGGTTTGCAATGTGTTGGGAGCTCCTCAAACATTAGAGAGTTTAAAGGTCCTATTGGTTCACCTCAGACTTGCTCCATTTTTGCTTTTATACATTACTGCTCCTTTAAAATAAAACATATAGGGAAATTTTTTATTTTGAAAATCTCTGTTATAAAGCTTTTCCTGTTGAGTAAAACAAGGGTACTTCCACTGCAGTCAGTTGTTTGTATTCAGACGTTAAAATTGTCAGAAAGTGAATTACAGCATGTTTATTTCCTGAAAGTTCTAACTAACAGCATGACTTAACAATTTCTATCACATTCTGTGGATAACTGTTTGTCAGTGACTCCTCTTTCCTAGACAATGCAACTGAATAACTAATTGGAATCTGACTACATGAGGGCAATATTAATGTAAAAAAACTCAAGACAGAGTTTAACTGTAATAACTCTGTATAAATGCATCTCTCAGTACAATTGTTTTACTACTTTTTAAATGCTATTAATAGATTATATACATCCATAGCTTTATACAAAGCAACTAACTTTGATTGAAATGGAGTCAGTGAAATATGAACGTATCTTTGTTGCATTGCACATCTTACTAGAGTCCCGATTCATGAAAACATAATCTGCAATAGATTTCAGTTACTGAGATTGTGCAATGTTTCACAGTGCTGGTTGTATGCTTGTTAAATATATACAGTGGGGCAAAAAAGTATTTAGTCAGCCACCAATTGTGCTAGTTTTCCCACTTAAAAAGATGAGAGAGGCCTGTAATTTTCATCATAGGTACACTTCAACTATGAGAGACAGAATGGGGGGGAAGAATACAGGAAATCACATTGTCTGATTTTTAAAGAATTTATTTGCAAATTATGGTGGAAAATAAGTATTTGGTCAATAACAAAAGTTCATATCAATACTTTGTTATATACCCTTTGTTGACAATGACAGAGGTCAAACGTTTTCTGTAAGTCTTCACAAGGTTTTCCCACACTGTTGCTGGTATTTTGGACCATTCCTCCATGCAGATCTCCTCTAGAGCAGTGATGTTTTGGGGCTGTCGCTGGGCAACACAGACTTTCAACTCCCTCCAAAGGTTTTCTATGGGGTTGAGATCTGGAGACTGGCTAGACCACTCCAGGACCTTGAAATGCTTCTTATGAAGCCACTCCTTCGTTGCCAGGGTGGTGTGTTTGGGATCATTGTCATGCTGAAAGACCCAGCCACGTTTCATCTTCAATGCCCTTGCTGATGGAAGGAGGTTTTCACTCAAAATCTCACGATACATGGCCTCATTCATTCTTTCCTTTACACGGATAAGTCGTCCTGGTTCCTTTGCAGAAAAACAGCCCCAAACCATGATGTTTCCACCCCCATGCTTCACCATAGGTATGGTGTTCTTTGGATGCAACTCAGCATTCTTTCTCCTCCAAACACGACGAGTTGAGTTTTTACCAAAAAGTACTTTGGTTTCATCTGACCATATGATATTCACCCAATCCTCTTCTGGATCATCCAAATGCTCTCTAGAAAACTTCAGACGTGCCCGGACATGTACTGGCTTAAGCAGGGGGACACGTCTGGCACTGCATGACTTGAGTCCCTGGCGGCGTAGTGTGTTACTGATGGTAGCCTTTGTTACTCTGGTCCCAGCTGTCTGCAGGTCATTCACTAGGTCCCCCTGTGTGGTTCTGGGATTTTTGCTTACCGTTCTTGTGATCATTTTGACACCACGGGGTGAGATCTTGCGTGGAGCCCCAGATCGAGGGAGATTATCAGTGGTCTTGTATGTCTTCCATTTTCGAATAATTGCTCCCACAGTTGATTTCTTCACACCAAGCTGCTTGCCTATTGCAGATTCAGTCTTCCCAGCCTGGTGCAGGTCTACAATTTTGTTTCTGGTGTCCTTCGACAGCTCTTTGGTCTTGGCCATAGTGGAGTTTGGAGTGTGACTGTTTGAGGTTGTGGACAGGTGTCTTTTATACTGATAACAAGTTCAAACAGGTGGCATTAATACAGGTAACGAGTGGAGGACAGAGGAGACTCTTAAAGAAGAAGTTACAGGTCTGTGAGAGCCAGAAATCTTGCATGTTTGTAGGTGACCAAATACTTATTTTACTGAGGAATTTACCAATGAATTCATTAGAAATCCTACAATGTGATTTCCTGTATTCTTTCCCCCCATTCTGTCTCTCATAGTTGAAGTGTACCTATGATGAAAATTACAGGCCTCTCTCATCTTTTTAAGTGGGAGAACTTGCACAATTGGTGGCTGACTAAATACTTTTTTGCCCCACTGTACATACTAGTTGAAGAGCCCGTGTACACGGGCCACAGTGCCACTCAGCAACGGCCACGGTGCAGTCATGCACAGTAGAGACTGCCCGCACCGTGACTGATACAGAGTGGGTCCGTCTGAATTCAGATCTTAGTCCTTTCTGCGCACCGCGGTGCGTGCAGTCTGTACTGCGCATGACTGTAGCGCACGCAGCAGTCTCTACTGCACATGACGGCTTCTGACAAACTTAGTTAGTGAATTATAATATAGGTTATATGCAAAAGTTTGGCCACCCCAACCAAATTACGTGTTTTGTTGATTTTCTGTGTGAAAAGATGTTAAACACAATTTCTGCAGTAGACAAACTTAAACTTGACTTATTCCTGAAACTGTTAATGCACGTTTACTATTTATTTGCTAGATTTAACAGATTAAAAAATAAAACAGAATAATTGGTATGCACAAATGTTTGGGCACCCTTTCAGTTGATCCACCACTTTTATTTTTTTTTAAGGTCTCAGAACTTGACTCATTAGGCCTTAATCTAAGTTAGGTGACAATTCCAGATCTCAGTAAATCCGCTGACCCTTCAGACTTCTCAGGGTGTTGTGCTTACACTCAACAACCATGGGCTCCTCAAAGCAGCTGACTGGGGATCAGAAAATAAAGATAACTGACTCTTACAAAGCAGGGGAAGGCTATTAAAAGATATCTAAATGCTTACCGCTTGCAATTTCCATTGTCTGAAATGTTTTTGAAATGGAAGTTAAGGGGAACTATTGAAGTAAAGACCAAGACTAATTTCCATAGAGCTGCTCGAATGCAAAGCAAAATGCCCAGTCTCCTGCAAAGAACCAGTACTAAAGTTTTGCTGGTATGGGAGTAGTGGTACACCAGTCCACTTTCCAGTGCTGCTTGCTCAAACATGATCTGCATGGATGAGTAATCTATAGGAAAATTTAGATGCGATTTCATCACAAAAGAAAATGTCTGAAGTATTCTGCACAACACTTGGATAAGCCAAAGGCATTTTGGGTGGTTTTATGAAATCAAAATGTAACTCTTTGACTACATTCACTGTACTGTAACGTACCATTTGATAAAAAGGAGAAACATTTGAAAAAAAACAAACACTTTGCCAACTGTTAAGCATGGGGGTGGATCTATATACTTTGAGGTTGTGTGGTAGCTGGTGGCACAGAAAATATTTCACAGGTAGAGGGAAAAAGTATACTAAGTATCAACAAATCGTGGAAGCTAATGTCCCACAGTACATAAAGAAACTAAAGCTGAAAAGAAGTTGGATATTACAAGACAATGATCCAAAACATATCTCAGAATCATCCATGAACTACTTCAAGAAACAAAAGCTTAACGTTTTGGAATGGCCTACAAAGACCCCATACATAAATATTATTGGGTCTGTGGGTAGATCTCCAAACGTGCAGTGCATACAAGATGACATAAGAATATCTCTGCACCAGAAACATCCTGCAATCAAGGATGAGAAGAAAAATTCCTAAGGCAAGAATAGAAATACCTTTAGCATACTACAAGAAACATTTGGAGGCTGTGATTGCTGCTAAGTACTGACTGATAGGGTGCATAAACTATTGCACATGTACCATTTAAAGTTTTATTTTCTTCAGTCTATTTAAATTCCATAAATCAATAGTAACTGTACATTACAATTTTCAGAAATATGTCAAATTTTAAGTTTGTTCACTGCAGAGAATTTGTTAACTTCTTTTCAGTTAGAAAACCAACAAAATGTGTAATTATATAGGTCCTCTAGGTTGCAAAGTGAAATTATAAGTATAGAGGTCCTCTAGGCTCCAAATTAAAATTATAAGTAATTGAAATGCACTAGAGACTCCAATGTCCATTGCTATCATTCTAATGTTTAGTATGTTTCGGGTAAATAGTTTTGCTTGTATTTCATGTGGCATTCTTAATTAGTGATCCTTGTTACTGCATGAGGCTTCTGCAACATCTCTATACATTCTGACCTCTTTTTTTGATAAGAGGAAGAAAATAAGATTTTTCATAACACAAAATGATCTTGGAATGGCAGTAATAAGGTATCCAAATCTCTCCAAAGTCATGAGATACACTCCTTTTTTATCTAGGTTGTTTTCACATATATGGAACTGTTGCATGCACCGTTTTTCCCACCAAAAGAGTCAATATGAAGCAATGTGATCACTAAAGATTATTTCCATAGATATTTAATGTCTTTGTTTAATTTACAGAAAGGAGACTGGTGAAAAGTGAGAATGAAATAGCTAATTAATAAACAAGCTATTAATAAAACAAAATTGCAGCATATGAGGCTATAATGGTTTCAATTTACAGAGGAGAACAACCTCTGTAATTTTTTTTAAAGCTTAAACCCAAACGACTACTGAAAGATATTAGATAATTTTAGGAACTGATTTAGTATTTCTTTCACCTACCAATTTTCCAACCACCTTCTTTTGAACTCACGAGAAGAAGAAGAAGGGCGCTCCCTAGTGCAATATGTCTTGCCAATAAAAGACCACCACCAATAAACACCGTACTCACAGTATTCCAAATCACTAATAGTGATCAGCATACATAGATGGAGGAATATGACTGCCCCCACTCAGTCTTTTAGGAAGATGGATGCTGCGTCTTCTGAAAATACTCCTCAATCTGGATAGAAGGCCTTGAATAAAAAAGAAACATACGACGATAGAAGAGTGCAAACCACCAAACTGGTATTTCTATCCACAATCTAATATCAAATTGGACTTGATACTGTACTCACAATTCAGTTGTAAAATAGCTGGTGCTCCATACAACCAGCTAAAGCAAATGGGGATGAAAAAAGACTGCCTCGCTACAGTCAACCAATCTCTGCAAATGAAGCTCAGGGTCCTCCAATAGTAGTATAACATTTATTACAAATATATAAATATAGAATATAATAATGCCTTGCATATAAAAAAGTGCGTATAACTTTAGCTATTACAGCCTAACATATGACACGTTTCGGGGACATGCCCCTTTTTCAAATAACACTTGCACAAATAAAAAAAAATCTCTAGCTTATTCATAATATAGATGTATAGTATATGGGTAAACAGAAACAAAACAAACATGAGCGAGTGTACAATGGTATATACAGCTTATAGAGAATAATAGACTGATTCATTTACATAATATACTCACATTAATATGTCTGATACATGTGGATCCCAGTGACTAGTCATACAGTATACAGGGGGATTGTGTGTAGGTCCTTCCCTGCTGGAGAGGACCTGCAAATTGATAAATTCTGTATATGTCTAACATCATGGGATCCCTCCTGTTTATTTTGTTTCTGATTTGATTTGGTATCTTCTGTGGGAAGGACTTGGTGTGAAGGATAGAATCACTCTATGATGTGTCATCTGCATGACAGCAGATTAATATATCCCATAAGTGATTTTAGCTACTCAGTGTTATCCAATATATTACGCTATAAATTTTAATTTTAACATTTTTGCTGCAAACTACATATCAACATTTTTTCTCAGATAGTGTAAATGTTCTTAATAATTAAATATTTAAATGGAAAAAATGCAAAGCAAATTCTACAAAAAAATATATATTTTTCATTTATTAAAGTAGTTATAAAAGTAGAAATTAGGTTGTCTAAAAAAAGGCAAAAATCTGCATGCAGGTAAGACCAAAGAATAAACCAAATCAGTGATTAAATACATATAAAATACTTCTTAAATAGATTACACTCTTAAAATATCAGGAAGTAAAGGAAGCATGGGTACCAAACAACATAGAGAGAGGATGGTCCCCTGGTAGGATAAGAAGGTACACAGATGTTGGACAGAGAATAAAATCAATACATTCTGTGGTTAATATATCCAAGATATATAGAACACAAACAAGAGCATTAAACATGAAAAGACAAACAAACAAACACAAAAACATGCATACAAGAGAAAATGTAAAATGAGATATACTGGAAGCTGAAAGCCTCTCAATATAAAATAATGTTTCTCATGGAGTTGTTCACTTGTGCACATTCATACAAAATAAACACACATTAAAAACACTAACACACAAAGATGATGTAATTCCAAAATATTCTGAAGATCACCATGGGCATCAACTGAAATATAGCTACAGCGATCAATGCCTTCAAACCCCTATATCCTCCATTTTCAATAACCATATTTCCAGGCTAAGAAGAGAAGATCTACACTAAATTAGCTCTAATAAGAGGACGAAAATGTAAAATCACTGTATTATAGCAGACTTAGAAAAGAGCTGAGGGTTGCCTCTTAACAATGTCACAAAATAATCATATCCCTAGTAGTTGGGACTTACGGCATCTATG
This sequence comes from Rhinophrynus dorsalis, assembly GCA_037306005.1. Classification (NCBI taxonomy): domain Eukaryota; kingdom Metazoa; phylum Chordata; class Amphibia; order Anura; family Rhinophrynidae; genus Rhinophrynus; species Rhinophrynus dorsalis. Next base: position 117,860,839 of record CM074723.1, on the reverse strand, counting down.
CAATATACTAATCTGTTACTTTCAAGGTAATGCTTCTATCTGAAAACTAAAGATGGATGAATATACTTGCAGGTGGTAAGAAATTTGCAAAAATGACCACTTTCTGCCTTCTTTGTAAAATCCTTTGAGAAGACTTGTTCTGATGACATTTTCTACTTGGAGAATAGACGGGAATATGTGTGTGAGGGAATGCTTGTGTATGCATATGTGCAGACTTGTGTGATCAATGTGTGCATGCATTGTTACACAACCATAAATGCATGCAGAAATGGAAAAGGTGAAGAAATCAATGAGTTTAACTTCCAGTTCACTTTTTTTCTTCTGCTTTGGAACTTCCATGGAAAGAAGAATCATTTCTCCAATTATATAGAAATTCCTGAAGAAAGGAAAATGAAACATTCTCCCATCACCTTAATACCTTATAGTAGTAACCAAAGCTCTTTTTGCATCACATGTAATTGGATCCAAACCCAAAGCTGGAGTCACTCTTCAGGTATATAAAGGTCAGGCACAGTAAAAACTACTTAAAACACCAGCAGTCTTGAACAAACAACACATTTGTTAGTTACTCATAAAAAATAAAGAAAGCCTTAAGTCAATTAACTTCTTCACCTTATGCACTTCATTGCTCCAGGCTGCTTTGTGAAATGTGTAAGGTGGAGTGATTACCCCAGCAGTAAAGTTAGCTTTTATACAAATGCATACGGAATTAACTTTTTACTTATTCAAGAATGTTGCAATTCTGATTGTTTTTGATATGTATTTTTACAAAGCCCTATTATGTATAGAACACAATGAACCATTTGGTAACAGAAAACAAGATGAAGGAGAGCCGTAAATGATACTCAAATAGAAATTCATTACAGGTTCCTTATTGGTTAGTGTGAAAATTGCACTGGTAGTTCACGTGCAGGGATACTAACTTTAGTCTCTGTTGAGGCTGGTGAATCCCTGGCTAGAAGAAAATAACAAATATATTACAGCAATGTTAAAAAAAGTTTAAAAATATACTCTCTACTCATTCCATAGCACTTATGCTCCCATGTCACAAACAGACAAATTCTGAACAGCAGTCCTACAGCAAGTCTTAAAGGAATAGTAATACTTTAAAATTACGAATCCCAATATTGTAGTAGTAAAAAAAGAAATTAATTTTCCCCCAGTGGTTTGAGAGATATTCAGTCACAAAGTTCCCCTCTTCCTCCCATTTCCCTGAAGTCAGTGTTGTAGCTGACTGCAGGGGAAGCCTGTCGTACAACCGTCCGGCGGCTCTGCAGCAGAGCCGCGATCTCGTTAATAGAAAAGAAATCATTCACTTAAAAGGTCTTCTACGTGTGCATGGTTTGCAAGCACACATAGGAGACCTTTTAAGTGAATGATTCCTTTTTTATTAACGTGATCGTGGCTCTGCTGCAGAGCTGCCGGATCATAGTAGGACAGGCTTCCCCTGCAGTCAGCTACAACGCTGACTTCAGGAAAAGGGGAGGGAGGGGGGAACTTTGCGAGTGAATATCTCTCAAATGTCACTGGGGGCAAATCATTTATTTTTTTTTACTACTAAAATATTGGGATTAGTAATTTTAAAGTATTACTATCATTTTAAATACCCTCCCAATGAGTACAATGAATTCCACCTGTTCACTGTTTTGATCTAGTAATACATCCACAATAAATCACAATAAATCAGTGTATTAACTAAAAAAGTACTGTTAATCAGCCGTAAAATACTTCCTACATATATGCCACTGAGTAAAAAAATAGATACAGATTAAATTAAGTTGTAAGCAAGCCTTTACAATTTATAATGTATTTGGTTTTTATGTTTTTATTATATTAACATAAATGCCTAAGACAGAGAAATGTGGTATATATATATATATATATATATATATATATATATATATATATATATGTTCAAAAGAAACCATTGCCATGACAAAAAAGCTATGATAAATGAAGCAAAATAGTAATATTAGAAACAGGGTAGAATATGTAGAAATGTGCAAGAACATAAGAAAACGGATAAAAGGAGAATCACGCATGTGCAATGTGAAGCTCATCATAAGGACACTGAAAAAACTCAAGTGCTAAAGAAAACAAAATGAAAGATGTCCACACATAAGACCCAAATGTTTGCATTAAAGCTTGAAGATTGTTCAACAACAGCAACAACTCAACAACAAACACATAAAGAGTGGAAGAATTGTATTCAAATCTTTATAAAGATCAAGAAGAACAACTGAATGCAGTGCCACAGGCTGAAGCTGTGCCAGAAGTTTTGGTAGAAGAAGTAGAAGCTGCAATAAAATCAATGGAAATTGACAAAGCAGCTGGATTTGATAAAGTCACTGCTGAAATGTTGAGGTCAACCGTTTTTCAAAGCCCTTTAAACTATTTTCAAAATACCTACTACTCGGTAAAATACCTAAAACATGGAAAAATGCAGAAGTCATCCTATTGCACAAAGAAAGGTGATAAGTAGGGTTGGGAAAAGGTCCTGTCGTGTTCCAACAAAATCTGCAAAAACCATGTTGTTGTCTGCTTTTTCGTGGAAAAATCCACTTTGAAAACAGTGATTAAAATCTTTGCATTTTTCGACCATTGGCAAAAATTCTTCACTAATTTTTCAATGGATAAAGTTTCCGTCTATTGATTAACATGTTTTTCACCTTTTCAATATAAAAATTGACATATTCCAAAAACTGAAACACAACGGAAGCAGCTACAGAGCGAGGCAGATGTGCTGTGCTGTTCTGATGCGATCTTGAGGCAAAACTGAAGCATGAGTGGCTCATTGTGACTGCTATCACTATGAGAAAGTTTAAAACTAGTAAAAGGAGGAATTGGAAGGACCCTTATGTGTCCACTGAGTCTGAGGAGGAGGAGGAAGTGAACACTACAGAACCAGTGCTGGCCAGTCACTCTAAATCACCCCTAGGGATCATTGGGAGATTAATTTAAAGGGAGGAAGAAGGGGGTAGTAGTGAGAGCAGGACAGGTCAGCTGCCTGTGCCTACTGCCAGACGTGCTGTGCCTACTGTCAGACATGTTGGCCCTGCTGACACCAGTGCTGTGCCTACTGTCAGACGTGCTGCCCCTGCTGCCACCAGTGCTGTCCCTGCTGCCAGTGCTGCCCCTACTGCCACCAGTGCTGTGTCTGCTGCTAGTGCTGAACCTGCTGCACAAGTGCTGAACCTGCTACCAGTGTGTCTTGTAATACTCAGGAGAGGGGAAAGGTGAACATGATGCCAAGTGTGCCAGCAGAGGACCATAAGTCACACCTGCCACCACCCTACTACTACTAAGAAGGTCCAGCAGTTTGTTGGTGTTCGGAATGAAGGAGGGGGTGATCATCATATTACTAGTAACTGTGATGAGGAGGAAGACTCAGGAACTGAAACTGATGTGATTGGTGTTAGTAGTAGTAATTAGTCCTGCTAGGCAAAGAATCTCCTGCTTCGCCAGAAGAGGGGTCTTTGCAAGGCAAGAGGGGGTCTTCTCTGGAAGCAGATGCTTCACCATGCTTGCAAAACAGCCACACTTTTTACACCATTCCAGTGCAGTCATTCGTTTTAAATAACGGGATTGCGGTTCTGATGCAGAGCCTCTGTGTCGGCCAACACTGATCTCCTGCTGACAGCTTTACAGCTGACAGCAGGAAACATTAAACTTTGAATGCACGTATCTCTCAAACCATATCGGTTTGAGAGATATGTTTTTTTGGCATTCAAGTCAACTTTTTAACCTCTACACTATGCAACATATTTGTACTTGGACATTACTAACACTTTAAGGAGTTAGTATTATTAAGTGGCTGTACTGCATTTTTTTGCTGAACATAAAAATCTTATTTTATACATTTTCAATGTTTTGTATGTCATTTAACTGGTGATATTTCCATGGAATTGCAAGGTTCCCTGAAGAAGTAGAAATGGTTCCAGAAGACAATATAAGTTGTGGTAAACAGTGGAACAAAGCTGGAATTGCGGTCTGCATGCATGTAGTTCTGTGATTATCACTGAGTGAGGATGATTTGAATATATTGAAATGTTTCAATTTTTATCATTAGCATTCTATTGCATTCTATTGCATGAGATTTGATGGGAACCAACAGGTTCTATCAAAGTTGACAACTATTGTCTTTATCCAGGACATACTTGAAAGCGAGAAAAATCTCAATGTATTCTTCTAGGTAAAACATTTTCTAAATAAATAAAATCTTTTGAGTGATAGAAGTCTGTTCTCTGCAGTTCACTCTCATCAAGACTTTAAAGATTTATCTTGGTCAACAGGTGAAAGAAATCTGGTGAAACATCTAAACTGTTGTCTCTGTATTGTAGATACAAGAGAATGGTATATTTTGCATTTCATATTCTTGGTGTAAGAAATCTGTGGCCCTGTAAACTGGAAACATTAGGAGCAATCTTTAACCTTACTTTAGTTACTTGTTTCTTAGAACGAGTTAAATCAAGCATAATACATGCAGCTAAAGCCAGTATCCCCTAATTAGTAGAACCTCGTCTCCCCAAGGAGATAAAGATCTTATCTGTCCTATTAGTAGTAGTGAGACAGCAATAAGCTTGTAAGTGTATTTACTTTATAGCAGATGAGCCATAGCTTAAAGGGATAGTAATACTTCGTTTTAACTTTATTTTATTTTGTAGGCATTAAAAAAACATGAAGAACGATGAAAGTATTATCTCTCAAACCTTTATGGTTTAAGAGATATTCACAAGCAAAGTTTCCCCCTCCTGCCCCTTTTACCTAGTGTAAACAATCTCTTCTCAGATGTGGATTGCAGTCTATAGACCAGACAGATAACAGAAGGGGACACTCTTATTCCTATGAAAACAATGAAAGCCCTGCCCCCCTTGACAAGCTTTTCAGGTTTTTCCCTTATCTTAATTGAAGATTGTCCCTCTCTGCAATCTACCTGGGCACCTCCCTTCTGCTCTGGCTGAGAAGTGTTACATCAGTAAAAGGGATGGGAGGGGACACTTTGCTTGTGAATATCTCTTAAACCATAAAGGTTTGAGAGATAAGACTTATATCATTCTTCATGTTTTTTTGATACCTACAAAATAAAATAAAGTTAAAACGAAGTATTACTATCCCTTTAATGTGTGTAAATATGAAATACAAATGATTACAACATCCCAATGTTTTTACTAATAATGATTTTGCTGTAAAAATCATTTTACTGTTAGAGGTATTATGAAGGACTGATAGTTATCTCCTGGGAGTAATAATTCCATGTTACTGTATGTTCTATGAAACAGGTTTATCAAGTAAGAATGCATTTTTCGCAGTTACACAGCAAACAAAGCATAAAGTGATTTTTAATTCATGTAAGTTACCATGTTTTGATGAATACATCCCCAAGAGTCTACAGTCCTTAATGATTACAAAATCTAAAGTTATTAAATGATATGGAAGTCACAAACTCTAATTTCATTATGGCTCATCTCATAAAATGAAACAGCCATACTCTGTGTCAATGACAGCTAGCTCATAATTTATGCACCAGATGCCTCTAAATTAACTGTAATATCTTTATCCCTTATGTTTTCAACTGTCTTGGCTTCATGCACTCAATGCAATCCCAGATTTCCATTGTTGCTTAATGTAGCCAGACCTTACAATGATAACATTCTAACAGTCAGTAGTTTTCCTAGCACTAGTATGTATAGCAGATTTGCATGAAAGCTTAACTAACATCATACAAGGGGATGATACATGGGCTGGATTCAACCCCAAGTGCTAATTTTATCTCTGCTTTTATCTCCAGATTTCCCCATAGACTTCAGCAGGAACATTTTTGATAAAATGGGAGGTAACATTTATCTCCTGCATTTGAATCCAGCCAATGATCTGTAAAATAATACAAGCTATTACAAAATAAAGTAAAAATAGAAATTACGAGGTGCACGTTCACCTTTAAGTTTTGAAATATTTAAAAGTAGTTTTGAAAAGAATTACATATGAAACCCACATGTGTGGCGAGCAGCAGTGAAGATATTACAGCTTGAATTCACATAAGTAATGTACTTTTAAACAGATATATTTAGGAATCACCTTTAGAAATTGTTTAGCTTAACAAAATTGTAGGTATCATTTGTCCATTTGTTGAACTACAAACTCTGTGGATATCTAATCAAAACAACAACCTATATGTGCAAACTACAAGGGCAAACTGAAAGAAGAATTCCAAATGCCCGGAAATCTGTCAGCACCCTTTTGCCCCATCAATATAAATAAACCTTTAGCAATGTTTGTTGCTTTTGTTCAAGTGTTTGTGCCAGGGGTGAGGAACCTGGAGCCCACCTCAAAATGTAGTTGGACTACTAATTTCATCATCCTCAGCTGGCCACTGGCCAACAAACAGCTGGAAGAGAGTTGCAGGTTCTAGATTCAGAAGTCTCAAACCAAGCTATAGATAATGTAATTACATTTTTATCTATCTGTATAATTCCTGTGTTTGCCTTGGACAACATTAACTATTAACATCTTTACTGATGAAGTAAAACAACAGATGCTGGGCAGATATAGCTGTAATTTTCTTAAAGAGAACCACGGTAAAACCCCCAACAACAACAAATATGAAAAATAAATCTATAAAATGTCAGTAACATTATATGATGCATACAGACTTAGAGAATCTTGTTTTTTTTACAGTTAGAACAGTGTGAATTATGTAATTGATTTTTATTTCCATTATACATACAGCCCAGTGGATATGTCTAATAAAGTCTTTTAGGAATAAGAAATAAAAAGTAACATCTTGTATTTCGCTTTACAAGGTAATTCAATGTCTTAGACAGGATTATTCAACAGATTTATCAAGCGGCCTCTAGGGAAATCAGTGTTCATCTGAGCTCATCAATAATACATAAATAAACTAAACAATTAAGTGTAAATAGAATATCTTGCTAGGAAACACATTACCCAATAAAAGGCCACTTGTAAAAGCAAAATAAATGAAAAATAAGAGAAGCCAAATACTATGTAATGGAAATTAAAGCAAGATAGCATTTAAAACTAAGAAAATAGGAGAATCAGAAATAAGTCAAATAAAAACAAACTAAAAAATGCCATTTAATGCTTGCATGCAGGGCTGGATTTACATCTTATACTCTCCGTGGCAAAGGCAACCAAGGCCCATTTAGCTCCACCCATGACCAAACCTTCACTAATTGCATGACCCTGGCCACAGCCCCATATACTGTTTCTGCATAAAAAATCCATTTATCCTATAACATACAAACAGAAAAAAAGTTGTTAACCACTTGGTTGCTAGATAGGTCTCCAACACATTGCTTCACATAGCTAAGGTGTGCCTCATAATCTGGCATTCTAGGCAGTTGTCTAATAACCCAATGGGAAATCTGGCCTTACTAATATTCTAAATTATCCATTCTCTAAAGTATCCACTCTCCATCTCTTTGCAATCACATTTAAAAATTAAGTATCTAATTCAAATGGTTCCCATGGGTCGACTCTAATAACTACAATGCAACACAGTATATATATATATATATATATATATATATATATATTTATTTATTTTATTTTTTTTTTTTCAACAAAATAACATCAGTTTGTGCAATGTTTCTTTAATTTCAGTGTGGTATATAACATAGAGAGTCAGTGCCAGTGATCAACTAAAGAAAACAAAATTATCCTTATTAAATGACACCATAATTTGCATGCTAAATCGAATAAGCAAAATCACGTTTTTTTTCTCTGTCCATTACAGTTTTTTCTTTCATAAAACTGAACAGATATCCATATACTCATGAAGAACTGATTGTCAGAGTAGTCTATGTGTTTTAGGGAGGGTTAACGAATGAAAGCAGAATATACAACCCTACAGAATATATGATCTTTGACAAATGTAACCAGTGTAATAGTCAGTACTGGCAGGAGCTTACTGTATAATGGAGATGTTGGAGTCCTTGTTACACTTCTCTAGCCAGCAGGCCTTGCTGTGTTTGTACAATGATGAAATTAGAACACATAGGTCTACTTCAGGCTATCTCCTTGATGCCCAGTATATTATCTTTGGCTTTTTAACTTAAGTAAAAACAGTTGTTTACTGAAAAATATAAAGAAATTGTGTGACAGATTACAGCTGTTATGGAATCATGTTACAGAAATACAAAGTACTTCAGGTGCCCAAAATATCACTTTACATTTAAGTTTATATCACATAAAGCAAACATGTAACACATATTCTAGGTTTTTTCAATAAGGTATCATATGAAAAAAAGGGCTGGGCAGCCTTAAGCCCTCCATCTGTCCAAAAACTAGCTGGCTGTGGATAAGAGAATTGTAGTCCTGACCAGTTAAAGGACCACAAGTTTCCCAGTCCTGTACTAAAGACTGTAATTATATTTCTAACAAACACAATATTTCATAAAAAAAGAAATCTGGGTCTGATTTGCTAAGCATCTAAAAATTATTTCCTATGAAATATTGAGTAATACCATCTGCAGTCTGTGGGACATTCACCACAAACTCCCCATTGATCTAAACTGGGCTTTTAAACCTTTTATTGCTACAGTAGTTTCCATTGCAATTCTTAACAAACACTAGATACATCTCTAGCAATCAAGGGGACTAAAAGGGAACTTGAACCTACCCTCTATGGTGCATTATCCCAGAATTACTCCAGGGAAGTTACACACTAAAGTATGATGAGGAAGGGATAACTTATCCAGTGGGACAAACTCACCAGTTCCTATGTAATTCTATAGCGCCTATGCACTAACATCTCTTCAGCTTGTGGGAAGTTGAACTTAGCGCACAGGTTCCACAGAATAACAAAGTAACGAGGTAGTTTATTAATCTAGAGAAGTTATATCCTCTTTAGCATACATGTATCATACCTTAGTGCAGTTCCCCCAGTTCTTCTTAGTACATGAGCCCCATTGCTGCTTTTATTTCTGGAAAGTGATCTTATTCAGTGCAGCACCATATGCTAATTAAAGGTTTCCAGCTGAATGGATCACTGGGTGCTGAATTATTTGGAAAAAAAAAACCCTCTTTTTTCTATTCTAGTTATCACATGATTGTTTAGCATCTGGAAAAGGTCATTTCAGGATGAAAATGAAGCTGATCAAACCTCCCATCAAAAACCAATGGAATAGCTATTTGAGTGATACAGTACACCAGAATTAACTCTCCAATTACATTCTGGATTTTCAAGAAATGGTCCTCTCTTCCTGTTTGAAAAATAATTTTTAAAAACACCAGTGTAAGAAAATACTTCCTGACTGGGATGATGAACAGCCAACTATGAGCTCCACTGTGATCATGGGAATTCAAAATTTCCATGCTCTTATCAGAGAAATTCCCAGCCCATCAATGGCCAGAAAATATTACAAATTGTTTCACTGGATCCAACTCTGAGTTGATTGGCTTAACGTTTATAAAGCTCTGTTCATACACAACTTTTATATTTTTGTTCACACATATCATATTAAGAATATATGATTATATAACAACTATACTGATAATGAAAACACATTTTGGATTTTAAATATTACACATATTATAAGAAATACATATTTTTGAGGTCTACAAAATATTCTTGTGTAACTGAGGTAAATAGTTTTGAGAGTGAGTTCACTTTTGAAATAGAAGGGTAAATTAATTTATAGCAGGCAGTTAAATTAAACATGTAAGACAAAGATGAGAAATTGAATTTTCCCTTCTTAGTAACAATATTTGACAACTAGATAAGAGAATGTGTTATAGTAAGATAAAAAATGAGGTGTGTGTGTGTGGGGATTACCAAATATCTTCAATAATAAATAGACAAAAAAGGTCACTTAGTAGAGATAAATGATATCAATATCATTATAATTGATAGCATTACATGAAATAAATTAGTGAAGTTACTCCCCTATGTATAAAATATGCCTTTTTTGAAGGGACTAGATATGCTTAATGCTAGAGGGGATAGAATGGGCATTCAGAAATAAAATGAATGTGAAGTCTTAAACCTGAGAGCCACATAGGATTTTATCTGAATGAGTCAACTCTATTCCATAAACTAAGTAAAGGATTGATAAAAGTATTGGCTTTTGCATTTATCATAATTGATTACTTGACTTTCAATTAAGGGATAATCATGTATGAATGTATTCAATTTTCTGTATTTCTGAGATTAACAGTTTTATGTATTTCTGAGATTAAACATCAACTTGCAAACTAATTTGTCATAGATTTAAGATCATGAAACTATACTGTAGGTAATCCTGAAATGTTGCTTTACAGCTTTACAGCATTTTATGTATATAATGGAGGTGTTCTAGATATACTTTACAGGAAAAGGCCTGCTGCAGTGAAACACATAGTTAATTTTAAATAAATATGCAGATTTATTATAATTATGATATATTTTAGTGTCCTTTTGTAGAGCACTATCAATTATCTGAGACAAAGCTGGGTTGCTCAAAAGGTTAACCTATAGGGCATTAGACAAAACCAATTCCTCACATGCATGTTTGCTAGTTTGCACATAAGTGTTTTTAGGTCACTCATAAATGAGTATAGTATTGGATCACTTGTTTATCCTAATGTTTTATGGTTTTCACTTCATTAACATTGATCTCTTGTTTTTTTTTCTATTTGCATTCAATGGTATAATAAGCACCTTTGTATTTTATAAATAACAGTAATATTTTTCAAATTCTTACACTTAAACAAAAGTCTTAAAATCATCACCATTTTCCCCTATGGCCAAAATGTTTTCGCAATTTTTTTTTCAATGGTTACAAACTTCCCAAGTAAATTCACATTTTCCTGACAAAAACGTGACGTTTCCAGGAAGTGAAACACAAAACCAAGCAGCTTGAGAGATAGAAAGGGCGCTAGGCTATTTTGAAGTTATTTATTTAGTGAACTTAAGGCAGCAGAGGCTGAAATTGTTTGCTAATAGGATGAGCAGCCATCTGACAAAAAAAGGATGAGCTGGAAGGACCAAGCAGCTTGAGAGATAGAAAGGGTGCTAGGCTATTTTGAAGTTATTTATTTAGTGAACTTAAGGCAGCAGAGGCTGAAATTGTTTGCTAATAGGATGAGCAGCCATCTGACAAAAAAATGATGAGCTGGAAGGACCGTGATTCGTCCAGTGAGTCAGAGGAGGAACCACCATCAGAATAGAGGGATCTAGGAGCCCCGATTCCCAAGGCCCCATGAAACCCAGTCCCCCAACATTGTCTCTTGGGGTCTGGGGGAAATTTGTGAGCAGGTCAGCAAAGGCACATGAAGAAGCGGGTAGCAGTATGAGCAGGATAGGTCAGCTACCTGGCCTGCTGCTACTCTTTCCAGTGTGCCTTCTGATACTAATGAGGAAGAGGAGATGAAGAGAAGTGTGACAGAAGGGGACCTCAAGACACTTACCATCACCAAGCAGTCCAATTACTATCACGTAGAAGCTAGAGTGTTGGGTGTGAGGGAAATGGTATGCAGCTGTTGGTGGGACTAGTGAGACCGCTGTAGATCCTCCTTTTGAGATGGAAAGGGAAGTGATAAAGAGAAGCCAGACTAGCGGTTAAGGTAAACCACAACATTCTCTTGGACCTGATGTGGAGGAAGGCAGAAATGGCATTGGCTTGCAGCAGTATTGGCATCAGCACAGATCAGCTGCTTGTGCCTGCTGGTAGTGCTGCCTGTCTGCCTCATAGAGCAGCAGCAGCAAGGAAGGACTGGCAATGGTGGTGATGATGAGGGTGATGGTGGAGCAGCTGAGGTGGAGGAGACATTAATGGCCATTTAGCCAAAAGTGAGAAGGAATGAGAGACAGATGTGCAAATGGTGATAGGCATCACCACCACTACCAGGAGTGAGACTGCGGAATTTGTGGACTTTGATGCTGCTGCAAATCCTGCTTCTGCTGAGTTGCAAGGGCAGCAGGCTAGTGTGCCACAGACCACCATGTCCACTGTGGGAATGGAGTCCAGCAATAATTGTGATGTTGGATAAGGACAGGTTCCACTTGCCAGCAATACTTCTGCGCTGCCTTGCTTGTTGATGTAGGCTACCGCTGTGGCGTTGTCCTACTGTACCCTGATTGTGTCCAGTGATGTAGGGCATGAAACATCGCCTGAAGGTCCAAGACATTGATGGGAAGGGAAGATTCCTCCTGAGACCACCGGCCCTGAACACTCAAGTGCCCCAGCACAGCTTCCCATCCGGAGAGGCTGGCATTTGTTGTCACTGTGGAAAAGAAGGGCACCAGGAAGGGTCTGCCTTTCAGGAGATTGTTCAGATTGAGCCACCACGAGAGGCTCTGTTCCACTTGAAGAGGGAGAGATAGGGATCTCTCCAGGAGATATGGACGGCCCCTGCATGCCAGGATTAGAAACCTCTTGACGTTCCCTGGTGTGAGCCATAGCAAACAGGACTGCTTCTACAGTGGAAATGAACTTGCCCACAAAGGATGACAACTTCTTGGCTGGAACTGGATCCAGAGACAGGATAGTCTGGACCTTCGTCTGTAAGAAACACCATCCACCTCTGAGTGTCGAAGAGGAGGCCTAGAAAGACCAATCTCTGGGAAGGAACAAGGTCTGACTTATCCAAGTTGATGATACACCTGTGATGGGAGAGAGCATGAATGCAGTCCTGCACCTGCTGGTGAAGGAGTTCCAGAGATGAGGCCTTCAGAAGGAGGTCGCCCATGTATGGAGTCACCCTGATGACATTCTGATGTAGGATGGAGATCAATGCTCCTAGGACTCTGTTGAAGATTTGAGGAGCCGTGGGTAGGCCAAAGTGGAGGGCAGAGAACTTGAAATGCGCTCGGTTGCAGGCAAAGCGGAGATACTGTCAACTCTCTGGATGAATGGTGATGTGCAAATAGGCATCTTGAAGATCCAGAGAGACCAGAAATTCCCCTGGAAACATGGCTGCTATCACTGTGAGCAGAGACTCCTAGCAGTACTGGGACCTAACCACAAAGGAGTTGAGATCCTTCAGATCCAAAATGGGACGACAGCCCCCATCCTTCTTGGAAACCACAAAGAGGTTGTAGTCGAATCCCAAGCCCCACTCCTGAGGGGGAACAGGCTCCAGGACTGCCTTGTCCAGAAGGGCCTGTATAACTTCCTCGAAAAGGCATCTCTTTTCTGCTCCCAACGGAGAACGAAAAACAAAGGTCCTTGGAGGAGGAAGAGAGGTGAAGGGAATCCTTTATCCTGAGGCCACCTGTTCAAAAACCCATGGGTCCACCACAGAAGCCTGCCAAGCTGAAAGGTAGTGGCATAGGCGGCCACCTACCTGCGGGTGGGGACCCGGGTTCAGTGAGTCATGCAGAAGAAGGTTTGGAAGCCTTGGGCATCATGGAGGACTTGGATCTCCATTGCTGCGTAGGCTTGGATGAGGAGCGTGGAGCCTGAGGGACCATCTTGGCTACCTGGTGCAAGTCTGCCTGAAAGGGATGAAAAAGCTGATTCCTTTTGACAGGCGCCTTCTTCCTCAGGACCACTGGCAGGTGAGAACTCTTCCCTCCAGTGGCTTTGTTGATGAGATCCTCGAGCTCAGGCCCAAACGGAGGATCCCTGAAAAGGCAAAGACAGGAAAGCCTTCTTGGAGGCTGTGTCAGCAGACCAGATTTTGAGCCAAAGAGCCCTTCTGGCTACCACAGACATGGTAGAACTACCATACGCACAGCGTCAAACAGGGCTGCAGAGACATAATGCTGAGACTCAGCAATGTTAACGAGAAGTCGCAACATGTCAGAAGTAGGGGCCCCCTGATGACAGCAGAATTGAGCTGTTCAGTCCAAACAGCCACAGCCCCATTTACCCATGCAGCAGCAAAGGTAGGGTGAAGGGCAGAGCCCACCATCGCAAAATAGCCTTGAGAGAAGTCTCAAGCTTCGTATCAGTTCAGTCTTTGAGAGCAGAGGCATCAGTCACTGGCAAGGCAGTGGACTTAGAAAGCCTGGAAACTGGGGCATCCACTTTGGGGGGATAAACCCACTGAGTGAGGGCCATTTCAGAAAACGGGTAAAGTTTAGCAAACTTCCTAGACACAGATGGTTTCTTGTCTGGAAATTTCCACTCCTCTGACACCAAGCGGTCAAGGGTGGGGTTAGGTGGAAAGCAAGTATGGGGCCTAACAGGCTCCTGAAAAACATCAGAGGGGTCAGAAAACATCTCCTGCACCAAGGGAATGTTCAGGGTGGACAACACAGCCCTGATCAGGCCCTCAGCTGAGGGGATGGGGTCCGCCTCAAAGAGGTCCTCAAAACACTGAGATGAAGGAACAGCTGAACAGTCATCATCATCAGATTCCACCAACAACTCCTCCTCAGAGAAGTCAGACACATCAGGTACACCTGGCAGTTTAGGCAGGGAAGATCTGATAGGGGTGGGGGTCTGCCACGAGTGGAAGGCCCCCTGTAAAGTGGATGGTAGGAGTTGTAAGGTGGACCGGAGGTCCCTGGTAGTAGCCTTAAACTCTTGCATCCATACTGGATATAGTGCATGGCTGGAGGTCCCTGCAGGAGATTCAGGGGCAGCAGTGCATGCTGGGCAAATATGACCTGAGAATTCTCTAGGTAACCCTGCATGACATTAGGAGAAATGAGCAATGGGGGACACAGACACCCCAGATTCCTTAGTCTTAAGTCTAGCCCCAGCTTCAAGTGGAATAGACATTCTCACAGAAGTCAACTGGTCAATAAATACACTGATCACCCAAAAACAATGTTTAAAAGTGATAAAATAACTCAGGAAATCTTATAATAAACTTATCTGGCAAAGAAAGGGTTAAACAGGAGAGAGGAGAGAGGAAGAGTCCAGGCCCTGCTGTAGGATAGAGCAAGGGCAGACAAGAAAAATGAGCCATGCCTGACCTCGCTGTGATAAACGGTTGAAGATATGTCCCAACTGTACAGTCCCATTGAAGTGAATCGAGCAATGGAGTCTGAGCAGTAAAGCGTGGTCTTAAAGGCGCAGCACACAATTTCAACAAAAAATGAATGAAAGTAAATTTTAAGCTAAAATTATACCAGAACATGTAATTAAAGCATAAAAACACTAAACCCAGTAGGGAAAGTGCTCTCAACCCCCCACAACATGCTAAACCAGCAGTGAAAAGGTTAAAGTACCTCAGAAACCTGCTCCAAACACCCAGATGGACATACAGATAGACCCAATGAGTGCTAGAGTATGCAATAGGAACTCAAATGATAAAGACCCTTGTGCGGAGGGGTTCCGTGGGACATGTGCACCTCAGCACTCAAAGGAGTGCTCACCTTTTTTGCAGAACTTCTTTCTTCAGACTACTATATATCAAGAAGAAGCCTCAGTGGGCAACTCCTGGGGAAAGAACTTGCAGCCAAGATTTTCCCCCCATAAATAAGCACCTGGTAAACTGAGCTATCCACATTTGGGTGATGGGAATTGTCAGTGATGGTAATCCACCTAATGGTGGTATTCCATATCTAGCAGAAAATAATAAAATTCTAAAGCTAAGAACTGTTCTTTTGCCTTGTTGCTTGCAACAAGGAACAAAACTTAGTGAAGCTAACAGGAAGCTGCAGCTAAGGTTAGAGGGTAGGCTCCACCCCTGCACTCACTTCTCAGAATTGTTCCTGCCTACTTAAAGGGGCGGAGCACCGACCCAAAGTTATCAGTAAACTGTATTGGACGACAGAGAAATTACATTAAAAACTGCCTATATGTCAAATTAACCAAAAGGCCAGCAAATTCAGGAGATAATTGCAGCACCCGTGCGACATCAGTTATGTTTTTATATGATAATTAAGCTAACTGATGATGTTTCATATACTAATTAAACCTTTTCAATGACGCATCATAAGTTAATGACCGTTTCATATGCTAATGCAGTGCCAGGAACTGTTTAGTTTCACTTTGCCCAGAAACAAAATGTGTGAATATTTCCTAAAATTATACATCTGCTGAACTTTTGGCTAACATGACATATAGTTTATATATATATATATATATATATATATATATATATATATATATATATATAGTTTTTGAATATTCACACTTGAAATAGGGTGAAAGTTCTGCTTTAATGTTAGAACACAAGGACAGACAGCATGAATACTTTTAAAAGGTATGCAATGCATTATAATAGAGACAGTACAGGGGGCAAAATTAGAAATGAGAGGGCCACAGGTCTTAAATGCCTGGTGTAACACAATTTGTGATGCCATTCAAACATATACATGTTTATCAATAGCTACTGAATAAACGCATTTAGGTAGATAACAGCTTGCAGCAATAAACTGAAATACAAACTGCATTTTTCAGTGAAATTAATTTATAAAACAAAAAAAAACTTTCAACCTTTCATCATCCTCATCATGGTTGAAACTGAATAAGATTTATGTTAATATATGTCAAATTGCATCAAATATACATAATACTCATGATATATATAAGATAAAGGATAACTATCTGGGAAAATTTTGATTTGTGTGTGTGTGTTGTGTCTTAGACATTTTTCTTTCATGAATCACTGTATAATTACTCTACCAAAGACAACTGCAGATACCATTAAACTAGAGGCAAGCTATAAATCATTCAAGTCTTAGATTTTAAAGACAACAGTTTGTAGTTTTATGAAATGCCTTTCATGTCATAGTTTCTCAGAGTATTAATCAAGACAACGTCTTCCACGTTAATACCTATGGGCGAAATTATGCTATGAAAAACCTGACTGTTGTCATTTCAGTTTTCGTAACGAACACTCAGTCTGACAATAAATTATTTATTTCCCCTCATATTTGATATACATTACAGATAAGGCATATAATAGTCGTAACTGTGCACCTATGTGAAACCAGACAAATTAAATTATTTGAATGATAAAATAATATTATCATAACATGATGCCATAATAACTGTCATAAGTGACTTCAGTACGTACAATTCAGTCATGATAGAAAGATATGTCAAAGAAAAAGTCTATGCAGATCGTAGCTTACGTTTATCATATTTTCAAGGAAGGACAATGGGACATCAGTAAAACTTAGACGAAAGAAAATGGGTATAAGGAGGCAAACAAGAAAATGTAAAGAAAGTTGGAAACCGGTATCCATACAACATTTGCTAGACCATAAGAAAGTTCACACAGATTTTACAAAAACATAGTACTTCTGTATAAATGCAATGCAAAGCTTTTCTGAGGTAAACCAACAGCACCATGAGGGAAAAGTAAAAACTCTCATTAATTTTAAATGGGGCTTTTACAGAATAATAGAGAGGCCTCCAATGCAACAAATGGAGACCATTTTAGCATACCTTTCAAGTGGCCCTCTTTTTAGGAGATCAGACTGTGTGGTGTGTATATAAGTGTATCATATTGTTCCACAGTCATAAAACTCACATTAATGATTGTTTAAATGTCATCTGTGTTTATAAAATAAGCTGTGTAAATAAGCTAATTTGGTGTTGCTCTAGATCATTTATTAATTTACAAAAAGAGGTGTCAGTAGGTCATGAATTCACCTATAAATTCTTGTTAATGCCCCGCCCACCAGCCACACCCCCGGTAACACGCCCTAAAACAAAAGTGTCCTTCTTTGGCCATTTGAAAAATTGTGAGGTATGCTTTAGGCTTCAATTGGTTAAAAACCTGTTTTAAATTAGTGGGAATTTTTTTTAGTCTCCTTTGGTGCAGTTAGTTTGACCTGGAAATATTTCCCTTTGTATTTATATACAAGGCCCAAGCAAGTCCAACTACTCTGTTTATTGATTGTACATCCAATGTCATCTGGCTTAACCTCATTTTACTAACAGAAAAATAAGTCTGAAATGAATCATGTGATTGCAGTAAATTACGGAAATATCCAACAAAAAAATTATACTCATAATAATGTTAGGATCTTCTGATATACTTTTAAACACACACACACACACACACATACACACACACATACACACATACACACACTCTCTAATGCAAATGCTAAAAAAAAGGTTATGGTACCTACATCACCTCAAAGCGAGGCAGTAACATGACAGGTGTGAAAACATTATTAGCTATTAAATAAAAATAAAAAAATACAAGCTTTTTCAGATCTCAGATGACTGAAGTGTTTCTATTTAAATGCAAATGTGAATATGAAACAGGGTCACTACTTAGTGTATCTAAAAGAGAGAGGGAAACAAAGTAAAATGAAGGGGAAAACATAACAGTATTTTCAAGTAAGAACATTCTGGTTTGCCTAGTTTAATACTGAAAGCAATAACCACAATCTATTTTCTTAGATCAGTCCATTGCAGTTTATGAATAAATGGAATGCCTGTACTTATGTTGTAGCATTCGGGTTTAGTGAAGCCTGTATTTCAGAAGATAGTTGGTTAACCTCTTTACCCTTTTCTTTTATAGAGATTGCAAACTCATATATACCAAATAATATCTCTCTTGGAAAGAAAGATCTTTGTATTATTCAACCCAGATACTAAAAGGAACTTACAGGTACATATGATACAATGACAATATGTGTATATATATATATATTTGTGTGTATTTGTGTTTGTTTGTGTGTGTCTGTGTTTTTGTGTGTGTGCATGTAAATGCTGCTATGTCTCTGGTGCAATACAACATTTACTAATACCCTTTAGGATTTTCTTTATCTATTAAATACAGGATGCCACAGTATCATTAAAATGACTGAAATATGGTGTTTATTATGTTGAAAACAGTCTTTTAAGAAATGGAAATCACTGCATTCTATTGATTCAAGCATAGGATCTTTAAACATAAGTCATCAGGGATGACACTTTCCAATACATAAAATGTGACATCTGCTCTTACAAATGCACTATCCCAGCTGTAAATCATCACAGAGGAAAACAGTTCAATGTCATTTCAGCCAGTGTAAGCTATGGTTTACAACTGAGAGATAAAAATAGTCGTACTATTACTATGACATCTAAACCACTTTTCTAGTTCAGCTTTCTATGTTCTAATTTATCTTTGAGGGACATACAATCAATTTCAAACAACTGCACAGTTTCCTAATCAAATGAGTAGTCACTTTTCTCTTTCATTTTTATTTTACTAGTGGTTTTACATTTCCCCTTGATACCAAGGCTGTTTTAATGCTTGGTACCCAGAGAATGCCAGGGCCATCAGACTTGGGCAGGGTCTCATAGAGTAGATCAGCCATCAGGACCTCTGCCATGCACTGCTTCTAATTTGCTGACGTAGGGAGAGTCACCCATGTAATCCCCCGCCCCCAATGCTGCTTAGCAACTGCTGCATAGAGTAGAGGGCGGGCTGTGAGGCCCTTCAGCTGGTGCCAGATTACAGCTTCTATCATCCGCTGTTAGATACTGATGGCAGTTATACTCCGGAAGAAGCTGAAGGGCCTCACATTGCTTAGCCTGATATAGAGGAAGAGTGACCCACATGTTCCTCCATAATTCACTGAGCTAATTCATGACCAGTCGAGTGACTGATGGAGAAACATGTGGGCCTCTTTTGCTCTGTACAGTAATCATTAAGCAGTTAGATAGGGAAATCACTGAAGGGGATCACTGTACTACAAACAAGGCAATGGTGGAACACCACAACACAATAAGAACAGCAGGAGGAGGGTGAAGGAGGAAAAAAAGGGGCAGAAGACAGACAGTGATAATTTGAGAACCCCCCACTTCTTATACCAGTTATGTGCATCTTGCGGCATCCCTACTTATTTTGAACTATAACTCCCATCACACTGAACCACCTTGGGCAGCTGTGAATCTATATCTCCTGAGACCGCTGCTGAAGAGTTTCAGGTTGCCCAACACTGCAACAGAACAAATTAGCTATTTTTAAGATATAAAACTTTTATTTCCCTCCACCCACTCCTTTCCTTGACATCAGCTTCTTCTTTTGATGTATTTGGTTGACCACTAAACTGAGACAGGTAATATGTTATTCCTGTCCATCTGAGCCCTTTCTCAGGATACTGCAGATGAACTGTAGAACATACTGTGTGGCCAGGCCATTACGCCACGGAATGACTAAGACAATAGAAAATGTCACTTTTTTCTCAGACAGGTGGTTGACCAAGATTATCTGACATCAATCATTTTCTAAAACAGTTCTCTGGTTTACAATGAATTTATTTTAACCATTACTATCTCTTTAACCCTCTGAGGGCCAGAGGAATGCATCGCTTTGCAATGAGCTGCATACCCCTATGGCACTCAAAGGGTTAAGTTGTTTAGTCACTCAACTCATTTGAGTGGCACTCGTACTACATTGCTAAACATTTGATTTTGTATCAAATAGAAATATGGATTTATATTGCTGTATGGGGGCCTTCTATGTACAAGTATACAAGGACCTCAGAAAGTCTTAAAACTGCCCTGTTTGACACACTATCTTATCAAGAGACCACCTCAGCCATTCATTTAAAATGGTTTCTTTAAAGGGATAGTAATACTTTAATATTACTAATCCCCATAGTGTAGCTCTTTAAAAAAGAATTCAGTTGTCCCCAGTGTCATCTCTCAAACCTTTATGGTTTGAAAGAAAACCGTAAGCAAAGTTCCTCCCTCCCTCCCCCTTCCCTGAAATCAGCGTTGTAGCTGACTGCAGGGATATCCGGTCTGACTTTCATCAGGCAGCTCTGCAGCAGAGCCACAATCGCGCTAGTGAAAAATAATTATTTCACTGAAACGGTCTTCTATGTGTGCTTGGTTTGCAAGCGCACGTAGAAGACCGTTTCAGCGAAATAATTTTTTTTTACTAACTCAATCGTGGTTCTGCTGCAGAGCCGCCTGATGAAAAATAAGACCCGATATCCCTGCAGTCAGCTACAACGCTGATTTCAGGGAAGGGGGGAAGGGAGGGTGGAACTTTGCTTACGGTTTTCTCTCAAACCATAAAGGTTTGAGAGATGAACCTGGGAGCAATTGAATTATTTTTAAAAGAGCTACACTATGGGGATTAGTAATATTAAAGTATTACTATCCCTTTAAACATTTATTGCACCAGTTTCAGCATAATCATTTATTTTTTATGAGCTTGAAATGCAGAGAAGACATATGTAATTTATCATAGACCTACCACTATACAGGAGGGTCTGTACACGTTTTTAATAGGATTTTCTTATACAATATATGTATTGTTTGCTCAGCTAACACCTTTTATTACAAAGGACATCTCTGTATAAAGTTGTCCTAGCAAACCTTGCATTTAAAATAAGATTATATTTTATATTGTTTATATCGCTTATGATATTCTAATTCATTATATGTGTATTCATTTTTAATGAAGCGGCTAAAAAGAATTTTATATAATGTTCAATGATTTATTTCATGTTTATTAAAAAGAAAAAAGTTTATAAATACCACTTGTTAGTATAGCTTGCAAAGTACTAACTGTTTATATATTTACATCATATGGTTTTCAACATAATACCTTCCTAAACACAATAACCTTCCTAAACACAATATTTTAATTAAAACAAGAGCATATACATATATACATAAGTTGATCTTTCACCATAATTCAAGTTTGCATATTTGAAAACATCATTAAAAACTGCCTATGTGTCATTTAAGTCAAAAGAGCAGCAAATATACATTTAAGGGTGAGTTGCATTAAGGTGTAATAAGGTGGTGATAAAGTGGAGATGACTTCTCCCATGATATCACTTCTACAGTTCCTATGTTATTCTATGGAGACAATGCACTAAGATTTATCCACCTTTGGAGATCTTAGTGAATAGACTGTATAGTATAACATAGGAAATGGAGAAGTGATATAATTGGAGAAGTTATCTCCATTTTATCACCTCTTTATCATCCCTTAGTGCATAACCCCATAGAGATATTCATACTTGTTACCATATGCTAATATATACTAATTGCAGTACTGGTGCGATACCAATGACATTTCATTTGTCAGTGATGTGCCATATGCTAATAAAGATTTTCAGTGAAGTTTCATATGCTACTGAAACGCTGTGCTGACCAGGAGATTTTCACTTTCACTTTCCCAAAGATAAAAGTGCGAATATATACTAAACTATACATCTGCTGGACTTTTGGTTAACATGATTTGCAAATATTTAAAGATAATTCAAGTTGATAGCTCCACTTCAAATTAGCAGTAAGCTTTTTATGAAAACCTTTATATTATAGGATGTTTCCTGCTGAGTAAAACAAGGATACTCCCACTGTTGACAATTATTTTAATCAAAAGTTTTAACAGTTCAAAACTGTCATTCTCTATGGAAACAGAGACCCGGTCAGCTTACTTTCTAAAAGTGCAAATTGACAGGAACTGACTTAACAAATAAGATCTCATTCTATGAAGAACTGTTGTCAGTGACTCACCGCTCCCACAAAATTAATAGAATAACTATCTGAAATCTGGCCACTAAAGGGCAATGTTAATGTAAGAAACAAAATTTTAATTTGTAATAATTCTTGCAAGATGGATCTCCCAATAGTGGGATACCCTTTTTTAACTAAGCAGGAAAAGTCCTATAATGTGGGTTTTTTTATTAAAAGTACATTGCTTTTTTTAAATGCCATCATATTTTTGATTGGTTTAAAAACCAAGAATTGTAAACAAATCTAAATTTAAGATAATTTAATGAATGGCCCTAGTAGTGCAAAACTAATTGTTTCTGTAACTGCATCTAAATCATGACTTAACTCCTTTAAAGACTGCCTATTGAGGGACAGAAAGCTGCTCTCCACAATGTATTGCACACCCCTTTGAGTAGAGGTATCCAAATGATTAAAGGTTGTGCACTAAAGAGTGATAAAGAGGTGATAAAGCAGAGATGACTTTTCCAGTGATATTGCTTCTCTAGTTCCTATGTTATTCTACAGAGTCTATGAACTAAGATCTCCAGTGCTGGAGAAATCTCAATGCAATGGCTCTACAGAATAACGTGGCATTTGGAAAAGTAATTTCACTGGAGAAGTCATCTCTGCTTTATCACTTCTTTATCACACTTTAGTGTAATGTGTTAAATAGCCCTCTGGCACTCAAATACCTAATAAAAAATGAATGGCAACAGCCAAGTATAGTTCAATATTGCAAAAATAGGATTACTATAATATTTTTTTACATTTTATATGTATACCATATTTTTGAGAATATTTTTATAAAATGGAATTAGTGTATTTTTACCATCATGAATAAAGTATAAAAGTTACAAAGCTGTGCTGCTACAATTAAACACAGGATCATTACTGCTCCACAGCCTTCTATCTGGATGTTTTACCCTTACATCTGGAAGTCTTACTCATGTCTTGTTATCTATTAGAACGACCATCTCTATCTGACTTTGTGATAAAGGTGGGATCTACTCAGAAAGATCACATAAGAGCAAACAAAAATGTTTAGGAGTACATCTGCTGCTGCTAGTTGTGGCGTCTCTGACACGTTGATGGTGTGTCTCCCAGTCAAACCTGTGGTTGTGCTTCAGGTGGGTACTCACTGAGTAGGTGATTAGGTATGAGCCTGCGATCATCCCCTACTCACATGCTTCTTTCACAGACAACAGATAGCAACATGCTTAGGTTTTATATTGTGAGCAAAGTATTTCCCTACTGTGGATTTCATAGACTGATGTGGTTCCTGATAGGCTGCTACCGCTACTTCTGGGGCATATGTTACTGAAATAGTACTACTACTAGGTGTCATATGTGCTGCACTTCCAACAGCAGCAGAGGCACTCATCATAGATAAGACTGTGGATACTGATAACCTGTGTTGTTGCTGCTTACTCAACACTATTGGTATGTACATGGCTGAGTATGACTTGGACTTGGAAGTGGTGATGATGCTGATAATGATGGAGTATTTTTTGGCATCTTTGCTTGTCCAGGATCAGGCTTTTCAATTGTTTTCTCAAACAGTTGCTAGACAGGCAAAGTGATCCTTTTCAGTGGTGGAAGATTGAGCCTTGTCTTTCAGAGAACTTTCTGGCCATGTCATCAACTTTCACACTCTGAACTTCATCTGTATCTGAAGAAAAGGAGGCTGCTTGAGGGATATAGTCTAGCTCTACATCATCATCATCATCAGTAATAAGGTCATCTTCAGAATCGTCTGCTGATTCTTCCCCTCTACTTTTATATTCCTCAAGGCTTTTAGGTCTCAAACAATTTATTTTTACTTTTCTCCTTTGAGGGATTTTCACAATGTTTGTTGAGCACAGGTGTTGTTGTGCGTGTCTGTCTCACTGTCAGATGCAGCAGTTGAGTGAGCTGCTACAACGTCTTACACTATACCATCAACACTACAATGCAACTCCTTGTTGTCTGCAGAGTGTTTAGATGGTTTATTAATAGTAGTGGTGCTGGTGGAACTTTTAGTGGGACTCTGACAAACTGCATCCTCCTTGGGAGAAAAGAGATCACCATAATTTACTGCACACATTGCAACACCCATAGCTGCAGTCAGTTTTTGGACTACCACTTTACTCATACGTCCTTGTATTGCTCCTAATCCTTTCACCCTCCCCCTACCACTTGTGCGTTTGCTGGACATTACTTAACCACTGTGTGTGTTTTTACTGGAAAGTACAAAATAGAACAAAATACTCTATCCTGTCTACTATTGGTCTGCTTTAGCCATAGCTCACGTCAGGGTTCCTGTCTCTGTCACGCATCATTTTAAAAAAAAAAAATATTTATTCATTTTAATTGTCACCCCTAACTCTATCACTGTAAAAAAATACACTCCCTGTTCAACTGCTTCTTTCCCCAGACTCCCTTAAGACAGGGACAGGAAGAAACTTGAATTATGGTTACCTGTGTCTTCCCAGTCACTTACACAGAATTTTGGGGTATTTAGGGTAATTCTCCTTTGGTCCCTTCTCACATCTCCAGGTTCCCCTGACACATAGATAACAGGCAGATCAGGAAACAACTTGGATCACAGCTGCCTGTGTCTACTTGGTCACATAAAACATTTTGGGGTAAACCTCCTTTGCTCCCTTCTCACCCACTAGACTCCCCTAGGCAAGAGATAACAGTCAGATCAGGAAGGAAACTGTATAGAGCTGCCTGTGTCTTCTTGGTAATGCAGAATTTTGGGGGTATTTGGGGGCAACCTCCTTTCTCCCTTCCTGTCCCCCAGAGTCCCCAAGACTACTTTAACACAAAGACCAGATTTCCTGCACACAAAACTCCCTAAACGAAGATTCAATTCCACTTTATTAGTCTGCCCTCTCTAGCTTAAAAATGTGCTACTTTTTCTTCCTTTCACAAACACAGAATGGTTTGCTACGGGAACCTGAAACCCCTATTATACTATACCTGCAGGAAAAGAATGGAAACTTGGCACGTGGTGGGGAGAAATTCAGTTTTCCAGTTGATTTTCATGCAATGAGCTAGCCATGAAAAAAGCAAAAAAAATGGCATGTTTCATGAAAAATTTACCACTCGGCAAAAAATGCTATTTTTCTTCTGTTTCTCAATTGAGGCGAAAAATTTCACCCATCCCTACTACTGACTTGTAATTTTGTGCAGACATTTTCTTTCAGTTGATTATATATCCAGTACTTTCACTGGCAATGAACAATATGCTACCTGTTATACATTTTTTACTCAAATTTTATATATACACCTCGGGGAGTCCTCTCAATGCTTTACTCTACTATTGACAGAGGGAGTTGCTCATACACCCAAGCATGCACACACACACTAACAGACACACAATTGCACTACACATGCTCTTTCACACACCCTCATACACTTATACTTTTGCACTCACAGACTCACTTGCACTCTCACAAACACATTCACACATAAACTCTCACACTCATCCACATGCACACTCACACTCTTGCATATTTTCACACATACTCACTCTTGCACACTTACACACTCACACATGCACACTCACTCACATTTGCGTACACACTTGAACACTCACATGTACATTCACATACTCACACAAACTAACACCATCTTGCACACACACTCGCACCCTCTCATACATTCACATAAATCCGCAGTCACACACACATTTCCAAACTTTCACACATACTCACACTTGCACACCCACTCACATTTGCGTACACACTTGCACACTCACACTTACATTCACGTACTCACACACACTAACACCATTTTGCACACACACACTCATACATTCACATAAATCTGCAGTCACACACACATTTCCAAACTTTCACACACGCTCACACTTGCATAGTCACACACACACTTGCAAACACATTTGTGCACTTGCATACACACTTGCATGAGAATTCCAAGACATGCACATGTACTCACACTTACATAATTAATACACGCACATTCAGACTCGTACACATACACTAACCCTTTGAGTACCAGAGTTATGCACATTGCATCGTGTAGAAGTTAATTGCAAAAGCTGAACATAAATATTCCACTTTCTGAAATGTCCCTTTAAGCTGGCAGTGTCTGAACAAATTGGACAGCTGAGCTATCGAGCCAGTCAGAACACACAATAAAATTGAGCAAACTGAGCAACGTATTAAAGAACCTTTCACCTCCAATAAACTTTCACTCTTTCTATAAAGCACTTAAAACAGTCTTTTTTTTAAGTTTACAAAACATATAAACTATGCTTTAGGTTTAAAAGACACAAGCAGTGACGTCACCCGCAGTACAATCTCTATCACAAACAAGCAATTGCAATGCAAGCCATCCCTTGTGAAGAAAAACCCCACCTTCCACCCTTCCACCACCACCCTTCCCAGCTCTTCCTAGGACTGTGTGTGCTCCCATCATTCAGTTCATGGAATGTTCTATAAATTTGGCAGCTTCCTGTGCCAAAAATTGAATAAACATGATGAAGCATGACTGGGGCGTGTGCTACAGACAACTTTGCATGCGCACGTAGTGCTCATGGATAGTCTGCCTCAGAGCTAAAAAGCAGGCTTATAGTAAAAGATTTGCAGGTCTTCAAAGGGAGAGTGCTGCAAATCATTTTAAAACTTCAGCAAGATGGCAGTGCTATCTCGCTTGGATATAAAAGCAGAAGGCGGTTCAATGTAAGGCATAAATGTTTGCAATTAGGTGGCCTGGTTTACTATATTTTGACAGTATAAGGATATAAGGGGGTAGGGGGAAGGCGACAGTCCACATTAAGCTATTTCCAGACACAGACACCATATTTGTAAAACTGGGTTCCAGTTTTTTTAAAATTCAGTTTTAAAGTTTAATCAATGTACCTGATTTTAAGTCAATATATAATTTATCTATACCTATGCCAACTATATTTTGCAGTGGTGAAAATTACTTCAATATTTCTAATTAAGTGCTAACCAATGAAAACATTTGAAAACATTTATTGGCTGACATTTAAAGGGATAGTAATGTTTATAAACAGCATAAACAGCAGCTCCAATTAATCTTCATAGTATTTGGGCCATGGAGAGTGTTATATCAATACTGTCAGAGTTGTGGTTCAAGAGTAATTGAAGGATAAAGTTTCCCCCTCCCACCCCTTTTACCTAGTGTAAGACATCTCTTCTCAGATGTGGAATCTGGTTGTAAGACTAGACAGATAACAGCAGTGGACAATATTCTTCCTATGAGAACAATGAAAGCCCTGCCCCCCTTTACAGATTTTTCAAGTTTTTCCCTTTTCTTAATTGAAGATTGTCCCTCTCTGCAATCTACCTGGGCACTTCCCTTCTGCTCTGGCTGAGCAGTGTTACATTAGTAAAAGGGGCGGGAGGGGGATACTTTGTCATTGAATTACTCTTTAACTACAACTCTGACCGAATTGAAATAACACTCTCCAAAGTCCAAATACCATGATGATTAATTAGAGCTGCTTTTATTATGAAACATTACTATCCCTTTAAGGATGAGTTTGGGAAAATCCACTCCATATTCTACAACCCTATAATAAAATACATAAATCATGGCACAATTAAAGGTTAGCATCTCTTTTAAAACATCTTCTAAAGAAAGAAAGAATAAATCACTTAATCAGGATAGCTATGGTGCAAACACCAGATTAAGACATATCACAGTGGCCCCATAAAGTTAAATGTTGACAATCGTAGCATTTCAATGGAAAATCATCTTAGCATGTAGTAATTACAAATTGTTCTCTCCTTTGCCTCTTGTACTTCTGGAGAAAGATGTCTGCCTGCAGAGAATTTAAAAAAGTGATTAAGGTGTGTGTGTTAAAGGATGGTATTTTACTAGTTAAATTCTTGCTACTCCCAAATCTTGGAGTTACAGCAATATATACCAACAAGCCCCACGTACAGGTCCTCCTTAGGGGGTTGGACCAATGAACCCAAGAGAGGCTTCTGTTGATTTATTTTGACTTCTTTGACATCATACCCACCTGCACAGCCCATAAGAATAAGACTGTCACTGTCAAGCTTCAACTTTTGCAGGAAATGAGACAGGAAGCTTGTGGTTACCTTGTAAAATTAGAGCTGTAACTTTATGAAGTTCCAACTCCCAAAAGTGGAAATAGTGACATACAGCAAGTAAACAACTGAGATTTACCATATATTATTTGCCTTTTAAAGTGGTCACCTTAAAATTGAAGTTTGTGCATCTGAATACTTCACTTCATCTGTTCCATATTAGCTATGGTTTAAGAAATATGCAATCTTTCATTTCTGTATGGTGAGCTTTCTATCAGCAATATCACATGCTAATATACGGAAATTAAGTCATCAATACTATAAGCTATCTTGCTCTAAGAAAGTTATGTGCTGCTATGAAAACCCACTTCCCCAGATCCTTGTCCTGCTATTCCTTGCATTTCTGTCTACTTCTCTGGACACATCTGATCCACTCACTGCTGGAACTACCTCTGCTTCTGATTAAATTGATGGACACGCCCACTAAAACCTATATCAAGCAGTCTCTAAAGCATTGCAGTATGATTGCAAAGTGTTTACAGTGACTATCCCCTCAGAGTTCAGTGTCTGAACTCTGCTTATTCCTGACTTCTCTTGCTTTCCACACCCCTGATCTCTGCTATAATCCTCCTGACTATGATTCTGCCTGTTGATTTAGGTCATGTGCTTGTAGGTTTTTTTTTTTAAGTTGCATCCCTGTACCATTATCCTGCTGTATATTTACTTAATTTGTACCTCCTGTGTACCCTGCTTCTTCCATTGATGAGCAAATGCGGCCATACTGGTACAGATGTGGCTCGACTAGTTCTGTCTATCTGACATAGCAATCAACAGCTTTAACTAAGACTAGTAGCTACAGCAAGGTCTCACTTGCAGTCGATATAGCTTCCCATGATACTCATCCCTACTCTCTACCTGCTCTCTGCCACATCTTTTGGAGTCTGATCTTCCAACCTGTAGCCTCTCAAAAGTACTACACCACTACCGCCAAGTAAGTTCCTAGTTTCCTCCTCTGCCACCCGAGAAACTGTCACTTCTTCCTGAAATAAAAGTATCAAATATCAAACTCTGCATTTGCTCATCTTTTGGCTATCATAACACATAGGCAGTTTTGAATGACGTATTCAAATATGAAAACAAGGTGGCAAGTCAACTTTAAGGCTTTTTCTAAACTTTTAACAATTAAAAATGAAAGATAATCAACCAAAAGCATGCACAATAAATGGGTTTCCAAAGATCTACATTACAGGGCTAGACAGAAGGTCATAATTCAACCACACATGGTCCATTACCTGTTTGAATAAATGCAGAAGTCTAAGTACAATCCAACATGTGATTAATTAATCACCATTCAATGCACTGTGTATTTTCCACCAATATCTCATTATAAAATAGTCATCTTGTTGCTTATGT
The DNA here is from genome assembly GCA_037306005.1 of Rhinophrynus dorsalis. Taxonomy (NCBI): domain Eukaryota; kingdom Metazoa; phylum Chordata; class Amphibia; order Anura; family Rhinophrynidae; genus Rhinophrynus; species Rhinophrynus dorsalis. The sequence continues at coordinate 117,831,081 of CM074723.1, read as the reverse complement.
CTGTGAGCGCAAGCTTCTACTTTACATCAGTGGGTTGTTTTTCAGTGTATCGCAAAAGCACCCACTGGAGTATGTGCACTGACCAAATTGTTTTCCACAGGAGCAGTGGCGTAACAATAGGGGTCACGACCGGGCCCGTCACTCCAGGGGCCCGGCCGCCCCCTGCGACCCCCTCACCCGCAGCAGTCGCTTAGCTGATCTCCCACTCAGCGCGCCGCTCTAGTAATACAGAGTGCTGGGAGGTGACATCATCTACCAGCCTCTGCATTACTAGGGCGGCGCGTGGGAACTTCAGTTATAGAGATCTGTGACGAAGGAGGCACAGATCTGTCAAGCCACGCCGCTAAACCACCAGGGACTGGAGGTAGGGCCAAGGGTATTGCATAAGGGGCAATGTGGAGATGAAGGGGAAATGTGCAGATGGGGGCATTGTGGAAGGGGAAATGTGGAGAAGAATTGGAGATGGGGGCATTGTGGAGATGAAGGGGGCAATGTGGAGATGAAATAGAGATGGGGGCATTGTGGAGATGAAGGGGGCATTGTGGAAGGGGCAATGTGGAGATGAAGGGGGGGCATTGTGGAGAGGAAGGGGCAATGTGGAGATTGGGGGGCAATGTGGAGGTGGCCAATGTGGATGAGGGGGCCGATGTGGTTGGGGATTCTTGCACCAGGGCCCGGTGACTTCTAGTTACGCCTCTGCACAGGAGGTGGGGGATTCCCTTTGTGTATACAAGTTACTTAAACTGCAAAGTTCTTTCAAATGGAATATTTCCTGTTAGATCTACAAAATAATATCCATGATGCAAAAAAAATATATCCCGATATACATTTCTTGCTGGAAAAAAACTATAGATTGAGCTTGAAAACAATGCAATCCTCTACGTCTCTACTTATGTTCTCAATAATATGCTACCTGGCTCACCCCATCTCAGCTCCCACTACATCTAAAACTATTCAAAGATTGGTCTTTGCACCTTCACACGCGTTTTCCTTCCTTCTCCAATTGATCACATTTTGTTTATTCTTAGAGCTAGTTTACTGATTTCAACCACATCTGATTTGTCCATTTAAAAAAAATAAATAAATAAAAAAGTGTATATTACAAAATGAGGGTATGCATCTACTAATTCTGTAGCAGTGATTGTCAACAGGTATGTTGAGTCAAAATGATATGTTGGGGCAAGTTTAGTGACTCACACCTTCCTAAATAGATTTCATGTGTTACACTGTTTATCATACTTATTCATTGCGCTCCAAAATCCCTTAAAATGAAGGCGTATGTCTCTGGTGTATTTTTTTCTAAAATACTTCAGAATCTTGTCATATGGTCCTACTTTTGATGAAGCTTACTATACAAAAGAAGATATAAAATGCAGTAGTATACACTGTTCATAGAACAATATTTGTATATTTACTGATTTATGTCAGACTGTCGGAGGGCAACATTTAAGTTGCCCTTTGGGCTGCAAAGAAGTTGATTTTAATTACAGAATAGCAATACACAGGGACGACTCGCAGAGAGAATTACGTTTACAGTTTAACAGTTTCTGACTAATTTTATTAACCTGTACATCTGAAAGGATCAACCCCCTCTGGGTTTAATTAGAAGAAAATTCAATTTAAATCCAAATGTCAACAGTGGTTACTAATTATGGCAATGCTCTGGACAAGACATCCCGTCTGCAATCAGGCAGTTCCCTGGTAACAATTAACAGCTCTGTTTTAGTTTAGAGTGCAAGCTGATTTTTTTTAAATAAATGTAATTCAGCATGGGACACTGTTAATATTACTGAGCACCTACTGCTAGGTGCAGACATGCAGAAGAATATGCCAAATTAAATTATACCAATTCCTCAAACATATAGCTGAATAATAAGCAGCTAAGAAACTAGGTCAGGGTCCCAAGCAATAGGCCACATCCCCTCCCCCAACATGCAAAATAAATATCCTCACAGCCTCTGAGTAGAAATCATTCTTTTGTTATTATGCCCTTTGTCAAAAATACATTACAAGATGATATTTATTTCCACAATCTTTGCAGCTGTGAGAACTGAATTAATCTTTCTAGAGCTGATTTAATTTGCAGTTTCAAGATTATGATTCTAAAATGTAAATGAATTATTAAGGAAAAATGGTAAATGCAAAGAAATAAAAATGTAATTTTTTCCTATACTGATTTGTTAGGCTTCAGGCTACTGAAATAAACATCTTGGATAATTAAAAAAAGGTTAAGAGTTATGTACAAAATGAGGATCTGAAGGTCAATTTGGATGGTTAGAATGTAAATATACATAATAAACATAGCTGCAAATGAGAAACAATGGGTCTTAATTATCAATTTAATGAGATGCAATTCTGGAGCAAACCAACTGAACCACAAGGGGAAAAGAAAATTCCCATTGATTTACAAGGGACTTTTAACCTCTTGAATGCTAAAATGGTTGCAATGTGTTGAAGGATTCTCTCGCATTAAGGGGTTGAAAGCCCCATTTAAATCAATGGGAAGCTGTGGCTATTTTGTGCTTTATTTAACAAAAGATTGGAGATGTAACTTATACCCATACCTGGGAACTCTCCGGATTTGCCCCGGAGACTCCGGTTCTGACAGAGCTTTACCGGGTCTCCGGGGCAGAGGCAGATTCCTACGGATGTGGAGAGTTTCTATTGAAACTCTGCCACATCCGCTTTTTCTCCCGCTGATCCTCAGTCCCCAGCCTTCTATGTGACACCTTTAACCCTCTGAGTGCCAGAGTGGTACGGAATGCATTGCTTTGCAATGCATTCTGTACCACTCTGGCACTCAAAGGGTTAAGCCCCCCCTCACTCGCTGCAAGCCCCGCCCCTTTTTGACGCGATTAGCGTCATTTTTGTCACCCCCTGGTGAACAGAGGACTACCCTCCGGGTAGCCCTCAACTGGAAGTTCCCAAGTATGCTTATACCCTTTGCAGGTAGACATTTCCATGTAGGAAAGATGCATCCACTATACAGATCTGAAGAGCCATTGGGAATGTGTTCATGCTAAGGGCATAAGCACCAGTAAGCTTACAATATAAAGTGGTAATGGGAGACATAAAGAGTACATAAATGTTAAGTGCGGAATACAGTGCTGAAGTTCTGGTCAGGATGGGGGACATATAAATAAAGTAAGTAAATTATAAGAGTCTTAAATGTAAAGTCAGGGCCTTCTAGCTTGTTAATGTTTTGTTGAGGAGGTATAATTTTAAATGTAACTTGAATACCATAAGAGGGTTGCAGTGGTCTCGATTTGGAGGTACAGCAGTCCACAGATAAGGAGCAATGAGAGAAAAAGTTTTAATATGTGAGAGGGCTGTAGACACAAAAGGCTGAGAGAAGACTTTTTGGCTGATCGTAAGTGTTAGGATGGCTTTAGAGGGAAATCAGAGTGGGTTAGAGGAGAGAAGGGTCTTGAATGAGAGAATCAATATTTTGTAAGATATCTGGGGTTTGATAGACAGCCATTGGAGAGATTTGAGGAGGAGGGGGGTAGGGACAGACCTAGGTGACAATATGCTAATTCATGCTGCAGCATTCTGTATGGATTTAAGTGAATAGAGCTGGGAGACAGGAAGGCCATAAAGAAGAAGGTTACAGTAGTCCATACTGGATAGGATGAGTGCTTGTGTAAGAATTTTAGCTGTGGAGGAAAAGAGGAAGTTGCAGAATTTTTCTATGTTATACAAGAGAAAGTGGCAGGATTTAACAATGGTGTTAATGTGAGGAGAGAATGAGAGAGCAGTATCAGTTATCACCCCTAGGCACTGTGCTTCTGATACTGGATTTATGGTAATGCCATTTAGGGTCACATGGAAGGGCACTACTGGGTCAGGCCTAGGTGGGATCAGGATTAGCTCCATTTTAAACATGTTGAGCTTGAGGTGCCTATGACCCATCCAGCCTGATATAGCGGTGAGACAATATCAGACTTTATAGTGAATATCAGAAGCCAGTCGAGTTGCAAATAAAGCAATATATATATATATTTTTATTTCATTTATACCCCCTCCGATCCCAAATCTCACTGATTCTGTAGCAGGGCAGAACAACATGTGGCCCTTCAGCTTTTAATGGGCTAAAATTACCATCATTCTCAGCTATTGGCCAGTTGATGATTATTGGAGCAATTGCAGCAGTGAAAGTCTGGTTGTCCTGAGCTGAATTTCTACTTAGACAAGTTGTATGATGAAAGGCTTGTCATCTTGATTAAATAAGCCTGACTAGTAGTAAGCTCTTCCTCAAGCTTTCCCCTAAATGAGTGTTTCATGCAGCAACTTACCCAGGTGCTGGTTCCCACAGCAAAAGTAAATATGGTGTGGAAATCATCCTAATTAGGCAAGTGTATTGTTGGGCCTGTAGGTATTAAATTCCCAGTATCTAAATTAATACCAGATATGGTATCAATTATTATCTGTTAACACTTTACAGATTGGCTCTCAAATTTACTCATGAAAAACCAAACAAAGGAATCCAATATGGCGTCCTCACCATGTGGGGAAAGCCAAGATGGAATCCCTAGCATGCAGTACAATGGGAGGCAAATAACACTCCCATGAAGCATTACCTCAACAACAAATTATAATGACTGCGAGGTCTGGCAGCAATGCGTCAGAAGCTCGCGAGCATTAAACAAAAAATATATAGGTAATACTCGAAGAGGTATATTTCAACAATCAGCATCCAAACTGACGCACACACTTTAGTAGTTGTGTAAAAGATATATATATATATATATATATGTTTAATATATACATATATTAAATAAAAAGGCAGTACAATGCACACATATATATATATATATATATACACACACATATATATATCAAATAAAAAGGCAGTGTATATATATATATATATATATATATATATATATATATATATATATATATATATATAAACACAAAACCCTATATACTTTGACTAACACTGTGACCCTACAGCTATCTTCTTATCTTATGCGGCAACAATATCACAATGCTATATACACATCAACTGTTGAATAAGGAATTCAAATGATCTTTTCACCATCAAGTGTTTTTTCCAAATGCTTTTAGTTTAATCAAGGCACTAAACACAGCACCATAATTACACTAAAATGGAAAAGTACCTACATACAATACAGACTAATCTAGATAAAGAAAATGATGAAAATGATATCAAACTGCTGGGCTGATGGAAGATCTTCCTTTCCCTCTGCTGACAAAATGGATTCTGCCCCCTCAACTCCTTGGCTTCTCCTTATAGTTCCTGAGCATGTGACCCTCACTACCCAATCACTGTGTGCCAAGTCATGAGGAGTCAGGCATACAGTTTGCAGACTCCATTGACCTTATGGGAACACAGGGATTTCTTATGCAGTGCTCACTACTCCCACTATTGGTATATCTTAAAACAGCAATCAGCATAGATGATGTCTATGAATCAACCATAATAAATTTACAGCATTATCCATGTCCACAACATTGAGGATTCATCAAACTGCAGGAAAAATCAGCATATCAAATATGATGCTCTTTGCCGTGATCATTGATGGATACCTTCGGGTATTTATCAATCATCTGGAGTGTTGCGTAAATTGGCCATTGAGGGGAAAAAACCCACGCATATGCATAAGAGATAAAGCGTATGCGTGTGTTCTCCCATACCTTGGAATGGGATCCACCAACTTGAAGCTAGCGGATCAAATTTGCAGATCTATCTGGCCATCGCCTATTGAAGAATAAGCGATGGCCACATACAATCCATAAGTTGCTGAATGGGCAAATGGTTAATGCACAAATAAATCCTCCAGTTTTCTTGCACATTAAGCCATTCGCCCCATGATGAATCCTGGCCTAAAGTTGCAAAGGAATAGAGAAAGCAGATGTCTTCCCATACACAACTGGGCTACAATTCCTGTTGCCTCACCTTTTGATATGATTGGCTTTTGTCTGCAAGCCAATCAGAAGGTGAAATAGTAGTTCAAGGAAAATACAGTGTATGAACAAGCCAGCAAAAGAGATTAGAATATAGTACAATGGTACATGCTGATTTTTTAGAAAGCAATGCAGTAGTAGCCAAAATGCTACAGTTGGAGGGTAGGTTTTCTGTTATACTGAAAGAACTTATGACACTGAACCCTGTGTCGAGTACAAGTCTAAAGAAAGAAATGTTCTGTATTTCTTATGATTTATGATAAATGCATTCAGCAACATAGAAATAGATATAATAAATATTTATGGAACTATTCACAATAACAGAGTTAAAATTTTCATGTATGCAGTAGAATGAAATGAAACAATAGCATATTTCAAATAAGCCTAACTATTCTATGGCACATATATTAATTTTGTTAGCTTGTACAAGATTATGTACCTTAATCTCTATTGCCCATCTGGATTGAAATATCAAATTATATACACAAGTACTCCACCGTCTGTTATTTGCAGAAGCAATGTTCCCATTACAACATTATAATGTTGTTAATACAGGTTTATTGTTTTGCAGATCTCTGCAGAAGCCCAATGTAGGTCATTATTAGTTTGTCGATATTAGCAGGTTGATGTGCAGAAATGGAAGTAAAATGTATATATATTGATCAGAATTAGCCATTTAGTAAAAAAAAAAAAAAAAAAAAAAAAAAAAACTCAGTCCAAGAATGCACTCTCAATATCTGAGAAATGCCTTTGCGTGTATTGTGCTCATAGAGGGAAATGTTGCTCTACAAACAGATCCCAGTAGGTATAGTAAAAGGAGGGGAATATTGAAGGTTTACATCACCATACCTGTGAACTTTTTCTCGAGTCCCCGAGGGACTCATGTGGTGCCGGTGGGGGGATATTATGACATGATTCACATCACAAAGGGGTGGGGCTTAATCACATGTGTGGCGGGACTTAATGGGATGTCTAATAAAGTGAGAGTAAAGTGGGCAGAAGAGGGTGGGGAAGGAGGAGGAGTGGGAGGAACAGGCTGGGATGGAGCAGAAGTGAAAGAGTTTCATAAGAAACGCCTAACCACCGGAGAATCAGCTTCTTTCCCTGGAGACCCAGTAAATCACTACAAAATCAGAAATCTCTGGGGCAAATCCAGAGGATTCCCAGGTATGTATTTCACCACACTGGGCATTTTTCACTGTATATTGCATATTTGCTTAAAATGTTGGTAATAATAGGATATAAATTTGCTTACTCCCAATATACATTCAGAATGCCATGTTTCCACCCTGGCTCTCTTAGCTTTAACAGGCAGGGGGTTTAGTGACCATGCGACTAGGTTTTAGTGTATGTCCTGAGGTTTTATGGACTTCAATGTTGCCTTATCTTTATCCAGGGCATGTGTTGATTACTCATTTACCCAGCAAAGTGAAATTATATTGGTCATGAAGGTTTGCTTAAGAAATCACACAAAAATCCATCAGCATAGCAAATACCTATAGATGTATAAAGTTACTTAATCTGTACCTTCTGTACTTCAGTTCTATCCTGCAGCTTCCTCCACTGCTACACAACACCCTTTTCTATCCACCACCACACTTCCTTACCTTTACCTTTTTACTGCCTTCTTTCCTTCCATCCAATCCAATTTTATCCCCACAACCTCTGCTAACCTCCTTTTCTCATACCTTTACCATCTATCTCCTGCTCTTCAGGACCCTCTCATCTGATTCTCGCTCCCCTTCTCTTCCATATCAATCTCTCGCTCCCTCCCTTCTTTCTTTCTCTCTTGTCTGCTAAGTTTCTCTCACCTCTACAAATACAAAATATTCTGCATCCTTCTATTGCATACCTCATCCACATTTCTTTAGCCATAGTTTAGACACCCTTAAAGGGATAGTAATGTTTCTTAATAAAAGCAGCTCTAATTATGCATCATAGTATTTGGAATTTGGAGAGTGTTATTTCAGTTCTGTCAGAGTTGTAGTTCAGGAGTAATTCAATGACAAAGTGTCCCCCTCCCGCCCCTTTTACTGACGTAACACTGTTCACCTCAGAGCAGAAGGGACGTCCCCAGGTAGACTGCAGAGAGGGACAATCTTCAATTAAGATAAGGGAAAAAACCTGAAAAACTTGTCAAGGGGGACAGGGCTTTCACTGTTTTCATATAAAGAAGATTGTCCCATGCTGTTATCTGTCTGGTCTATGGACTGCATTCCTCATCTGAGAAGAGATGGCTTACACTAGGTAAAAGGGGCGGGGAGGGGAATCTTTGCTTGTGAATATCTGTTAAACCATAAAGGTTTGAGAGATAAGACTTATATCATTCTTCATGTTTTTTAATGCCTACAAAATAAAATAAAGTTTAAACAAAGTATTACTATCCCTTTAAGAAAGGACTGTGAATCCTGAAACGTATTTTATATTACTTAATTCAATTCTACATGTTGATCTTTTTATGTGAATAAATGAAACAAAAAAAAGAAAAAGAATAAAGTAAACTTAAATGAAGGCACATAATGACAGGGAGTATATATCAATTATGAATGCAATGTACTAGAAATCGGGAGAAAGTATATAATACTTAACCTTTATTCAATTTATTAAAATAAAGACAACATGAATTAATAAGGGCTCATCATATTGAGTGTCACCAAGACTAAAAGTTGGTAAGCTACCTCTATATTTAATTCATGGTATGTAAATTGAATCTAACCTGACTCAGGGTACTATAAAAGTGTACTTCTAATGTCAAAATGTGCTTCCCTAAAATTGTTTACATAAAAAGACCAATAATTAAACTGGGATAATTTATCAAAATCCTAAGGAATCAGTGAGTCGAATCTAATTCCATGGATTGCCTTCCCAGTAAAATATACGGGCTAATAAAAGAGAGTACCGCAAGTGGGGGTATACATGACAATAACAGTGTGAACACTGAATGGAACATAACCACATTCCACTCCTGACTAAGAGGGATCCAAAGATCCAGAAAACTATCCAAGTCCCTTTAATTGTTTGTCTCGAGGAAGGGAGTCCATAAAGAATCAGTGTCAGTTAGATTTGACTCACTGATTCCTTAGGATTTTGATTATGTATCCCAGGTCTATTTATGTAGACACTTAGTGTTGGGGCAGCACATTTTGATGTTAGAAGTACACTTTATATTAAGTACCCTGAGTCAGATTAGGTTCAATTTACATACCCTGAATTAAATATAGAGGGAGCTTACAAACTTTTAGTCTTGGTGACACTCAATATGATGAGCCTTTTTTAATTTATGTTGTCTTTATTTTAATAAATTGAATAAAGGTTAAGTATTATATACTTTCTCCTGATTCATAGTACATTGCATTCATAATTGATATATGCTCCCTGTCATTATGTGCCTTCATTAAAGTTTACTTTATTCTTTTTTTTTTTAAATTTAATTGAATGATTTGTAGTAAATTGAGGAGCACAGCTGCATATTCTACTGTATCAAATATAAATTGACAGCTGTAATGACATAAACTTGGTCAGTGCCCCGGCTTATTTTTTTCCTTTTTTGTGACATGATCTTGTTCTGTGGCAGAATACCATTCCGACGACCACTGAAGTAACTATACAGGGGCAGATAAACCCCTGCTGCTATAGAACGAATGAAATTTCACCAACCCGTAGATCCTGTTTTTTTGTGAGTGTATATATTATTTAATCTATCATCTGGACATTTGATTATATATGCCTGAAAGTGACCCATTGTCTATATTCTTGTTCTGGCTTCATCCACATTTGTTATCATCATTTGTGATCTCATTCTTGCCTCAAACTCCATATAATTTCACCTCCCACTCCACCCCCTTTTCCAGTTCTGACCACAGATCTTTCTTCCCACCTATATTGCCCGACAACACCCCAACTGTCCTTCTATTCACACAACAAATCTAACACTATCATCTGTTTTCCTGCCATGATGATTATTCTATCCCTGTCACCATCATTGTACCCTCCTTCTCCTCCTTTTCCTCATCACTCAATAAGCAAAATTTTCCTTTAACCCGCCAGCACACTGTCATCTGTATCCTACCCCTTCTTCCTCTTTTTCTTCACCACATCTATTCAAACTTTTCTTCCCCCTCTGTCACTTTCCTCACCCTTTTACCTTCATATTGAACCCCTTTCTCCTTTCTCATCACCCTCTTCCTTTATATCAGTCTTCTAGATCCTAATCACGTTCGTCCATTCACATTTTTCCTTCTCTCCTTGTCACCGACCCTAATTTCAGCCCCTTGAAACCCACCCAGTGTCCTTTTCTACCACCTTTCATCTTACACAGTAACAGCACTTCCTTTTCATCCTCCAATCAACCTTTTCTACCCCATAATTTTAACTAATTCTAATACTCATCTGGCCTCCTCCATGCTGGTTCATCATCTTCTCCCCTAATCTATTCCATTCTGTCTTCCACTCACCTACTACATATACAATTTTAATATATTCTGTTCTGTTAAATGATTACACACTATTCCTATTTCACACAAGAAAATCAATTTTAAATGGATACACAGCTGAATATTTTATAAGGGTATTCTATTAAAAATAAATTAATAAAAGAGGAACTGACAATGATACATACATTTTCTTATATAAATAACTAAGCATTAAATATAATAGGAAAAATAGCCTCTTAAGGGACAAAAATAATAACACAGAAGAAAACGATACAAAACATATTGTACATAAAATGATAAAGTGCATACAAATGTATTTTAAATTTGTGATATCTACATCAACCTATAGTAACAGAAAATGCAGTTTATATCCAAAAGATAAAGATTTTGTGATTATTGTGCAACTTGGTTTGTGTCAAGATTGCCTACAGTACACTTTTTTGTTCAAAGGGATAGTAATGTTTCACAAAAACAGCAGATCCAATTAATCTTCATAGTATTTGAGCCATAGAGAGTGGTATTTCAATACTGTCAGAGTTTTAATTCAAGAGTAATTGAATGATAAATTATCCCCCTCCCGCCCCTTTTACCTAGTGCAAGCCACCTCCCCTCAGATGCCACCTTCCCTCAGATGTGGAATCTGGTCCTGGGACCAGACAGCTCGTAGCAAGGGACAATGTTCTTACTATGAGCATAAGGAAAACCCTGCCCCCCTTGACAGGTTTTTCAGGTATTTCCTTATGCTCACTGAAGATTGTCCCTCTCTGCGATCCATCCAGACAGTCTTGCTGCTCTGAGGTATGTAGTGTTACATCAGTAAAAGTGGGGGGAGGGGGATACGTTATCACTCAGTTACTCATGAATTACAACTCTGACAGTATTGGAATAACACTCTCCATGGCCCAAATACTATGAAGATTAATTGGAGCTGCTGTTTTTGTGAAACCCTCTACTGCTCTACTCATTATGTCCTTATTAATAGTGCTTTGCCCTGCATGCATTAGTCAACCTATTCTCTGCTTGGCAATTTGTCAGTAAAGAACCCATTTCCAGTCAATTGCTGTGGCAGCCACAAAACCAGAAACTGGAACACATTACTTTCATATCTATCTATGTATCTATGTATCTATCTATCTATGTATCTATCTATCTATGTATCTATCAATCTATCTAGCTACACATACAATGGGATCCAAAAGTCTGAATTCACCATCACCAACTGGGTTTTATTTGATCATTTATTAAAAAGTAGTAACATATTGTAATCAGGAATACATTATTTAACACTGAGACAAATCAATTTTTCATCTTTTTGTTAAAACTTTATGTGTAATTGTCATTTTTATAAATACCCTCTTAACTTTATTCAGAAGATAACATCCTAGCACACATGTGAGTTGTATTAGTCTTAAAATTATGTATTTGTTTGAGAAATACAGTATATTTTATTGAATTAGTCTTTCATAAATGCTGAAATAAAAGCAGATTGTGGTCATGGACTTAGGCTTTTGGACCCTACTATGTGCATATTATATATATATATATGTAACAAAATGCAAAGTGAGTGAACAGAAGAAAAATCTATTGTCTAAGGAAAAAAAAGTAGATCCACAGCTTCCTTAAATATTACTGAAAGTATATTACAAGTATCACAATGGGATATGGTTTCAATATGTAGAGTTCTATAGTATATTTAAAGCAATCACAATTTAATACCTTGTCTCATTACTTCTAAATTCTCATCCACTATGACAACAATACTATTTTGAGGGTTAGTAGCCCTTCTACAAACAGCCTACTTAGGTGGTGGAGGATCATCCGATTTTACTACACAAACTGCAGAAACCATGGCTTCAGTCAGTTTTTTAAGTATGATATAAACAACTTCTCCTAGTCTTTTCCCTATCGCCATACCACGATTGGTGGACATACAGATGTAGTTGTCCTTAATGGCCATCTTCCTGAGATAAACCATCTTTATCTGATAAGCAACTTCCAATGAATTTCATCAGGATATTTTTTTAATTAACACAATGTTACAGATACAAAACAAACATCACAGACAATAAACAAGGTTACATCTATACTAACAGTAGTGTTGATTGATTTTTACTGTAAAGTACACAATAGAGCTGTTAGCTTCAACACATCTTTTTACAGTATCACCAATATATGCTTGTCTTTTGCACTACTTGCAAATCACACCCACACTCCCTGCAGCCCACATGTAGAGTGAACAACTGTTTACCACCACAGTCCATAAATCAAGTAACTCTACTTGTCTTCCTCTACAAAAGCTAGCATCAAAATGTTAGAGTCTCCCTCTCTCTCCCAAGTCCAGGCTGACAAAATGCAGAATACAGACACCACCTTTGATACTGGCGAGTTATCATTTTGAGAATACATGGAGGAAACGCTTCACATGTGGGAATAGTGCATTATTATTATTATTGATTACAATGCAAACAAAAATGGAAAAACAATACTTTTCACTGGAATCTCCAAAGAAGGTAGGAATTGCTATCTTACTGTTGATTTAGTTTCTAGGTGGAAACTTCCTCCATCCCTAATTGTAACTATGTGAGTTGTTTGAAAAAAAAAAATACAGTTCATTTGGTTTACATAAGTAGGTAATTGTAACTAGAATGCTGTTATTTTAGAAATATATTTCCCATTCTTAATTATTATTGGGTTACTTTTTCTCTCTAGAAATCTCTCTCTCTCTCTCTCTCTCTATATATATATATATATATATATATATATATATTCTGAATTTGAGTCAACTAAAATGAAATTAAGCTATTTTACACAAGATATAAATTACAGTATATTTAAACAGTAACCCTTATGAAAGGTTTGGAAATCATGTTTTTTGGGGGCTTGAATGGAAACCAATATAGAAGGAGGCCTTTAATATTTATGTTTCAATGCATTTTTTCAGGAGTGATATAGTTTTATCTGTTATATTACCGTATGTTCAATTTAAAAATAAACATGTCAGAAATCTACTGAAGAAATTTAACCTTGAAAAATGTCTTTTGTAATCACTGCAGTTTAAACCTATAATGACTGTTTTCTCTGTAACTTGTCTAAATGTTGTACAGTTGCAATCTTCTGCCCCAAGGGAATGAACAATGTGTCTCTTGATATCTTTAGCTTTCTTCTGACAGATAAGCAGTTATAGTTCCTTGTCTTCATGATAATGGAGTAAGTATGGGTCTTCATATTCCTTTTTTTATTGTTTCATCAATGTCTAAGTCACATATATATTAAAAGAAAAAAGTTAAAGGCAAAGTTCAAACTTAAAGGTCCATGAACACTTCCCCTCACACAGCTGAAATTAAAAGGGACAGGGATATACTCCTGTCCTTGTATCCGACTGAAAGGGCAGACTGTTTTTGATAGTCTATGCCAATAATTACAATAAAGTATATATAGTAATAAAAATAAATATAACCAAAATATAAGTACATTCTTTTTAGACAAGTTACGGTTCACCTTGCATTTTAACATTTTAACTGACAAAATATACATATATAATGTTTTTATAAAAGTGTGGACTATTCTTTATAAAACAAAACAATACAGGGGTATATTTTTACATAGGATACCAAAATATATAAAAAAAAAAAAATATATATATATATATATATATATATATATATATATATATATCCTATATAATAATTAGCTAAAACGTGTGTAATGCCACAGTGATGCACAGTAGAGCCTGCCCACGCCACGGCTGATACAGAGCTGGACGCTCCGAAGGAGCCACGGCGTGGGCAGTCTCTACTGCGCATGACTGCCCTGTGACCGGCTGGCAGTGGCACTGTGGCCCGTGTGCTGGGCTCTTCAACTAGTATATATATATATATATATATATATATATATATATATATATATATATATAATTTGCATATGTGCACATGATAAACCAGTGAAACCTCATTTAACAAACACATAGATAGAAACATGAGATATGATGCTTTTTAACAAGCATGCTTTGTACACTTAGTTGTTCAAAAGAATGTTTTCTTTGAGTATTATTTTTTTATTCATTATTGATGATTACAAGAGCTTTTTCTGGTCTGAGCAATGATCAGGCACAGGTAGCTCTAGCTCACAGCTCCGGGGGGATACACTAAGGCATGTGGTGATAAAGTGAAAATGACTTCTCCAATGATATTACTTCTCCATTTCCTATATTATTCTATGGAGCCAATGCACTACGATTTCTCCAACTTTGAAGATCTTAGTGCATAGGCTCTATAGAATAACATAGGAACTGGAGAAGTGGTATCACTGGAGGAGTTTTCTCCTGCTTATCTTCTTTTTATCATACCTTAGTGCATAACCACCCAGATCTTGTCAACAGAGAAATATATATGACTGGGGGGAGCTGCTGGAGAACAGACAGACAGTTTTATCCATACACTCCTTGGTCTCTGGTCCCAGAAACAACGAGGAGCTGCTGATCAACACAAGCTGCCTGTTTGAAATACCTCTGAGTGTAGCATCATATTCTAATTAAGCTCAATTTAGCACTGAAAGCTTGATTAGCAAATGGTGATGCCCTGAAAGAGATTACTTTCCAGAAATAAAAGTATTCAATTCCCCTAAAATAAGTATATGCTAGTCTTTTGGCTAACATGATAACAGACAGTTTTTAATGAAATTTTCAAATATGAAAACTTAATTCAAGGTATCTGGTTCATTTTAATTTCATTTTTTGGAAAATCTACTGGTGAAACATTTTCACATTTATTCTTCTCAGTAATCAAGACCTTAGCTTTTTTATTAATTCACTGGCTCTTGTCTTTACGCAGAGTGCAAACAGCAGATTTTCCTATTTTACTGATTTTAAACATTTTCACCTGCATTCATATAATTAAATACGTAAAGTTAAGCAGCTCCACTCTCCATATAATATTTGTTATGGTTTTGCTTCCAAATTAAAAGTGGTAAACTCATAGGAATTGTGTTTTAACCTTTTGAGTGCCAGAGTGGTACGCAACGCATTGCTTTGCAATGTGTTATGTAACACTATGGCACTCAAAGGGTTAAAGTAACCCTTTAGATCAGGTGTACTCAGTTGTTGGACCTCCAGCTTTGGGGTGACTAAAACTCCCATTATCTCCAACCAGCCACTATGCATTAGGGGGATCTCTAGGAAGGGGTTATCAAGTAATACATATCTTAATTAACCCTTTAACATAATGCATAGTGCACCCCTCTGGTCTCAAAGGGTTAAGAACCAGAGTGATGTGTACTCTGCATTGCTCTCCAATGTGTTAAACAACTCACCAGTCTATCAATGGTAAGTGAGGCCATTTTACTTAACAAACTACATGGACTGAATACATAATGTGGATAGTATTTTTCAGGGATGTTTTTAGATTGGTCTATTGTGATCACTCTGATCCAATGTATTAGTTTGTTAGGTCAGTAGCTTTTGCTATAGGCTGCCATAGTAGGTCCCAGGCAACGTATAAAGAGGAGTAGAATAAGGTATAGGAGACCTGGCAGACCGCATACGCCACTATTATACCACAGAGAACAAAAGATCTGTCAGAAAAAGTAAATATTATGTAAGTTTTATATAATTTAAAATCCTTACAACTGCAAATGATATGAACTGTGATTAGAATAAAAAATTTAAACAACTCCCAAGAGGAAATATGCTTTTACATAAAAAACAGCACAAAGTAAAAATCAGTTAAAATCATGTCTGGATTTCTCATTAGGTAACTTAGGCTACCATCTAGGGCACCAGTTTTTAAGGTGTATGTCAGCTGTTCTGGTCAGTCCCACATTCTGAGTTGTAAATGTGGCTAGGGCAATCTCAGAATCCCTTCAGCAAACAGCCATTTGTGGTTTGGCAGCCAGTTAATTTACCAGTTTATATACCCTTTCACTGGCATTAATTTAATTCAGGGGATCTTTTTTTTGAGAAAATATGATTTCTGTCTTTCCCTGCATGAAACAAGACAAACATTGTATGAAACCTGTCCTTTACTGTAAAATACATCTTTCTAGCAATACAGAGAAGGTCAGAATTGATACATTGCCTGTGCACTTGTACAGCTGTTCATGTATAATCAGAAGCACAAGGAACACGCAGACTAAGGACTCTTTCACATAGGCAATAGAATTGTCGTAACCCCCACAATGGTTCTGTCTTCCAAATAACGTTACTCACCTCTCCTGATCCAGATGCAGAAGAGGTATGACTTATAACTATCTCATGTGAGCACCAAACAATATTATTGGCTAATGCCCTTGTGGGTCACCCATTCATTGGAGATTGTGATGTGCATTTCAACCTCCAGCACCTCTAGCACTGCTGGTATGAAAGGCCTGCTAGCAGTCGCATAGGTCACCATGAAGACCTTCCTTACTGCAACCTTACTTCATTCCCAAGGAAACACAGTAAAGTTGCTGTATGCTGGACTCTAGTTCATTCTCAGGAGACAATAATCATCCCTGTGAAAGGCACCATATCCCACCATATATAGCAGGAAACAGACGGATAGCACTCCAAATCTCTATAAAAAAATGAATCAAAATGTATCAAATACACAATATGCATACATGAACACCCACTTTTAAAAAATATAATAATATTAAAATAATGTATGTCTGGTACCAGAACTGATCATAAATGATGTGATGTCAGAAACAAATCATTATCATATACAGACATACAGTCCAATATCAGTCTCTATTTATGAGAATGAAGTTACCCTATATCGGCTATACTCTTTAGATATGCGGGAAGGTATGGTAATGAATGTTGCAGTGTATGGCTTACTCTCCCATCCCGTTGTAATTGAAGTCCTCTGTATTGGGGACTGTGTCTTTAGATTGTTTGCTGCTTTATCCAGCACTCTCTAACTTGGCAGACATTGCCTTTTCATTGATACTGCCTCTCATCTTTAGATGTCCAAAAAAGCTATGAGGGTAACTGTATGGACTGTGTATCTTACAGATAGATATTACACTTGGGTGTCTATGGCATAGGACCTACACGTTTTATATGTATAGAAACTTCCTTAGGATAATGACCCTGGAACAAGAATCCTTTGAATACATTATAGATTATTCCACTGTCTTTAAAAATAAAGAGGGGGAGACATGGTAGATGGAAGATACTCATCAAGGGTTCTCCTGTTGCAAGATATGCACTGCACTGGGAAATCCTTACAATGGATGTCAGCTTAGTGGGATGGAGATCTGTTCAGGGTAGATGATCCAACAAGGAGGCATCCATACACGTAAACCTTCTAGAACTTTGGTTGGTAGAATACTGCCTCAAGCACTTCAAACCCTACCTAAGAGAAAAAGCAGTCCATGTTCGTTCAAACAACATGGGCTCTGTAATATATCTAAAGAACCAGGGAGGAACAAAAGCAGCTTATTAAGCATGGAAGTAGAAAAAGATGTTAAGACAGTGAGATATTAACCTGAGAGACCTGACAGCCTCACATATTTCAGGCAGTCTGAATTCTCAAGCACATTTCCTCAGCAGAACCTTTCTGGATCAAGAAAAATGCTCCCTGATTCAAGAAGTATTTAGCCTTTTTGTTCACAGGTGGGGATCTCCATTAGTGTATCTAATGGCCTCAAGGATCAACACAAAATCCCCAAATTATTCTCAGTTGGAAGCATCAAGCAGCTCTGGGCCATGACGCTCTAAGGTTCAAATTGCAATTTCAACTAGCCTACATTTTTCTCCCATTTTAATGATTCCAAAAGACTTGAGGACAATAAGTAAAGACAGAGTAGACAGCATCCTAATTGCTCAGATATGGCCAAGGATGGTATGGTTCTCAGACCTAATAAAGCTTTCAATTAATCATCTTTGGTCACTTCCACTCAGGGAGGATCAGTTTTCTCAGGGCACAGTTTTTTATTACAATCCAAGCTTCTGAGAAAAAAAGGCTTGAAGCCTGAGTGGACATCACTACACATCAGGTGATCATCTGTCCCTGCAATTAGAACCACCTCTTCTGGATGGAAGTCTTCTGTTTCCAAGATCTACTGTAGAGTTTGGTCAGCCTTTGTCACAGTGCCTTACCTCGGCCTGCGCCATTCAGCTGGGAGCAGGGTTCTGGACTGACACTCTGGCGTCACTAGCTGCATCCCTCTTTGCCTGCGGCCTGGTTGCGTATGATTCCTTGTTACTGGAATCATGAATCAGGCACTTGCCTGGATTCCTGTTATAGGCCCAACCTGGGGACCTAATTGGTCCCGCCTTCTCCTACTCCTTTATAAACCTCTTTGGGCCTGTGTATCATTACCCTTACGTTGGTGTTCAATGCAGTTCTAGTTCCTGTTGCTTCTATATATGACCTAGCTTGTTTGACTATCCATTATGGTGCTGACCTGTGTCTCTGTCTGACCATTCTACCTGTGCGCTCCTTTGGCTTTAGACATCCAATCGGGTGCAGACCTGTTGCTCTGGCTGACTACCCGCTCTGTGTATGATCCTGGCTTGTCTGGCTATCCAACCTAGTGCTGACCTGGGGCTCTGTCCAACTATCCTCCCAGTGTAGCCTGCTATTATTGGACATACTATCTGGTGCAGACCTGTGGCTCTAGCTGTCTAACTGCTCCGTGTATGAACCTGGCTTGTCTGACTATTCTAGCTGGTGCTGACCTCTGGCTCTGTCTGTTCACTCCGCTGTGTGGCTCCATTCCCCACAGACATCCATCCTGGTGCAGACCTGGGGCTCTGGCAGACTATGACCTTACTGACTGCACGCGTGAGTCAATAGTCTCCATTGTTGCCATCCGTAGTGTAGACGAGCTCTTCCTTACTGACTGCAGATGTGAATCAGTAGTCTACCTTGTTGCTACATTACGGGAGACTGTAGGTTCTGTGTGCGTTCCACCTACTACTCTTAGACTACCAGTTAGCTTTGGCCTAGTCTCCAGCAGACGTGGTTGACCCGTTGGCAGGCTCCTATTTCCAATAGAGTCGCTAGCCTCTCCAGTCACCCTCTGCTTAGTATATTCACTTATTGCCTATTGTTTATTATCCTAATAAAGGTGATCTTAACTATACTTTCTGACTCCTTGTCTTGCTTGAGAACCATAACAGCCTTTAATAAATTGTGTCAGGACAATAATATCTCGAGATCAGCTACTGACACCACTGAAAGTGTTTGAGGCAGGCCTTAAACCTTCTTCAATCAAAGTACAGCATTCTGCTTTGTCAGCATTTCTGGGTACTCATTTTGCAGATAATGATAATAAAGTTCAAGGCAATTAATAATGTCAGGTCACATATCAGGAACATTGCTCCTCCATGGAACTTTAATACAGTCTTAAATCAATTTGCCTGTTTCTCCAGATATGAGCCTTAAGATGGTGTTCTTAACAGCTATCACTGCTGCCAGAAGAGTGAGTGACCTTCAAGCTCTCTCTTCTAAGACCCCATTCCTTGTTATACATCAGGATAAGGTGGTTCTCAAGACTAAGTCATCAAATCGATACAAGGTGGTTTCATTCTTTCACTTGAATCAAGACATCATTCTTCCTTCATTCTGCCCTAACTTTAAAGGAAAGGAGAGACGGTTTCATAATTTAGACTTCGATGTATTTCCTGTTACCTTGAATGAACTAGTGACTAGTGTGTTGCTGGTTCAGTCAGATTCCCTGTTCATTCACTTTTTTGAAAAATTTAGAGGCCCTGCAGCCTCCAAGGCTTCCATAGCAAGATGGATCAGAGAATGCATCAAATTATCTTACAGAGACAGAGGTTTATCTCCTCCAGAGGGCCTTAAAACACACTTAACAAGTTCAGTCTACTTCCTGGACTTGCAAACAGGGACGGATTTGCCATAAGGCAAAGTAGGCACCTGCCTACAGGCGCACACCACTGAGGGGCACCTGCCAGTGGGATACTGTTAAAAGAAAAAAAAAGATTAAAAAAAAAATTGCCACCGCGCTGGCTGCACCAGCGCCCACTCCATGTCGCCCTCGCAGTCGCATTGCACCTCCCTGGCAGGAGGTCTGTCCGTTTCCTACCTCCCTGGCACAGGAGATCTGTTGTCTGTGCCTCCTCTGGCACAGCCAGTCCTGTGGTTGCTAAAGTTCCCTCGTCTGCTCTGTAGGAATGCAGAGCGCTGGGAGATGACATCATCTCCCAGCGCTCTGTATTCCTGAATAGGAGACCGCGCGGGAGCTTCAGCAACCACAGGACTGACTGTACCAGAGGCACAGACAACAGATCTCCTGTGCCAGGGAGGTAGGAAACGGACAATGGGAGGGAGGCAGGCAATGTGAGGGCAACATGGAGGGGGCAAGTTGGACTTGAAGGGGGGCATTGTGAGGGCAATTTGGAGCTGATGGGGGTCAAGTTGGAGGTGATGGGGAGACAACATGGAGATGGTGGGGGCAATTTGGAGCTGATGGGGGGGCAATTTGGAGCTGATGGAGGGCAATGTGAGGGTAGCATGGAGCTGATGGGGGGCAATGTGAGGACAAAATGGAGATGGTGGGGGAAATGTGGAGCTGATGGGGGCAAGTTGGAGCTGATGGGGCAATGTGAGGGTAATAAAGAGATGATGGGGGCAATGTGGACATTAGGAGCATTGTGGAGGTGTCCAGTGGAGATGGCCAATGGGGGGGGGGGCGCTTTAGATTTCTGTGCCTACAGGCTCCTGAGATGTAAATCCGGCCCTGCTTGCAAAGCTACACCTTCAGTGGCCAGTATCTGCAAAACCGTGCCTGGTGCTCACTGTATACATTATTTATTGCCTGGCTATACAGGTCTCTGCAGAAGTCAGATTTGGCAGGAAGGTGCTTTAGGCAGTGGTTCCTTCATGACCGGTAGGACGATTCCTTTTGTTCGTTCCTCATCATTAGTTGTTATATCGACAGTATATATTTAGACTTAATTAGGCATGTGTTTGTATAAGTCCCCATCCTGTTTTATACAGCTTTGGTATATCCCACTTCTATTGCCATAGTTAGGGACACCGAAGAAAGGGTGAAATTAGTTACATACATCTCCTTTACTCCTGTTTCCCTCCATGGCACACCCTGCCCTTTATACTTTATTTGACTATTATAAGTTGACTACTGGTTCCCTATGACAAACTTTTTTTCATTGGTCCTACTCAGCTGATCACTAATCATTATCCTAGCCATAACTTATTAGGTAAAAAAAATGAGATATTGTAAAAAACAGCAGTTCTACATTTTTCATTAACAATAACATAAAAATAAAAATACTATATAACGAGCAAAGACAGCATGTGTTTATACTTCAGATCAGACATACTCTTAGAATTTTGATATACTGTAAATTGGAATTAATTAAAAGTGCCATCTGTGACAGATCAAAGCTGTTGAGTTCTCGAGATCCCTGTTTAGATTGATTTCTGAAATGTTGGCATTATGGATGCCAAGTAAAGTATAATAGAATTGTTGAACTACATGTGTAACATATTAAGTCATTTATGTTTAGTGAAACCAGAAAAAAAGCATGAGTTGTAAAGCTACAGAATTTTTACATAATTTATGAAGAAGGAGATTACACAAAAACTATCGCATAAAAGTAGATGTTTTGTAATAAAACACATCTATGAGATACAATTAATGAATTGGATTGTATTATAGAAAAATCCCTTCTCCCCAACAAGAGGTATGGAAATTAGTCTAAGCACCTTGATAAGTAGATTAATATTGAATTAAAGTTCTCTATCATCAGAATTTCCAGTATAGTAGTGTTTGAGTCACAAACCTGGAATATAAACATGTTTTTTTATGTTTGTTCCTTTATTATGATGTAATAATATGCATTAGTTTGACTAAGAGTTAAAACAGCATATATCCTGTATAACAATTCGCTAAGGTTTGTCAGAAGCCGTCATGAGCAGTAGAGACGGCTGCACGCGCTTTAGTCATGTGCAGTACAGACTTCCCACGCTGTGGTTGTTACAGAGCAGGGCTCTCCAAATTCAGACCGGAGTCGCACAGAGAGTACTGGTCTGAATTTGGAGCATTTCCCTCAGTATCAGCCGCAGTGCAGCCAATCTCTACTGCTCATGCCTACAGAGGTGGAACTGTGGCCTGTGAAAATGGGCCTTTCAACTTGTAAAAATATAATTCCATTATTCTAACTTTACAATACACAGAATAGTACAGTCAACTCTCCTTAACTGCTCTCTCCTACCATTCTAGTGCTTATTAACCCTTTAAGTGCCAGAGGGGTATGCAACGCATTGCTTTGCAATGCGTTGCATACCTCTCTGGCACTCAAAGGGTTACCTTGACAAGGGGTTTCCAAGACTTCTCTCCTCAGTGTATTACATTATAAATGTGTTTCTTGTTAAACCTTTGAGTTTCAGAAGATTGTACTCTCCCTCACACGCAAGGGGTTAAACCTAATGGTGCTTGGCAAATTAATTATTTTAGAAAGTGTTTTAACAGAAAGAATGCATTGACATGTCTCTTATTTTCAAGTATTCTGAAGAGCATTTACAATGCAAAGTTACCACAAATAGAAACAAGAAAAATAGATATAAAAAAGCTTTTAAAAAAGGTTACAAATGTCTTTAAATATAAAAAGGCAGTTATTTTGAGGTATTTTAAGGTATCAGAAGATTATTTTTTTCCAGGTACATTGGTTCAGGCTTTTGGTACTCTGTAGGAGAAGGCAGATTGACACTTGTTTCTTATAGTGTGGAATAGTCCATGAGTTGCTGACAGAGGAGCAGAGGTTAGTCACTTCAGTACTTTCAACAGATCATATTGTTTGGCAATGCAATTACATTGGAGAACAAAAGAGTAAAATGTTTTACAAAAATGGATTTGTGGAGCAGAAGCATATACTATACTTTTCCTTGCCAGAGGATTTAGACAGGATTTGTTTACAAACAGAGCACCTATTTAAGGATAAAGTTTGGATGTTATGTACGAGCAGTCGAGCCACATGCCAAGATATCTGTAGATGTGAACTGAGGCCAAGTTATGATTGGGCATTGCTACAATGGTTAAATGGGTATTGTGGAATTTAACCTCTTAAGGACTGGCCACACACACGCGGCCGTCACTTAAGGACCACAAAGCATTTTTTTTTTTTTTTGCTCTTTCGAGCAAAAGAGCCATGGTCGTGTGACTGCTCCATTAGACACTATGGCTAATGCTTTCCCCATGTATTTCTGTGGGGGACATCATAATTTTATGAATAGAATATACTTGACATTTCACCTATATTTCTCATTGGAGCTATTGGTTATTTGTAGTGATGCATACCAATTGTTCTATGGATCTGCACCTCTTTCCATTTAGTTTCATGCTTAGTAATTTCACCCATATCAACAAGACATGCATTTTTGCCTTACTGTGGTAAAATAAAACACTAGGCCGGTAATTCTCAATGTTAGTCCTTGGGGCACATCAACAGTGCAGGTTTTCAGGTTGTTCCTGCTTAATTACAGGTGAGTAATTAGTGGTTCAGTTATTGTGATTGATTCACCTGTGATTAATTAGGGATGTCTTGAAACATGACCTGTATGTGTGCCCCCAGGACTGGAGCTGAGAATCACTGCACTAGGCGAAACGGCTTTGCGATGCGAAGTGTTGCTGAATTTTCTGCAACTTACAATTATTTTTAAATAGCAAAGATGAAAGCAGAAATCAGGTTTATGGTTACTGCCAAACTGCAACAACGTAAACTAAAACAGCCAGCAGGGCAAAGACGGCTACCGACCTTACACAAAATATGTCTAAGTCGGAATTCAATTGCCCTACCAACTGAAGCCGCAATGAACGTTGGGCTACAGAAACTCACTTATAGCCAAACGACTGTAGTGTGTTTTAAGTTCCAAAAACGCATGCTAAAAAGTGAGAGTAATGAGAACATCAAATGAAAAGAACTAACTCTTGGTGCCTGACACACTGTCAAGCATCGAGCGTGAGCTCAACAGTCAGTCACTCTCCCAAACGCTAACCCTACACTACATCTAACATTTAAAGCACAACAATACCAACCCTAACACTAGCCTAACACTCATAACTGTAACACTTACCTGTCATCCGCTGTCCTTATTCTGTCATCATGTGTTAAAGTAATGTATTCGTTAACTCTTTGAGTGCTGGAGGGGTATGCAATACATTGCACAGTAGTGCATTGTGTACCTCTCCAGTACTCAAAGGGTTAAACTGTGCTGGCATTCCAAACATCAAATATAACTTGTGGCCCTATGTGGAACAAATATGATGCAAATCCATTGAAAATAATAATATTTAATTCCCAATGAAAATATCAGTTGATCCAGTCATAATACTACATTTCCCCCAGGGAAAGTGCAACAAATGCTGCCACCTCCTCTACTGTCCTAGGAATCATCATCAGGATTGCATGCCAAAAATCCCTCTTGATACCTTCCGGGCCATTGCCAGAGAGTCTGTGTGAAAAAATTGAACAGAGACTGGCTTTTATATGGCAAATCTCTGTTCAAAATGGTTTCCAGCCTACCAATGGATGGGATGTGTGCTTACGCACCTTCCAGCCAATCAGCTTGTTGCGGGTTTAGTCACACCCTCAGAAGCTGATTGACTGGGTGGTGCGCAAGCAAATCTCCTAGCCAATGGTAGACTGGAAACCATTTTCAACAGAGACTGGCCATATAAAATCCGGTCTCTGTTCAAATTTTTCACACAGACGGTTGGGCAATGGCTCGGAAGGTATGAACGGGGGATTTTGACATGCAATCCTGCTGGCAACAGCAGCGGAGGCGGCAGCATCTGTAGCACGTTCACTGTCGAGGGAAATATAGTATTTTGACTGTATCAACTAATATTTTCATTGGAGATTAAATATTATTATTCTAAATGGATTTGACACATATTTGTTCCATATCAGGCCACAAGTTATTTTTGATGATTGGAATGTCGGCAGAGTTTAACCCTTTGAGTGCTGGAGTGGTACACAACAAATTGCTCTGCAATGCATTGCATACCCCTCTGACATTCAAAGGGTTAACAAATACATTACTTGAACACATATGTTTTACAAAACAATGTAGACAAGTGTAAAGTTATGCATTTTGGGTATAATAATAAAAATGCAACATATAGTTTAAATGGTGTTTCTCTGGGGAAATCTACAAATGAAAAGGATTTGGGAGTTATGGTAGACAATAGACTTAGCAGTAGCATGCAGTGCCAGTTGGCAGCTGCAAAGGCCAATAAGATATTGGCATGTATTAAAAGGGTATTGACTCAAGGGAGGAATATATAATTATGCCTCTTTATAGGTCCATGGTAAGACCCCACCTAGAATATGCTGTTCAATTCTGGGCGCCCTTTCTGAAAAAGGACATTATGGAACTAGAAAGAGTGCAGAGGAGGGCTACAAAACTAGTAAGGGGAATGGAAAGTTTTAGTTATGAAGAAAGGCTAGGAAAGTTAAATTTGTACACACTAGAGAAACGGCGTCTTAGAGGGGATATGATAACACTATATAAATATATTCAGGGCCCATACAAAGGCCTCTCCAAAGATCTGTTCATTAACAGAACAGTACACAAGATAAGGGGCCACCCACTTAGACCTGAGGAAAGGAGATTTAATCTACAACAGCAGAAGGGTTTCTTTACAATACGGACAATAAAGGTATGGAATTCAATGCCTGAGGAGGTGGTGCTATTGAATACATTAGATGCCTTTACAAGGGGCCTGGATACTTATTTAAAAGAGCATAACATAGAGGGATATGTACGGTAGTATTGGGATTAATATTTAGTTAGGGCTTGTTGATCCAGGGAGAAATCTGATTGCCATTTGGAATCAAAAACGATTTTTTTCCCCCCATTCAAGGCAGAATTTGAAATTGCTATATTGAGGAGTTTTTTTGCCTTCTTTTGGATCAACAATGGTAAATAGGAATAGGAAAAGGGTTGAACTAGATGGACGCAAGTCTTTTTTCAACCTAAATTACTATGTTACTATGTTACTATGTTAATGTGAACAAATGGTCAACAATGAATGCTGAATAGTCCAGTTTTCAGGGTGACAAATTCAATGAGAAGATGGTGAAGATAAATGATTAATCAGTATTGAATGGATGATTAAAACAAATGCAAATTTTGAATCTTGTTATGAACAATACACAATAATAAATAATGTGTCAATGGATATAGACATAGAATAATCCAAAATCCAGAATAACAAATTAGATGACAGACCAATAAAAATGAAGTGCTGAATCCACAAAATTAACTGATGAATGAATTGAATAAATAGAGACTAGGTGTCCCAGTGATAACTGATAATTGCCTCAAATCCCAAACTAAAAATGAAAGTCACCATGATAAAGTATATGAAAATTATTGTCTGTGACAACATTGTTGCCTTTGTATTCCCATACAAGTATAGTGAGGCATTGGGTAATCACTAGCCAACTTATAAATTCCCTCCTGGGGTGTTACAAAATGGAGTGGATCGCTACGGCTATGTTAAATTGAAGGGACAGAAGACTGGACATATAATTGGAGTTGTTAATAATAAGTTTGTATGAACATATATCCTACCCCCTTTTTAGTCCCATAGTATGCCATCACTTTGGTGCTACCTTTGTATTCACTGTGTCCTCAGTGTTCCAGTGGTTAATGTTTGCGCAGTTATCTTTATCCATCTCTCTCCAGAGAGGTGGATAAATTGTATGAGTTGGCTAGTATGGAACACGCTATGATAATGTTGCATGCTTTAGCTGGTACATATTGCAGAGGCCCCCCGAGTGATCCAGGTACCAGAATCTTGCTTTTAGTATGCCAAAGGTGTGCTCAACCACATTCACCAAAATATGAAATTTTCTGACGTCCCTGCAATCAGCTTATTTCATGTTCATTCTCAAGCAGCTGATATCACCAGAGTAACTGAGAACAAAAATCTGCCTGTTGCCATTACAACATAATAAGCTTGTTTCATGTGAATTAGTTTTATAAAACAGGATTTTAGTCTTACCTGGTAACTTTGGGAAGGTGATCTGCCCCTTTAATTAGGCAGGAACAATTCTAGAACTGAATGCAGGGGGTGGAGCCTACCTTCCCTCCTTGGCTGCAGCTAGCCAACCAGCTCCAGTAAGATCTGAGACACTATTGACTAGATAGTAGAAGGGAAAGAAGACTCCAGTGAGCATGACCCAGAAGGACCCCCACGGTCTGCCACAGAAGAGCCAAGCATGGTAGAGCAGGAGACCAGTAACCTGTAAGGATTTAACAGGTAAGACTAAAATCCTCTTTTCTCTGTCATCCAATACAGGTTACTGGTAACTTTGGGATGTCCAACCACTGAGTTTCTCAGAGGCAGGAAATAAGGCAAGGACCAGGTGCAAAGCCCCCAAAGTCACCAGAGCAGATATGAACCATCAGATCAGAGATAGCCCAACAAAACAAATGAAGTGTCAACGGACACTGAACAGGGGTAACAATACCCCAAGAACTGTTACACAGCACACTGAACTAGAGCCAACAGGGCTGAAAAGTAAAGGAAGCACCAAAGAAGATCCTAGACAGGCAAGACTGCCTCCAGGATCTTCCTCCCAAAATTGACTTCAGCCGATGCCAGCACATCAACACGGGAGTGCTTCGAAATGGTGTGCACAGACGACCAAGTGGCAGCCTTGCACAACTGATCAGCGGAGGCCTGTTTCTTGTAAGCCCAAGAAGCCCCAATAGATCTAGTAGAATGAGCTGTGACCTGATTGGGAACAGGCTTCTTCCTCAGCTCGTAAGCCTTACTAATAGTGGACTTGATCCAGGACACAATAGTCACTTTGGATGCAGGTCTTGCAGGTGCGATGTACATAAAATGCGAGACAACGCACCACTTCTAACAACTGGAGATCACTCTCCTTGTCAGAGGTAGGGTCAGGGCAGAAAGAAGGCACCACAATCTCCTGATTGATATGGAACTCAGAGACCACCTTTGGGAGAAACTCCTGAGAAGTGAAAGCACCTCCTTTTCTTTGTGAAACACCAAAAAGGGTGGTCTACAAGACAGAGCATACAACTCGTGACATGGCGAACAGACATGATCACCAGGAGAAAGGCCATTTTTCATGTCAGTAGGCTTACAGGAATAGTAGCCATGTACTCAAAGGAAGGGTGCTGAAGGATGCCCAAAACCAAGTTAAGATCCCACGGAGGAGCTAGATTTTTAAAAGCAAGACAAGTATGAGCAACTCCCTGGAAGAAAACCTTGACATCATGTAAGAATAGCAATGCGCCTCTGAAAGGAAACAGAGAGAGTGGAAGTCTGAACCTTGAGGTAACTCAAACTGAGGCCCTTATCCACACCGTCCTGCAAGAAGGCTAGGACCGTAGGCAGATCAAATTCCTAAGACAGGTCCCTATCAGCGCACCAAGAGAAGGGGTAAAAAGCTTGGCAAATTTCTTGAAAACAGAAGGTTTCCTGTCCGGAGATTTCCACTCATTAGACACAAGGTGGTCAAGAGTGGGGTTAGGTGGAAAACAAGTAAGGGTCTTCTTAGGCTCCTGAAAAACATCAGAGGGATCTGAAGAAATCTCTTGGACTAAGGGAATGTTTAGAGTGGTTAAGATAGCCCTAATCAAGCCCTCAGCCGAGGGCTCAGGATCAGCCTCAAAGGGGCCCCCAAAAAACTGAGAGGAGCCCACAGCAGAACATTCCTCAACATCTGAATCCACCAAGAGTTCCTCCTCAGAGGATTCTGATACATCAGGTACTCTCTGTGGCTTTGGCAGGGAAGATCTGATGGAAGAAGGGGTCTGCCATGAGTGGAAGACCCCCTGTAACTGGGATGGAAAGAGTTGCAATGTAGACCAAAAGTCTCTAGTAGCAGACTTGAACTCTTGCACCCAAACTGGCTCTAATGCATGGCTGGAGGTCCATGGGAGAGACTCAGGGACATCAGAACATGCTCAGCATAAATGACCTGAGAATTCTCTAGGTAACCCTGAATGACATGAGGAACAATGTGCAATAGGGGACACAGAGACCCCAGCATCCTTAGTCTCAGGCCTAGCCCCAAGCTCCAATGGATTAGACATTCTCATAGTGTCAAAAAACGTTTGAAGTATAAGGAATCACCCAAATACAGTGTGCAAGATTAAAATTTCACCCCAGAAATCACTATAATACACTTATCTGGCAGACAAAGGGTTAATCTGCAAAGAAGATAAGGAGAATCCAAGTCCTGCATAGGATACTCATTCTGGAAAAGGCACAAAATGGCTGGTGTGGCTGAAGCCAATAAGAAATGAGCGCACGAAGCAAGCGCTCATAGGAAATGTAGTTTTCCCAGAAAAAGTACCCCAACAGTGCCAGAAGCACCCTGAGACTCCTAACACACTTAAAACATTAACCGGATGACAGAGCAAGGGCAGACAATTAAAATGAGCTCTCTCTGAAGTTGCTACGTTGAGTGGTTGCAGAGATATGTCCCAAACTGCATAGTCCCATAGAAATGAATGGAGCAATGGCGTCTATGCGGTAAAGCGCGGCACAATTTTTGAAAAGTTGAAACTGTGAATTAGAAGTATATGAACCATCACTAGAACATGTTAGAAGATGCAAAAAAACACTGACCCCAGTGGGGAAAGTGCCAGTAACCCCTCCCGAAAGATGCAAAACCAGCAGCTAAAGGGTTAATTTACCTCATAAACATGCTACAAAACACCCGACATACAGATAAACCCAATGAGTGCCAGTGTGTGCAACAGGAACTCCGAAGGAAATCCCCTGTGCGGAGGGGCACTGTGGGACATGTGGACCTGCAGCACTCAAAAGGTTGCTCACCTTTCCTGCAAAGAGGAGTTTGACAAAATCCCTCCTGAGATGTGTGCAAACCTGGTGGCTAACTACAAGAAACATCTGACCTCTGTGATTGCCAACAAGGGTTTTGCCACCAAGTACTACGTCATGTTTTGCAAAGAGGTCAAATACTTATTTCACTCAGTAAAATGTTATTCTGTCTCTCACTGTTCAAATAAACCTACCATTAAAATTATAGACTGATCATTTCTTTGTCATTGGGCAAACGTACAAAATCAGCAGGGGATCAAATAAATTTTTCCCTCACTGTAAGTATCTGAAAGTCAAAGTTGGGACTCCTACAGCAACATATGCCTTTGAAAAATGCTTAAGTGACACTGGCACATATTCATAATGATGTCAAGAGATTAAAAAAAAAAAGTACAACCTACAGTGTGGTAGATGTGTATGGCAATGGTGGTGGGGAACTAGCATGCTGTGACTGATGTGTGTATGTAGATATTGTGACAATGTAGTGGAAGAAAGATATCTAGGACCCAGAATCCTACACAGTTTATACCCACTTTAGGGTTTAGAAAGAAAACTACATTTCCCTGCAGGTAGCACTGCAGGTGAGGGATAGTTAGGAGCCACACCTAACCTTAATTGGGAAAATATGGTTTTAAAATGTCAGAACAAGAAAGGTTCTAGTCTCTCTCCTCTTTGTTTGATTTCTCTGCTGGTTGCAGAAAGGAAAAGAGCTACACTAGAGATATTCAATTGGAATTGAAAGTGATGTATTTTTATGGTATGTTGTGATTTTTATTGTGGCTGGTAAGTGGGTTTAGCCACCCAGCGATAGTCAGGGATTGACTCTGGTAAGAGCTAGGATTTATTTTCTGTTTGTTTATTTTGATTTGCTGTAAGAAAATACACAGTTTTGGACTACACAATAAACATTGTTAAAGTGACTTCTAGATTCTATTATTTAAAGCCCTAGAAGACTGTTCCAAGAAACCCTAAGGCTATGAATATTTATCATAATATATATAAATGTATATATTCCTAAAGCATTTTTTTAACATTATCATGTTTTGTCAAATGTAAACTATCCTTCTTCTCGTATTACTGATGCACATTACTTACTGGATATAGCAGTGGTCCCAAGTCTGGTAGCAATCTTTCTTCTCCTCCTGATCTGTGCTGTTGTTTATTACATTTGGACTGGATTTCTCTGTCATAGCTTTTGGATCCTGAGTGAAGTATCTGCACACTGTGGACTTCATGGACTGAGGGGTTCCTGAGGGGCTGCTACTACTACTGGGGTAGATGCTGATGCAATTCTACTGCTACTACTACTAGGCGCAGCACTTCCAGCAGCAGCAGAGGCACTCATCATAGCTTCGGTTGTGGATGTTAATAACCTGTGTTGCTCTTGTTGCTGCTGGTTATTCAAAGTATGTGTGGCTGAGTGGGACTTAGAATCAGCGATGATGCTGATGATGACTGACATGATGACCATGTACTTTTGACATCTTTGCTTGTCCAGGGTCAGCGTTACCAATGGTTTTCTTAAACAGTTTACAGACAGACACAGTGCTCCTTTTCAGCGGTGGAAGATTGAGCCTTTGCCTTTCTGCTACCTTTTGGCCATGTCATTATCTATCTCACTCTCGACTTCATTTGTATCTAAAGAAGAGGAGGATGTTGGAGGGATATAAAATAGGTCTGCATCATCATCAGTCATCATTAGGTCATCCTTCACATCAGCATCATCCGCAGCTTCTTGCTCACTACCCTTATATTCCCCTAAGCTTTTTAGAGGTGTCAAACAATGTCTTTTTACTTTCACAAAATCCGCTACTACTTTGAGGACAGGTGTTTTGGTGCTTGTTTGTCTCACTGTCAGATGCAGCAGTTCGCTCAGCTACTACACCTTACTCCATTATGCCATTGCCATTATCAGCACTAGAATTTCGACTCATTGTCATCTTCAGTGTTCTTCTTATATGTTTGGGTTTTTTTTGTGCTGGTGGTGGAACCATTGGTGGGACCATGACAAACTGCATCTTTCCTGGGACCAGAGGGATCAACATCATTTACTGCACACACTGCAGCAACCATGGCTTTAGTTAGTTTCTGAACTACAACTTTACTCCTACATCCCTGCACTGCTCCAGCTTTCCCCTTCCTATGCTCCTTGTGCGTTTGCTGGACACTACTCAACTACTGTGTGTTTTTACTCTCTACATTACACAGCTGATGGAGTGTGTCTGTCAAGTTCGCTATATATATATATATATATATATATATATATATATATATATATATATATACACTAGCAATGTGGGACGCCTCTGCCTGTCAGGATATATAGGGAATTAATGCACACACATGGATACAAGACAAACACACACACACACACACAAATGCACACACATGCACTGAGATGCATAAAGTGCGACACATACATGCAATGCACAACATGCAGACACATAGAGTGTGATACAGACAAGCAACACACACAGTGAGGAACACACAGGCACACACAGAGACACACACACACACACAGAAGTGAGTCACAAGGGGGTGACTTATGTGTCATTGTAATGAGTTTGTGTTTGTACTTATGTCTCCACTGTGGCATTCATTCATATAGTTGAAATGCATGTGGTAATTGCACATACTATTGTGGAAGGTGGATCGTGCTGGCTTCCGGGGTGTGAGTGAGTGTGAGTGAGG
The DNA here is from genome assembly GCA_037306005.1 of Rhinophrynus dorsalis. Lineage (NCBI taxonomy): Eukaryota > Metazoa > Chordata > Amphibia > Anura > Rhinophrynidae > Rhinophrynus > Rhinophrynus dorsalis. Next base: position 117,798,223 of record CM074723.1, on the reverse strand, counting down.
CTATGGTGGAAGGTGGATAGTGCTGGCTCCTGGGATGTGAGTGAGTGTGTGTGAGTGCGAGAGTGAGTGATTGCGTGAGTGTGTTAGTGACTGTATGTGATTGAGTGAGAGTGAGTGTGAGAGTCAGAGTGTGTGAGTGAGAGGGTATATGAGAGTGAGAGAGTGTGTGTGATTGTGTGTGATTGAGTGTGTGAGAGTGAGTAAGTGTGAGTGTGTGTGAGTGAAAGTGTGTGAGTGAAAGTGTGTGTGTGACTGAGTGTGTGTGAATGTGTGAGTGAGTGTGTGAGTGAGAGAGTGTGAGTGCGTGAATTATTGTGAGTGTGTATGACTGTGTATGATTGAGTGTGTATGATTGAGTGTGATTGAGTGTGTGTGATTGAGTGTGAGTGATTGAGTGTGAGTGATTGAGTGTGTGTGATTGAGTGTGTGTGATTGAGTGTGTGTGTGTTTGTTTTTTGTCTGATGTGTTTGTGTCTGTGGTGTTGGAGCGAATGGCAGCCATTTTGTTTTTTCAGTTACTTGGATAGTAGTGGGCGGGCTGGATAGTGGGGGCGGGCCAACTCCCTGCATGATTTAAATCACTCACCAATTGAATCACCCAATGGGAGCAGTAACTCCGCCTTACTTAACCCTTTGAGTGCACTCAAAGGGTTAAGTTATGGTAACATAGTAATTTAACACACGGTGGCTCTTCAGTTGAGGCAGCGTAGCAATATGCTGAGGGAACAAATAGATAGTGGTGTTTGAGGCTTGCCCTCTGTAACATACAGCAAAGCATCTCTCTCCCTTTAAGGAGAAAGGGTGGGAATCAGGAAGTGGAGGAGTGACAGTTGAAAACAGACAGTTAGTGAGGTGACTGAAGAGATGAACAGAGTTAAATAAAAGAGTTGCTATTAAGTCTATCCCTGAGTTTGTATTTTATGGAAACATTACACCCTTGTAGTGAAACAGAGTGTATGGAGGGTTACAATTATCTGTGGGAGGTAAAACAGTGTGTTTGTGGGGTCATCATCCTGAGTGAGAGTGTGAGTGGACCGGGAGAAGTTATTGATATCCCCTACTTCAGGAGCGAGTGGCAGCTATATTTTTTTTTGTCAGCTGGATAGTGGTGGGCGGGCTGGAGGGGGCGGGCCAACTCCCTGTATGATAAACATGCCCCCATTGAATCACCCAATAGGAGTTGTGTCTCCTAATGAGACATAAATTATGTAATGAGGCATTCTGTTCAATGTCTGTTTGTTTTCTGAGGAGACATAAATTATGTTCTGTGTGTGAGGTACCATAAATTATGCAATGAGGCTTATTCTTTTTTTTTAATTATTTTTGTTTTATCTTTTTATAACTGAAAAACAAATTAAAAAACGTCTTCCCCAGACTCCCTCACAGAGACAATAACAGCAAGATCAGCAAGCGAATTGGACTCCAGATACTTGTGTCTTGCCAGTCACACAGAATTTTGTGGTATGTGGGGCCTTCTTCTCCCCTAAAGTGCCCCCAGACTCCCCTACTACAGAGAACAAATGTCCTACCTAAAAGACTGCCCAACTAAGCTTCAGTTCCCCTTTCTTTGCCTATATTCCCTAGCTCAAAAATGAGTTGCTTTATCCTCTCACAAACACAGAATGGCATGCTTTGAAAGCTTGACACCTTTTTATATACCTGCAGAAAAAGTAGAGAAAACTTTTATGTGATGGGGAAAATGTTTTCTTGCCACTGATAACAATGCAATAGCTAGGTAGAAAAAGTGTGAAAATGTCACTTTTCACAGGAAATTATTTGTCAAACTGGAAAGTGCCATTTTTGCTGATTTTGGGGCAAACATTTTTGCCCCCCCTTAAATAGTATAGTACACTACAGAAGTAACAAATCTCTAATAATTATTAACAGAAATAAAACAATTTGAAATAGTTACATTATCACATTATACAAATCCTTATCTATGTACAGTAGAAAAAATAAAAGCAAAGACAATTAGGGCATAAAACATCTAAAAGTAGTAAGTGAGACACTTACCAGTCCACATCTTGCAAAGTCTCCACACATATGGACAACAGGGCAGCAATGTAGCACCCCACCAATATCCATATAAAAATTTTTCTTGCTCATGGCATAATCGCATTTGCATGTGTTTACTGGTGGGATGTTACATGAAACCTCACTTGCATTCAGAGAGTTAAAGTCAATGGGGAAAAACTTTATCTAAATGGGGCTTAAACCCTGTGATGTCGTTCACTTACAAATTTCTCTCTGTGGAGGGCCTCACATGGCTTGCCTAGATTGTACTTAGTTGTAGTTATCATACAGCACTAAAATTTGTAAACAATGTGCAGGTAAGGGAACATTTGGGCAGTAGTGACCACAATATTGTATCCTTTGAAGTTTGTTATGAGAAGCCCAATAGCAAGAGTTTAACCAAAACATTCAATTTCAAAAAGGCTAATTTTACAAAGTTAAAAGAAGCTTTAAGGGATATCCAGTGGGATGTCATTTTGAAAGATAAAAATGCACAAGAATCATGGAATGTATTTAAAATGCTCTTGGGCAAATATACACGTCAATATATACCATTGGGGAACAAGCACAAGAGAAGTAAAGCAAAACCAATGTGGATTAATAATGTGGTTAGCAGGGAAATGAGAAATAAAAAGCAGGCTTTTAAGGTGTTTAAGTGAAACGGGTCAGATGCATCATTTAAAAAATATAAAGAATGTAATAAAATCTGCAAACAAGCAATTAAGCTAGCTAAAATAGAAAATGAGCGAAACATTGCAAATGAGAGCAAGAAAAACCCTAAACAATTCTACAAGTATATTAACAACAAAAAAGTTAAGGTTGATATTGGTCCTCTTAGGACTGAAACAGGTGAATTGATTAGTGAGGATAAAGCTATGGCTGACACCCTAAATACGTTCTTTGCTTCAGTATATACAAAGGAAGCAGCAATTACAAGCTGTGGGCAAACAGACAAAACCATGGAATTTCCTCCAACATCTACATGGCTTACTGAGGACAAGGTCCAAAAGAGACTGGAAAGGGTTATAGTGAATAAAGCGCCTGGACCAGACGGTATACACCCAAGGGTACTTAAGGAACTTAGTTCAGTAATAGCAAAACCATTATACTTAATATTTATTGATTCACTTTCATTAGGCATAGTGCCCTGTGATTGGAGGAAAGCTGATGTAGTTCCATTGTTTAAAAAGGGAGCAAGATCCAAACCAGGAAATTATAGACCTGTGAGCTTGACTTCCATAGTGGGTAAGATACTAGAAGGGTTATTAACTGACAGTATTCAGAACTATGTGAAGACAAACAATATCATTAGTAGGAATCAGCATGGTTTCATGAAGAACAGATCATGTCAGACTAATTTACTTGCATGAAAGAGTGAGTAGTAATTTGGACAGGGGAATTGCTGTTGATGTAGTATACTTGGATTTTGCAAAAGCCTTTGACACAGTGCCTCATAACAGGTTACTGCATAAATTAAAAGGCTTCGGTTTGGGTGGTGTTATCTGTACATGGATTGAGAACTAGTTAAATGATAGATGGCAGAGAGTTGTTGTAAATGGAACTTTTTCAAATTGGTCTAGGGTTATAAGTGGGGTGCCGCAGGGTTCAGTCCTGGGCCCAATGCTTTTTAATTTGTTTATTAATGATCTAGAAGTGGGAATTGAAAGTAGCATCTCAATCTTTGCTGATGACACTAAGCTATGTAAGGAAATACATACAGAGCTGGATGTTTTTTCCCTACAGAAGGATTTAGATAAACTAAGTGAATGGGCAGAAAAGTGACAGATGACATTTAATGTAGATAAATGTAAGGTTATGCATTTGGGTTGTAGAAACAAACTTGCTACATATACTCTAAATGGGAAACAACTTGGGAAATCCTCATTAGAGAAAGATTTAGGCGTACTGATAGACAATAGACTTCACAGCAGTGTGCAGAGTCATTCAGCTGCTGCAAGAGCAAATAGAGTACTAGCCTGCATAAAAAGAGGTGTAGAAGCAAGGGATGCTAATATTATCCTACCTCTGTATAAATCCTTGGTTAGGCCTCATCTAGAATATGGAGTACAATTTTGGGCGCCTGTTCTAAAAAAAGACATTACTGAACTGGAAAAGGTGCAGAGACGTGCAACAAAACTGATAAAGGGATTGGAGGATCTGAGTTACAAAGAGAGACTAGCCAAACTGGGTTTGTTTACATTAGAAAAGAGACGTCTAAGAGGTGATATGATTACCATTTACAAATACATTCAAGGTCAATACAAAGAACTATCCAATGAATTATTTATGCAAAGAGCTGAGCTAAGAACAAGAGGTCATCCATTAAGACTTGAGGAAAGGCGCTTTCGACTAAAACACAGGCAGGGATTCTTTACAGTAAGGGCGGTAAGGCTATGGAATTCTTTGCTCGGGATGTTGTGCTTGCAGATAATGTAACTGCATTCAAAAAAGCAATGGATGCCTATCTAGCACAGAACAATATTTACAGTTATGACAGATGGCTTCAAAGCAAATAGGATATTGATCCGGGGAACTATTTGACACACACACACACACACACACACACACACACACCTACATTGGAAATTGCTCCAGAGGGTTTTTTTGTTGCCTTCCTCTGGATCAACAGGGGTGTTATTGGCATGGGCTGGACTTGATGGACGCATGTCTTTTTTCAGCCTTAGCTACTATGTTACTATGTTAAAAGTGCATTTTGAGATATTTTTATTTACCAAGATTAAAAGTACAGGAATTTGGGAAGTGATAGAAAAATACACATTTCTTAAACTTGATACAGTTTTAACTGAAACAAAACATTTTCACAGGCAAAATAAAACTTACTATGCACTAAAATTTAAGTAAATTTTATGTAGAACATGTATAGATTATTGGTATTATATTACCGATAAATCAATAGATGATACCACTTTAGGTTCTATTTAAAATTAATTTAAATCATGTACATTGTGGGGAATCCAACGTTTATTTGTTTTTATTCTTAAACAAAAGGAAATTACATTTTAATTATTCTTTTGCTCATTAACATTATTTCAGGTAGAGTATAAATATATATTTTCCCTTTGGCATCCATTGGCATTAAATGTATTCAAATGCTTTACAGTAATTAACAGCTTTTGACTGGAAAACTGCCAACAAGTAGAACATGACGCTCTTCTTTTGAACACTAACAAAGTGTATGAGTAATTTATGTTGGATTAAATATCCCTCACAGGAGCCCTTAAGTAACACAATCAGTTTAAACAGGTAACACATGTATGATCCTGTGGAGTGAAAATGTCAGACAGTGATAACCTACTAATAGCATAATTCTAACAATATTTGAGTCATTACCATTTTATGACATGAAATCTTATTAAACATGGCAAGTAAAATGGATTAATATTCATATATTTTGTAGCCAAGGTGGGAACAAAACAGAAAACATGAAAGCAGGTGCTGGCTGTATCCCACAAAAAGGATTAACATTTTTTTAAAATGTTGCAATTTTGTGTTTGTACCTTTGTTTGTATTGAAAGGGAGACAACAAAGACTTACGGGCTACAAGGATCTCTATGGAATTCAGCCAAGAGGGAAAGAAAGGACTGGTATTCCAGCCATTGTGTTCTCATTTAAAGCACTGTGCCAACTCATCTTCCAGCCCATTATATAAAATTTAATTTAACCTGCTATGCAATTAATTCAGATGTTCAACCTATTTTTCTTGTGGCAGAATCACTCACACAATGCCTTATTTAAATATTAATCAGTCCTCTTTCAATTAGGACTAATTTGCTTCACAGGATTCTCTCATCTTCTGATTGCAGGAAAATAGAGGTAACTTGCAACGTTTGAGGATAATTAACATGGTATTTTTATAATACTGATACATCAAATAGGACCTTAATGAACCCCGCTGATTCCATTTAGTAAAGCATGCCTCAAAGTTATAATCAAGAGGAAAGCCGTTGCCATCTGTTTAAAATACTAAAGAGCAGGAATTAAACAGAGATATTATGTCTCATGAAACTGCCTTTTGCGAAGGTCTGAAAGTCACTATCAATACATACTAATTACAATGAATGCACATTTCATATTTTTATATATATATATATATATATATATATATATATATATATATATATATATATATATATATATATATAGAAATCTAATTTTATATACATTGCTGATTGTTGCGTGACAAATCCTAGCTAATGGGTTTCACCTTTCTTCCCTGATATTCTAGTCAGCTAAGGCTCTTTACCCCATTTCAGTGCTAGAAGGCCCAGTGTGTTTCTACCAATCTAGCACTCAAAGCGTTAATATGCAAGTGAGGTTGGAAAGGTTTTATATGCATCTGCAATATACCCAGCCTCTTTTTAATGTTTGCAGAACATGTAGTATTTAAGTGGCAATAAAAGCTGATAACATGTAAGTAGATCAGCATATGCCATTCGCTTGTTAGTCACTGTATGCAAAAGGTAAACAATTTAACATTTACACATGGCTAATTGTTCACAAAATGTTCCATCTGCTCCAATGCAGGTTAAAGTTCATTTCTACACATGTTCTGATGTAGTGTTTCTAGGAAACAAGTGGCTCACTTTGTCCATGTGATAACAGGTATCTAATCACAAACCCGATCAAGGTTTAACCCCTGGAATGCTAGAGACTCTTTATCAATGCATTGTTGATGCATCTATTTTCCCATTATAGAAGAGAGAATAGTGTGATAAATAAAACGTATATGTGCTAAAACTAATAAAAGAACAGTGATATAGTAGTGCCAGAGCTCTTCCTCATTGTAACCCTTAACCCCAAGCACAACACTCATCATATAACCGCTCATTTCCATGCCCTCTGCCCATCCTCTTTTTCATCCCCTTAACAACTAAGTGCAACAGCAAGTTACCCACCTCTGTCGACCCACATCAGACAGTGTGTTTACGGTCTACAGTATAGTGTTCCAAGTAATGAAAGAGCCTGGAATCTATAGTGACCCACATGAGCAACAGCGCTTACTCTCTGTAATGACCCATGTGAAACAAGAGGGCTCAGAAACTATTTGTGAACCACGTGAATCATCAGAGATTACAATTTAGTGACCCACATGAAACAAAACAGCTTAAAATATAATGATCCATCTGATACAAGAGAGCTTACAATTAAATATAGGTAATAAGTGGTAGTAGGTACATTCAAGTAGTGACCTGCGTGAAACATTAGAATTTGCAATCTAGTGACCCAACAACAGAACAGTGCTTGCAATCTATAGTTAACCAAATGAAGCAACATATCTTGCAAACTGGTGACCAGTATATGAAACAAAAGAACTTACAGTCTATGGTGACCTACATGAAACAGAACTTATATTCAAGTAGTGACCCACATTAAACAACAGATCCAGCAGTCTAGCGAACACCCTTAAACAATAAATCTTGCAGTTTGTAAATAAATAGAGATCCTCATGAAACATCAGATCTTGCATCATATGTGTCTCCTCCTTATACCTGGGAGTGGTAATTTGAATTTTGAGGTAGAACTGCATGCCGCATATTACTTCAATGATAGCGGGAGGAAAAGCAGCTCAGCCCACTGCTACTTTCTTACAGGCAGTGTTAAACTATGTAATCCAACTACCCATTCCCCTTACCTTGTAAAATATAAGCCACATCTGTGTTCAATACAACATTAGTTTCCGAATTAAATTTCACGATTAATAAGTAGCTAAATCATACAGTCCTTCCCTAACAAGAGAGGCATCAAAAACTCTGTGGGGTGATACTGAAAGGTGATAATAAAATACATCAGATAAGCAACATGGCAGCTTTCTGGCTTGAAAAAAAAGTACCAGGGTGGTGAATGAGTTACTGTGGCCCCACTACATCCTTGCAGAAAACACTGAGACTTATATGCTAAATAAAAGTAGTGCAATTCTGGGTCAGACAAAGTGTACAATAGGGAAGAAATACAAATTCCACTAATTTAAATGGGGGCTACTAACCCCCTTGAATGATAGAGAATACTTTGCAATGTCCTGGAGCAGAGAAAATTCCAGGGGTTAAAATACTCATTTAACCCTTTGAATGCCAGAAGGGTGTCCAGGGCATTGTGAAGCAATGTGTTGGACACATCTCTGGCACTGAACGGGTTAAATCAATGTTAATGTATCTAATTCTTATTTATTCCCACTGCTGAACTTGATTTGCAACACCTTTCCTAAGTACCTGAACCTCACCATGATAAATCAGACAAACAGATCTATTGAGTAATGAAGCACACTCAGATGCTACAGAAATTATATATCCATTTGTCTTAAAGTGTTGCTATTGTTTCTGTGCTTTTTTAGTTCTTGAGTTGGAGCCTGTAATCTGTGGGAATTAGGCTCTTGTACAAATTACTTTTTGTCAAACCACACACACACACCTAAGCATTGTCTATGCAGTTCTTTGCAGCTGCTGTAAAAGCTAACAGATGTCTGAGCAAGGGCAGGACTGTAGGCTTAAAGATCCCATAATAAAGATTATCTGTAATTTGCCCCTTATCACTGTAATCGAGTTGCTCCAATCACTCCTCAAAGACCATTAATATATAACAGCTAAAAGATATCACTGCATGAACACGCAAGACAAGCAGGGCTTCTCCTTCTGCCATCCTGGTATGAGTAGAGGTCAAAGAAGCAATTAAATGGATCAGAATTTATAATAATTAGCACTAGGCTCTTCACCCTCAGACCCTGAGATTTGCGTCAAAACACTGAGTCTAAAGTTGAAACCAGGCATGGATTTCCATCTCAAGCTACCCTAGACTCAGCACCCTCTGGTATCCTTAGCCCAGCCTTGTCCCTACCCCTAACCACATCCCCTCATTTAACTACACCCTCTTTTGTAGCCAAACCCATTTTTAGCTTTATTCTTCACAGTATTATGGTAATTTTTATATATAAGGACGGGATAGCTACAGGACACATACAGAAACCATATACAGAAGAGAAGCAACGCTGTAGCCCCTAAGCAAGCTGACAATAGCAGCAGTGAAATACATACATACATTTAGGAATTACATTTTATCACACTGCTCTTCTTTTTGTCACTACATCTGAAAAAGTACCTGATCTTTTTTGATCTCAAAACAAGAGAATCAAATATTTTTTTTAAATCTAATTGTCTCACTGAGTTGCTTACACCAACTCGGCTTGTACTTGGATATCCTGATTCCTGATCATTTTTACTTACACTTATATATATATAAGGGACACCTTTTAATGGCTAACTGAGGACATAGAAACTGCAACCTTTCAGGACACTAAGGCCCCTTCTTCAGGCATTAGTTAACAAATAAAGCTAGACTAACATTTATGCATTTATATTTACAGAGTATGACATACATTTTAACAAAATATATGAGTACACAGTGGGGGTCATAAATAAATGTAGGGATTACATTTTATCACACCGCTCTTCTTTTTCTCATTATATCAAAAAAAGTACTTGCATTTTGTTTCAAATGTATGTCATACTCTGTAAATATAAATGCAGTGTTATTCTAGCTTTATTTGTTAAAGTGTTAGTAATGTCCCAATATAAACGGACTATTTTGTAGAGCTTTAATAGTTGAATATAATGCAAAAAAAGTATCTCTCAAACCGCTGTGGTTTGAGAGATATCGGCATTCAAACTTTAATGTGCCCTGCTGTCAGCTGTAAAGCACTAATCCTCACTAGCCAGGTATGGAGACAGTACAGGATCCACCGACTGCACAGAGGCTGATACCACTCTGACTATAGTATGCAATGGTAGCAAGGATAGCAATAGCTACTAGTGAAGGAGACGCTGAAATGCCCAAGCAAAATGAAAGAATATCCCCTAGAACGTTAGGGTAGTACAAGGCAACAGAGACAGGACTAACTAGAACACTAGGGAGAGTAGCCAATAGTGGCTGAGCTCCCTAGAACACTAGGGTAAACCTACAGGCAATGGTGACTGAGCTCCCTAGAATGCTATGGTAACCCTACAAGCAATGGTGACAGAGAACCCCAGACCACGAGGGTAGAACAGGCAATGGTGACTGAGATCCCTAGATTGATAGGGTATACCCAATGGCTCTAACCGGCAACAGGTAGAACAGGAATGCCAGAGACAAGATCTGACACAGTAAGTGAGCAGCGCTTGAACTGGAGGAAACAACAGAGCATGGTAAGAGCAAGCGGAGACAGTAGGCCAAGGGTAGGAAACGATCGGATAGTCAGCTGGAGCCGGGGTCAGCATTGAGCGGGTAGTCAGCCAAATCCAGGAGTCAGACCGGATCGGGTAGTCAGCCAAAGGCAAGATTCAGACTGGATCGGGTAGTCAGATGGAGCCAAGGGTCAGACCGGAGCGGGTAGTCAGACGAAGCCAAGGGTCAGGCTGGAGCAGAAGGCAACTTAGTCAGGTATCAAACTTAGCCGGAGTCAAAAGTAGCCAGGAGTCATACACAGAATCAGAGCATCGGAATAACACAAGAGCTTAGTGCACAGGTACATCATGAAAGGGAAAGAGTATTGCCAGGCTGAGGCCTATAAGGCCTAGCATGTAGGCGGAGACTCATTCTGGCAATTTCCATCAGCCTATAAGAATAGACAATGTGCCTAAGCATGACAACCAGGAAGTAATGGCAATGTTGCCTGCTGCACAGCACATCGCTCATGGAAGGCAATCACGGGCTCAGTGATGCAATGGCATGTTTCCCCAATGAAGCAAAGCAGTCAAGTCCTCCAGACAGCAAGTGGATCATGGATCTAGAGCTCCCTTACATTGGGAATGGCAAGCATGATCACCCCAAATCAGAATGGTTTCCAGATGGTCAGAAATTCAAAGATAGGAGAAAGCCTATAATCCATGAAGTATTATTAGCTTAAAGAGACAGCCCAACTGTATTTTAGCCTCTTTCCATGTAGTATTGTAGCTGCTGTCCTAAATCACAACATCTTGTCAAGGTTGGCAGAAGTCATAAATGAGCTGTAGCTCATATCCTTGAGCAGATATTGTCTGACATGGAGCATAGTCATATGTTTTGTGTGATAGTAATGGAGCCTACAGATTACATCTCAGAACTTGGAGGTGTCAGAATTCATTAGCTTAATGGCTCTATGGGCCCATTCAAGTAGGAAATTCCCAGGAGTTTCATCTGGGAGTATACTCACAAATAATCTGGAGATGTAGACATAAATGTTAATAACATGCTCTGTGATCCTGTGTATTCGGACATTATTTCTTTGAGACCTGTTTTTCGGAATCCTCTTGTCTACGACACAGGTTCTACACCTGGGAGAGTAGGAGAGATTTCCTCTTCCGTACTCTTATATGAGATGACGGATTCCTTGGTCTTGTTCCCCAGGTCAATAACTCAGTATTCGGTAACCCAAAGTGGAGATTTCTGCCTACTCACTTTCTCAGTCTCAGATTTGACTAGTTTCTGAATATTTGATAAGTATTTCTATGTTACAGTTCATGGAGGGAGTGTTAAAAACAATCTTCTCTGCATCCTCAGAGGGAGTGCCACCATCTTATGCATGGGCAGGCTTGCCTTTGAAAAGATCCTTGGTATCATTGATAGTGGCATTTTTTCTTTCCTTAGGGGGTATAGCTAAGAAGTGGCCCAAATCTTCATGGTCAATTTAGAGTCGAAATAGGGAAGAGATTGTGGTTTGGCAATCTGTAAGTCTCGGTATGAACCAGAAGTTCAAAGCAAACATGACTATCTCTGTTGGTGCTAAAACACATCCCCTCCAACTAAAAACGTTTTTACATTTGCAAGTAGAGGTATAAATTAACTGTTGCTGACAGTGAATTTAGATCAAAGAAAACAATAAAAGATTATAAAGCAAACTTTATTATTTTTCTATTTGTACTTAATATATAAAATGTTATCCAGATATTTTATAAATGCAACCTCATAAATGTAGTTTGTTTCCAATTTAACTGTAACAGATAAAGGTATAAAAGTAATAATAAAAGAGTCAGATCCACAACAGCATGCAATAATTGATAATGTCAGCATTAACCCAATTACAAATGAAATAGAGAGCAATGTATTGCTACATATGCAAACTGTTTTAAGTCTCATAAAATAGATTTATTGTATTAAATTAAATCTCATGAATGAAATATGCTTAGCTGAATATTATATTAAAATGTAGTATGATGCAATTTATTTCATAACATTAACACTTGCATATATTAATACTAAAGCTGAACTATGCATATGTGAAATAACACAACAATGACATTTACAGATAATTAAAATATTTCAAACACACAGACATTAATTTACACACGCATATTTTTATATATATATATATATATATATATATATATATATATATATATATATATATATATATATATGTGGGTTTACATGGATATGTTGACTTTCTAAGGAAAGTTTAAAAACTATATTGTACATATTCACAAATCTTCCTAGATATGTTTACGCTTTTATGGAGTTTATTTTTTATTACTGATAACTCATCACATTCCCCAACATTTGTTTAATGTTGCTAATGTAGGTATATATGGTAAAGAAAAATGACATTTAGCAGTCTGGGGGAAGCCATGTTTCTTTACACGCCCTTTCTGGTCATTCTGTTGTACAAGACACTAAAGGAAGGAGTCCACAGAATTGTAATAACATTGAATCATATAGAAAAAGGGGGACTAATCCTTCATTAAATTTTAGAAAATAAACAATTAGTGTTTTACTGGATGTTCTTACGTTACAGTCTTAGTTATTCCAGTCACAGTGTTGGCAATTTACCCAAAGTACTAATGGCAGGCTGAGGATCATATAAGGATGCGGGATACCGCAGTCCAAAACTGCTTGAGGACCACAAATTACATATTATATGTTTTAAGCCCATATACAGATGAGTAAACATTATCAAGTTAGTATATTTACTATATAATCTCTGAAAAAGTCTCTTATGTACCTATCCTTATAAATCACTAAACCTACATTCTCAAGTATATTTTTGAGGAGATTAATCTGGAAGTAATGTTAATAATGAAACAAAATCCAGATTCCCACAAAGTGCCACTGCCACTTCATGCAAACGCATAATTGCATAATATTTTTAAAAGGGACAGGGATGACTATTTGGCTGGCACCAAAGACTCTTTATCTGCATATGTTACTAGAACTGATGAGACACCACAGAAAAAGGTACCAACAAATAAAGGAAAAAAGGATAATGAAAATATAGCAAAGTATTTGAAAAAAGAAGAGAGAATATAAAAGCAATTGTGATAAAAAGAAAATGCATATGAACATACAATAAAGATACAGAGAAATGGAGAATATATTATTACAAGGTAAGATAACTGTATGCTTAAATAAATGCTCAGTCAGACCTTCTAGTCATAAAAAAACACTTCAGATTTTTTTTTTGCAACACTTCCCCACAAAAGGTTTTGTTATTTTATAATAAGGTGTAATTTTTAGTAAGTTATTTTATAATTACATTCATGAGCTCTCTTAATCATGGAACAATGTTATTTCATGCCAGTCTTGAAGGGTAACATGTAACATAGTTGTTGAGGCTGAAAAAACACATGTCCATTAAGTCCCATGAAGCTATTTACAATTCAAGGGTCAGTAATGCCCATTTATAACTTTATTTAATAGAAGTATTTAGTAGAAGTTACAAAAATAAAGTATTTGGAGAAAATGCCATTTCACAAAACCTTATGGTTTGAGAGATATTTACCACTAAATTTTCCCTTTTCCTGCTGTCAGCGATAAAGCTGACAGCAGGATATTCTAGTCTCTCAAACTGTAAGGGTTTGAGAGATGGCACTCATAGTAACATAGTTACATAGTAACATAGTAGATAAGGCTGAAAAAAGACATGCGTCCATCAAGTCCAGCTCATGTCAAAAACACCTGTGTTGATCCAGAGGAAGGCAAAAAAAGCCCTCTGGAGCCATTTCCAGTCTAGTCCCAAGTGTGTGTGTGTGTGTGGGGGGAATTATTCCTTCCTGACTCCAATTGGTAGTCAAATAGTTCCCCTGATCAATATCCTATCTGCTTTGAAGCCATCTGTCATAATTGTCAATATTGTTCTGTGCTAGCTAGACATCCATTGCTTTTTTGAATGCAGTTGCATTATTTGCAAGCACAACATCCCGAGGCAAAGAATTCCATAGCCTTACTGCCCTTACTGTAAAGAATCCCTGCCTTTGTTTTAGTTGAAAGTGCCTTTCCTCTAGTCTTAATGGATGACCTCTTGTTCTTAGCTCAGCTCATTGCATAAATAATTCATTGGATAGTTCTTTGTATTGACCTTGAATTAATTTATAAATGGTAATCATATCACCCCTTAGACGTCTCTTCTCTAATGTGAACAAACCCAGTTTGGCTAGTCTCTCTTTATAACTCGGATCCTCCAGTCCCTTTATCAATTTGGTTGCATGTCTCTACACCTTTTCCAGTTCAGTAATTTTTTTTTAGAACAGGCGCCCAAAATTGTACTCCATATTCTAGATGAGGCCTAACCAAGGATTGATACAGAGGTAGGTTAATATTAGCATCCCTTGCTTCTACACCTCTTTTTATGCAGGCTTGTACTCTATTTGCTCTTGCAGCAGCTGAGTGACTCTGCACACTGCTGTGAAGTCTATTGTCTATCAGTACTCCTAAATCTTACTCTAATAAGGATTTCCCTAGTTGTTTCCCATTTAGATTATATGTAGCAAGTTTGTTTCTACAGCCCAAATGCATAACCTTACATTTATCTACATTAAATGTCATCTGTCACTTTTCTGCCCATTCACTCAGTTTATCTATATCCTTCTGCAGAGAAAAAACATGCAGCTATGTACATATTTCCTTACATAGTTTAGTGTTATCAGCAAAGACTGGGATGCTACTTCCAATTCCCACTTCTAGATCATTAATAAACAGATGAAAAAGCATTGGGCTCAGGACTGAACCCTGCGGAACCCCACTTATAACATTAGACCAATTTGAAAAAGTTCCATTTACAACAACTCTCTGCCATCTATCATTTAACCAGTTCTCAATACATGTACAGATAACACCGCCCAAACCGAAGCCTTTTAATTTATGCAATAACCTGTTGTGAAACACTGTTTCATAGGCTTTTGCAAAATCCAAGTATACTACATCTACAGCAATTCCCCTGTCCAAATTAATACTTACTCTTTCATAAAATGCAAGTAAATTAGTCTGACATGATCTATTCTTTATCTTCACATAGTTCTGAACAGTGTCAGTTAGTAACCCTTCTAGTATCTTACCCACTATGGAAGTCAAGCTCACAGGTCTATAATTTCCTGGTTTGGATCTTGCTCCCTTTTTAAACAATGGAACTACATCAGCTTTCCTCCAACCACAGGGCACTATGCCTGATGAAAGTGAATCAATAAATATTAAGTATAATGGTCTTGCTATTACTGAACTAAGTTCCTTAAGTACCCTTGGGTGTATACTGTCAGGGCCAGGTAGTTTATTCACCATAACCCTCTCCATTCTCTTTTGGACCTTGTCCTCAGTAAGCCATGTAAATAATGGAGGAAATTCCATTGTTTTGTCAGTTTGCCCATAGGCCATCATTGCTTCTTCCTTTGTATATACTGAAGCAAAGTATGTATATAGGGTGTCAGCCATAGCCTTATCCTCACTAATAAATTCACCTGTCTCAGTCCTAAGAGGACCAATATCAACCTTAACTTTTTTGTTATTAATATACTTGTAGTATTGTTTAGGGATTTTCTAGCTCTCATCAGCAAAATTTCTCTTATTTTCAATTTTAGCTAGCTTAATTGCTTGTTTGTAGATTTTATTACATTCTTCATATTTCTTAAATGATACATCTGCACTCCCTCCAAATACTTTATTTTTGTAACCTCTAAAATATTAAATAAAATTATAAATGGGCATTACTGACCCTTTAAGCCCCAAGTGGGTAAAAAAAATCCCATTTCAATAACAGTTTCATACAAAGACTAGGTATACTAAAGATTAAGTAAATCCACTAATTTTACATATTACATTTCTTCTTATTGCTTGGGCTTATAAAGAAATCCTGATTTAGTAAATAAGACCTAGTAACTCACTTTTTGCATATAAAGACCCCCTTCCATTTCTTCATGCCATGTGTGATTTTATATTTCGATAAAAGGTCTGATGTAAACAATATAATTCTAATATTCTAGTTTCCCCTGAACCTGAAATGAGGATATCGATCTACAGGATGGCCAATGCCTGAAGAAAATATATGCCAGTTTTTTAGATTGCCGTTTTAAAATGATTGGAAACAATGTGTATGTAGAATAAGATTGGACTGCAGCTGAAATACATTGGTGATTACATGCAAAGCACATCCAAGGAATCCTCAACCTGCAAAAGTCTGAGGAGCTAGGCCAGGCCAAGGAGCATCAACTACTACCAGCAATTAGGAACCAGGAAAAGGATGATATCCATACACGGTGTTGCAGTTTAAGCTCTAGAGAACAATTTTATTAATCACCATTTGCACAACGTTTCGGGTAGTCTTTCCCTTTGTCAGGTGATACCTGATGAAGGGAGAGTCACTGAAACATTGTGCAATTGGTGATTAATAAAATTGCTCTGTAGAGCTTAAACTTCAACTCTGTGTACTGATATCATCCTTTTCCTGTTTCCTAATTGCTGGTAGTAGTTGATGCTCCTTGTCCCTGCTTGCTATACTCTGGGTCATAATGTGGCACTGACCTTCCCGATAACCTGCACCGGACTAGAGCGTGGTGTGCTGGGGTAAACTTTCTATTTACGTACCAGCTATAGAGATAGATAGAGAGCACCCTTCCATCCCATAGATTATTTTATAAGTGAAACAAGCATTTTCTAAATGAGTGCAGTATTGTCTTATGCTTTTAGTATAAGATTTTTTACAGTAAGCACTATGAGGCCTTGTTCTGTTTATTTATGTCATCCAAGATGTTCCTGCTTTTGCTGTTGAGAGGACAAAAGTTTACTATAATGTGTTTAGATCTACATATGAGCATGAGTGGCTACGTGGCTCAAGTTTTATACCAGTTTCAAAGTGCATAATACTGTTGCACTATGTATTTTTTTCTTTTTATATCTCTGTTGAGTTACAATATAATTGCATTCATTATTTTGGCATACATATGATTTATTTATCCTTGAGCAGTAGTTATCAAGGTTGTATGTTTTGTATTTGTAGAATAATAATCAGTTGCATAGATTAACACTGTATATGTTTAAGTTTATAGCATGTTCGGCAGTTGGCACATATAGACATTTATTTTGGGAGTGCATGCTAATGAATAAAAAAATTATGAGAGAGATATTTTCATCTATGTTCTTCTTTTGAGCAGTGTGTATTTAGTGTTTATGTAAAATCCACTGCCTTTTTGGATTTATCATGTTTTGTTTGTATCAGTAATGCTCTTTCTTTCTATGTTAACATTGTTGGTACTCTTTTGAATACTTTTCTCACAGTATCCATCTCCTCCTGTTTGTTAGTCAGTATTAGGAATGGGCGAAAATGAAAAAGATTTCCTGCTGGAATTTACGTAGAAAATCATCAGTTTACCGCTTTCATCTCAATAATTTCCACTCAAAGAAAATGTATTAAATTTCCTCCCTTTCACCACTGACAATAAATTTCATCAAGAACATTTCCATTTTTTGCCTGTTTCCTATGATGACAAGATTTCCCACTGCAATATTACTGTTTGAGGGCTGAAACGGAGAGATCAACAAATGAAAAGTTGTAAGTAAGCTGAGCTCTACAGCATCATATGTCATGAAAACATTGTTAGCAGGCTGAGTACCTGCTTGTATAACACTGGCAAAACTGTCCTTGAAAAAGTTCAGGGTGCAACACATGGCATCAGTTGTCAACAAAAAAAATGCATTTCAACCGCCAACATCTTGGTGCATCTTCTATTCGGCATGTGTACGTTTAGATTATTTTTGTGCAGGTTTTTTTTTTTTTTTTATCTCATGTGTTGGTTGGCAGAACAAACAGGAAGAACTGTGTAACTTTATTGCTTTAACCCCTTAAGGATCATCATGGGTAAACTTGTGTTAAGGGCCCAGGATGGTCCTGGCACTTCACGCAATTCAGGGGTCCCCATGTGGCTGCATGCCACTCAGAGACCCCTGAATTCACTTCTCAAGCCCCCACCAAAAAAAAATGTGGTCCTTAACTGCAGAAGTTAAAAACATGACTTACAGAGATGGTGGGGGTGGCACTGGTATGTGTTGGCACTCTATGAGTCTTCTCATCTCCAACATGAAACACATAGTCATACACCTCTGAAGCAGAAGCAGGAAATCTTGGCACACTCTGACACATCAACAGCACTTCTATTATGTGCCCCAGAGCCCCAGGAACTTTTAGGAGTGCTTCTGCAAGTTGTGGCACCTCTCACATGTTGATAATGTGTCTCCCAGTCAGACCTATGGTTTTACTCCAGGTGGGATCTCAATTAGGTGTTTAGGTGTGATCCTGCTTCTCCCCTGTTCACATGCTTCTTAAGACAACAGATAGTAACATCTTTGACTACTGGATCATGAGTGAAGTATCTCCATATTGTAGACTTCAGAGACTGAGGGGTTCTTGGGCCATTACTACTGGGACTAGATGTTGCAGTTGTACTAGCTGGTGTCAAAAGTGTCAAAAGGGCAACCAACAGCAGCAGAAGCACTCATAATTGCTAGGGTTGTGGCTGCTGATGACCTGTGTTGCTGGTTACTTTGAGTGTGTGGATGGGTGGGGGATGGACAGTGCTGATGATGACTGACAGGATTATTGTGTATTTTTAGGTATCTTACTTCGCAAGAGTCAGAAATTCCAGTTAATTTTTCAAACAGTTTACAGGTACAGGTACAGTGCTCCTTTTCAGTGGTGGAAGACTGAGCCTTTGCCTTTCAGATACTTTTCTGGCCATGTCATTATTTCTCACACATAACTTCATATGTATCTGAAGAGAAGGAGAAAGATGATGGAGGGATATATTCTAGATCAACACCATCATGAATAATTAGTTCATCCTCAGCATCGCCCGCTGCTTCTTTCCCACTACTTTTTTTATTCCTCTAGGTTTCTTGAAGTCTCAAACAAAATATGTTTAAATTTCCCCTTAAAGGGATTTTCAGCACATTCTCCACTACTTTGGGGACTAGTATTTTTACTCTCACTGTCAGGCACAACAGTTGGTTGAATGGCTACACCTTCCTGCGTTATGCTATCAACACTACAATGGGACTCATTGTTGTCTTCAGTGTTCTTATACGGTTTATTAATATTACTATAGGTGATGGAACTTTTTATGTGAGCCTACTCAGGGGAGAAGGATCATCATCATCATCATCATCATAATCATCTGTTGTACAGCAACCATGACTATAGTCAGTTTTTGAGCAACCATTTTACTAACATGTGCATACACTGCTACTACTCCTTTCACCCTACCACTGCACCAAGTACATTTGCTGGCCATTATTAGTGATGTATTTAACAGAACTGTCTGTGTTTGTGATATCTCACCTTTTACTAAACACTATCTCTTCTAGCATTTGTTTGCCTCAGTCATCGGTCATGTCAGGGTCCCTGTCACCTATCAGCCAAACTTTTTTTTTAATTATTATTTTATTTTATTTTTTACATTTTTTTTAATTAACCCTTTGAGTGCCAGAGGGGTATGCAACACATTGCAAAACTGTGTGTTACATACCCCTCTGGAACTCAAAGGGCTAACTGTCCCTATAAGAAGCGGAAAAAAGCCACTCCCTGTGCAACTGATTCTTCCCCACACTCCACTAATAAAGAGAACAGTCACCAGAAAGAAACCTTCATCATAACTGCCTGTGACTTCTCAGTCACACAGAATTTTGGGGTATTTGGGGTAAATCTCCTTTGCTCCCTTCACACACCTCTGGATTCTCCTAATAAGGAGATGATACCCAGAATAGGAAGGAACTAGGATCATAGCTGCCTGTCTCTGTCAACCAAGATTTTGGGAGTATTTTGAGTAAATCACCTTTCTCAGTTCACTTTCCCCACAGACTCCCCAAAACAGAGAACAAATTTACTGCCTGCAAGACTCCGTAAACTACTCTCCAACTTTGCATTATTTGCCTGCGCTAACTAGATAAAAAATTGTGCTGCTTTCTATCCTCCCACAAGCACAGAATGACATGGGGTGGGAACCTGACACCCTTTTAAACTATCAATGCAGGAAAATAAGGGAACTTGACAGGTAGGGGGTGGGGTATTCAACAATCCCACTGATTTCAATGCAATGAGCTATGTGGTAAAACATGGAAAATGTGCACTTTCCACAAAAAAAAAAAAAAAAAAAAAAAATTCCTGATCAGAGGGAAGTGCCATTTTTGCCTGTTTCAGTTAGAGGAGAAAAACTGTGCACATCCCTAGTCAGTATTCTGAAGTAAAATGTCATATATATATTTTTTTAAGAACAATTGGGTAATGGTCTGTGGACTCTTTTTGTATGTAAAATGTATAACATTGTTTTCTGCCTAATTTTGTTTTCTTTTAGATACATGGGAATAGCTGTTTGTCTTCAGTAGTAATCAGAAGACCTAAAAATGTATTGGATACTAATTAAAACAGTGAATCAGATTGGGGGATACCTATTCTTCCGAAGATTGATGAGACTAAAAGACAAGAGGAATTTGGATGCAATAAGTGTACTACTTTGTTTAGCGGATTTATTTGTAAATATTAGTAATCACTAGTGACTCTAGTAACCAGAAGAGGTTTAATATCCAAACACACATGACTTGTGGATCAGGTTATGCAATTTATTTTATGTTGAGTCTTTGGATGAATCTGTATTTTAAGAAACATTAGACTGATGCTTTAAGAAAAGGATAAACAAATATTGTTCTTTTAATCAGTATCACTATGGGGTCAAATGAAGGCAAACTGCTAGGTTCCCAAGCCAATTTATTATTAGTGAACCATGCTATCCAGTTGTAGATTAGCCATATTATAGGCCCCATGCTGCCAACAATATCATGGGTTTTAACATAAGACCAGGGGATAAAGTCCCTTAGACAGTAATACACACCATCCATAATCTGATATAGCCAAAATGATTCTGGTCCCTCCTGAATATAAAATATAGATACTGATATATCAGATGTCCAATATCTTTATCTGAAGCTAATATATGCCAATATTTCTAGATTACCATTACAATTTTTCGGCAAACAGATTGTACATATTGGTTATGAGAATTACAGTCTTTCTTTTTGGACTTGTAACCTTTTAGCTGTAGTAATGATGCTCTTACTTCACATTTAACATTGCAGATATTCTCTAGAATGGTTTTCTCCTTGTAGTCACAAAAAACTTGTTATCCTTCTCATTCAATTTGTTAATCATTATAATGTCTTCTAAAAGGATATATTACACTGAGACACTATGAGTATAGTAACTTTTTCAGAGCAATTGGATGTTGACTGTTTCTGAACATAAAATGTATTACAATCGGAATCGTTTTTTTACATACATGTGGGTAGATGTTGGTCTATAATATTAAGCAGAATATTTTACAAAATGTATCATTCGTGCTAAATGAAAGAATGGATCAGATTATGGATTACAGATTATTCAGGTGATTAGAGAATGTGATAATTCTGTTTTCAAACCCTTTTATACTATAAATATGTCATCAATATAGCATTGGTATAAAATGCATTCTCCTTATATTCTTCATTTTGCTTATATGTACAGATTAATTTTACCTCAAATTATTTGCATATAATGGGGCCATTGCAAATTCCATTGTCTTGCTGCAGGTAATAGCCATATTAAATTTTAAAACAATTTGATTCAAAATTAAAAGAGAGGGGTGCATCATAGAGTAGTATATCAAATATAAATGTGAAAATGAATATCTCCCAATTTGATCCCTCTAGAGTCACTACTCACATATTAAATTTGTCCACTAAACACATGAATGAAAAATGGACTAGACAAGCAGATAGAAGAT
Organism: Rhinophrynus dorsalis; assembly: GCA_037306005.1. NCBI lineage: Eukaryota > Metazoa > Chordata > Amphibia > Anura > Rhinophrynidae > Rhinophrynus > Rhinophrynus dorsalis. The sequence continues at coordinate 117,776,177 of CM074723.1, read as the reverse complement.
ATTTGGACCAACTTCCACTTGGGTTTCGTTTCTTTAAATTTGATTTGTTAACCTCAGCTGCTCCAAAGATGTCCACACTGCGTCCGCACAGACGTCTCTGCAATTTGAACCAGAAAATCAAAGAAGAGGAGTGCAAGTATATAAAAGTATAAAGGAGCCACCAGCCTGATGTTTATAGAATACAGTGAATGTGAAATTGACTATGAGGCAGGATAAGACTCCACCAAATGTAAGTGAAAGTCAAATGGAAAGGACTAATGATGAAGAATCTTTGTTAAAAAATTACCCTTAAGTGTTTGTCTGTGCTGCACACAATTACACATTCACATATGTGCCTTTACAGTATATTTTTAAAAAAGAGGGGGAAGTGGGACCCCCACGCCTAATTAGAAAATAGAAAGAGCTATGTTTTAATCTCTTGAGGACCAGATGTTTCTTAAAAGGGTTAAAGATGAAGCATAATTAATTAATATTGTTGAGTGTCAGAGGATTGTACAACCCTCTGGCACTTAAAGGTTTGATAGTATCACACACATCTTTATACTGAAGGAATGGGCTTCTTGGGACCCACCTCACCAGCATAGTGAGAGGGAGTTGGGAGTGAAGGACAATTTTTGCTTACATAGTTGGTGGGTACTGATTTACACACAACAATAAAGCATATTATATATATCCTATATAATAATTTGCTAAATGTGTTTGTCAAAAGTCTTCATGCGCAGTAGAGACGGCCGCGGTGCAATCATGCGCACTACTGACTGCCCGCACCGTGGCTGATAACGGAGCGGGGCTCCAAATTCAGACCGTAGTCTTCTTTGCGCACTGACTACGATCTGAATTCAGAGCACCACTCTCAGTATCAGCCATGGCGTGGGCAGTCTCTACTGTGCATGACTGCACCGCGGCCGTTGCTGGGTGGCACTGTGGCCCGTGTACACGGGCTCTTCAACTAGAATATATATAAACTATTTAAAATAACCTAATATTATGTTTACCATTTTATTTTATTTTGAAAGATCAAAATCAACTCAAGGTCTACTTTAAAAGGTAGAGACAGCATTTAGATGCAACACTGAATTCTATAGAACAGGGAGCAGAGTGAAATCTTTACTGGATTGCTATGTGTACTAAGCATAGAAATCCCTAACATAATAACTAAAACCATGCTATCCTTACAGAATAGCTTTGCTATCATCAAAATCATGTATCATACTTACAGCTAAGGAAACACTGACACAAGAATATGAAATAGGACTGTATACATATAAATATCATGTGCCACAAGCTAGGATTTGTAAACAATATTTTAATAGAGTGGGTCTAAAATCTGTTTTTAAATATGTATTGTGCAGTCCACTATGGTCCTGGTTTGATTACGCGTGCTTGATAGGTGTCTCATAAATGATAGTTTAGTAATGTCTGTAAACTGTCAAATATAAGATACCAGCATTAGGAGATAAGTGTGTGCTAATATTAATGAATATGTTTATTTATATAGCACCACAAGTGTATGCAGCGCTTTACAATTGAAGGGTTTTGACAATACAGGGTTACAAGTGCTTTGCAAAGTGAAACAGTGGAAGTGAGGTTCCGGCCCAAAAGTTTACAATCTAAAGTGGTAATGGGAGACACACAGAGTACATAAGGGTCAAGTGCTGAATACAGTGCCAGAGTTCTTATTAGGATAGGCGACAAAGTAAATAATTTATAAAGAGCCTGTTAAACATGTTACATGGTACTCACTTTGTATAAGTTTTGTTAAGGAAGTGTAGTTTCAATCATGATTTGAAGACCATCGGAGAGAGGTGCAATGGTGTAGAGTGGGAGGTAGAGAATTCCATAGATAAGGAGCAATGAGAGAAAAAGGTTTGATTCATGAGAGGGCTGTAACACAAAAGGAGCTGAGAGAAGATTGTTATTGGCTGATCGTAAGTGGCGGGATGGGGTATAGCACTGCCTTTGGCCAAACTCAGCACTTGACACCCCCTTACCCCATTGTCTGTCTCCTTTACCCATTTAGATTGTAAGCTCCTTGGGGCAGGGACCTCTCTCCCATTGTTTCTATGAATGTTGCACTTATATCATCCCCTCTTATTTATTGTAACATATGTCTATTGTAAGGCGCTGCATACACTGTGTGGCGCCAGATAAAGATATACATACATACATACATACATACAAATCAGAGTGGAAATGTAGGAAGGTGTAGAGGTGAGAAGAGTTTTGAATGCGAGAAGTAGAATTTTGTAAGAGATCCGAAGTTTTATAGGCAGCCACTGGAGAGATTTGAGGAGGAGGGGGGCAGGGAAAAACCTAGGTGACAATAGGATGACTCATGCTGCAGCATTCTGTATGAACTGAAGAGGATGGAGATGGGATGCAAGAAGGCCAGAGAGAAGAAGGTTACAGTAGTCCATGCAGGAAATGATGATTGCTTGTGTGAGAATTTTGGCCGTGGAGGAACAAAGGAAGGGACGGATTTTAGCAATGTTACGTAAGTGAAAGCGGCAAGATTTCACAATGGCATTAATATGAGAAGAAAATGAGAGAGATGTGTCAATTATGACCCCTAAGCACCATGCTTCTGATACCGGATTTTTGGTAGTGCCATTCACAGTCACTTGGAAGGGCACTACTGTGCCAAACCTGGGTGGGATGAGTATTAGCTCTGTGTTAGACATATTGAGCTTGAGGTGCCTAAGAGCCATCCAGTCTGAGAGGCAATCTGTGACTTTAGATTAAATATCAGAAGTCAGTTGAGGTGCAGATAGATAAAGCTGGGTGTCATCTGCACAGAGGTGATATTTGAGTCCAAAGGAGTTAATAAGATTACCAAGTGTTGTTGTGTAAGGAGAAAACAGAGTTGAAAGTTCTATTCTTTACATGTACTTTCTCATTGTAGGTTTGCACAATCAAAAAATCAGAATAGGACTATAGTTCTAACATGTGCATTAGAAAAGCAATATAATCCTATTCAATTTAGGCATTAGTGTTCCTTTAAATGGAAGACTGTTAGTACACATAATATAATATATCTAAACCTGAAGACATTGCTTTATTAAGTTTTAATTAGGTTTATTTATTAAAGTTTCAGCATCACTATGTTCTCATATTTCAATGTCTATTTAAAGCAGAACTTTCATCCTCTATAAAGTCGCCCTGCTATAATTAAACAGGTAGCAACTAGCTTTAGAATATATATTTTACCTTTCAAAAGTAGCCCGATCTGAAGAAATCCATCATTGAAGGAGACCGATACCCAGGCTACAGCGCAGACATCTTGTCTGCACGCCTGAGCTGTCAGTCCCGGTCTCCATTGGGTAGACTGCAGTGCACCATATGTTACTGGAAGGGACTGACAGTGCAGGCGTGCAGACTGAGCTAACCCGGCCGTCAGTCTCCTATAATTAGTGATTTCTTTAGATCGGGCTACTTTTGAAAGGTAAAATATATATTCAGAAGCTAGTCGCTACCTGCTTAATTATAGCAGGGTGACTTTATAGCGGATGAAAGTTCCACTTTATTAAAAAAGTATGCAGCATTGCTATACGCTGTGTGCACAATTATTAGGCACGTTGTATTTTTGAGGATTAATTTTATTATTGAACAACTACAGTACTCTCCATCAATCCAATATGTTAAGAAACCTTAAACCTGAATATCTAAGAAAGTAAAAGTGAGGTTTTGGCTTTCTTAGGAGAATATCTATGTGTGTACAATTATTGGGCAACTATTAGTATGCAGAATTATTATGCAACTAAATGAAAAACAATAATTTTCCCATCTTGCCTGTTTATTTTCATCTATTAAAGTGAGAATACTAAACAAACTCAACATTTACAAATAACATTTGTGACATTTCCCCCCAAAAAAATCAGTAACCAATACAGCCACCCTTCTTTTCAATAACAGTCATAAGCCTTCCATTCATGTCAGTTTCTTGATCTGTTGATGATCAACTATTTGTGCAGCAGCAACCACAGCCTCCCAGACACTGTTCAGAGAGGTGTACTGTTTTCCTTCAGCGTAAATCTGCCATTTAAGAAGGGCCCACAAGTTCTCAATAGGGTTTAGGTCAGGAGAGGAAGGGTGCCATGTCATTATTTTATCATCTTTAAGGCCTTTACTGGCCAGCCACACAGTGGAGTACTTCGTTGCATGCGATGGAGTATTGTCCTGCGTAAAAATCATGGTCTTCTTGAAAGATACAGACTTCTTCCTGTACCACAGCTTGAAGAAAGTGTCTTCTAAAAAGTGGCAGTAGGATTGGGAGTTGAGTTTGAGTCCATCTTCAACCAGAAAAGGTCCAACTAGCTCATCCTTGATAATACAAGCCCATACTAGTACCCCTTCTCCACCTTGCTAGAATCTTGCTAGAGTTGAAGTGGAGCTCTGTGACCGTTACTTATAAAGCCACGGGCTCATCCATCTGTACCGGTCAAGAGTCACTGTCATCTCATCAGTCCATAAAAACCTTTGAAAAATCTGTTGTCAGATATTTCTTGGCCCAGACTTGAAGTTTCAACTTATGTGTCTTGTTCAGTGGTGGTCGGGTTTCAGCCTTACTTACCGTGGCCAGGTCTCTGATCACTGAACACCTTGTACTTCTGGACACTCCAGGTAGGCTGCAGTTCTGGAATATGACAGCACTGGAGGATAATGGGTTCCTGGTAGCTTCATGTTTGATTCTTTTCAAATCTCTAGCAGTTAATTTGCTTCTTTTTTTCTCGACACGTTTCTTGCGACCCTGTTGACTATTTGTAACAAAGCATTTGATGGTTCTGTGATAATGCCCCAATATCTTAGCAACCTTAAGAGTGCTGCATCCCTCTGAAAGAATTTTTTACAATTTTTGATTTTTCAAAGTTAGTTATATCTCATTTTCTGCCCATTTTGCCTGGGGAAATGAAGCTGCCTAATAATTATGGACACCTTGACAAAGGGTGTTCATCTCCTTAGGCTACACACTCTCTCATTACACAAATACACATACCCTGATATGTTTAAATCCAATAAACATTCAAGTTTATATAGCTTGGAGTTGGAAAATCTGCATAAAAATGATGATATGGTCAAAATACTCACTTGCCTAATAAATGTGCACACAGTGTATTTACACCCCAAAATAGTTTGCCAGTTTGTTAAAAGCAAGCACAACATATCAGAGTCACAAAACAAATCCATATTGAATATAAATCATGCCTAGAAAATGTAGGCTACAAAATCTATTGATTCATTAGGCAGCAATTTACTACTAGGTAATAGTTACATCATTTAGAAATGTGTACTTTGATCCATTTTGAGAAATGTATTCATGTATATAGGTTTTACTGAACCATTCGAAAACACTCCAGTAATGGTATTCTGAGTGCTTTACTGCAGGCTTTTGAGTAACTGAACAAATATGAATTAGTGAATATGTTTATATATAGCCAGAAATGTACACAGCCCTTTACAATTTAAGAATTTGGACAAGACAGGGTTACAACGCTTAGCAACATGAAACGGGGGAAGTGGGAGCTCCTGCTTGAAAGCTTGCAATCTAAAGTGGCAATGGGAGACATATAAGCTACATAAGGGTTAAGTCTGAGTTATAGTATATGTTTGCATTTAAAGTATCTTATATACATTGCACATGCAATGCATATATGACAGAAAATGTTATACTACAAATATTCTAGCTTTAAAAATGTATCTAACCACTCCATGGGACATCACCAGCCATTTGAATAAGTTGTTATTTTTCTTGGTGAGCATTCATCCCTGACATTGTATGCTTTGTTTAACCCCTTATTGACCAGCTGCACGCGCACGCGGCTGGCACTTAACATCCGCCAAATGTTTTTTTTTTTCATTTTACTGAATGTGTATGTACGTCCTCTGTGTACCTGGGACATCCGCTCGGGACGTACATGTACGTCTTACAGGTGGTAAGGGGTTAAAACAATAGGAAGAAAATGTATCGCCACCATTCTCATACATATCACAAAAGTTTGTTTATATGGGCTGTTATACAGGGGTCTGCAAGCTATAAATTGAAGTCCTATATATGATCTTACCAGGATTGAGATAAAGTGGGCACTTTAAAGGGATAGTAATGTTTAGTTACTAAAGTACAATCTAGTCTTCTTTATACATTTTTATAACAACGTGTAGCAGTATAATGTTCTAAAATTGGACAGATCTCAGCGAGGGACAATCTTCTTTCCTTCAGTATAAGGAAAACCCTGCCCCTGTGAGGAAAGAGGTCAGGTTTTTCCTTATGCTGCAAGCAGATTGTCCCTTGTCGCTATCAATCCGGACCAGCTTGCTGAGGCTGCCTGAGGTAAGTAAAAGGCACAGGAGAGGGGAACGTTATTATAGAATAAATGAAAAAAGAGCAAAGTTTGAAAAGGATATACTGCTACACATTGTTCTAAAAATGTATAAAGAAGACTCAATTGTACTTTAGTACCTAAACATTACTGTCCTATTAAAAGCAAGTATCCATTTATTTAAATATTTCATACCATATACTTCCTTTTAGATTTATTTATGTATTTCTTATATTAAAGGGATAGTAATGCCAGAAAAAAGTATTAACTATATTGTAGATACAATTAAAAGAGAGTACTTGCACTTATTCGTATCTCTCAAACCGTTATGGTTTGAGAGATATAGGAAAATGAAGTTCTCCACTCCCTCCCCTTTCTGCTTGACGAGCTGTAAAGCTGTCAGAAGCAGATTCTGGTTCCTGGATCAGACAGCGGCTCTTCAGCAGCACAGACATAGCAATACCTAAAATTAAATACTTCATCGGAACAGTCTACAACGTGTGCCTAGTTTGCAAGCACACGTTGTAGACCATTCTGAAGAAATATAGATCTTTAGATATCGTTATACCGGCGCTGCTGAAGAGCTGCATCTGGTCAAGTGACCAGAATCTGCTTCTGAAAGCTTTACAGCTTGTCAAGCAGAAAGGGGAGGGAGTGGAGAACTTCATTTTCCTATATCTCTCAAACCGTAACGGTTTGAGAGATACAAATAAGTGCAAGTACTCTCTTTTAATTGTATCTACCATATAGTTAATACTTTTTTCTGACATTACTATCCCTTTAAAGTTTAGTTATTTAATGAAAAATATCATTTAACGAAAATGTTTTCAGATTTGAGCCCAAAGCATCCAGTTTAATGTGTGGAAAGCAATGAATTTAATATATTGAAACCACACAAAAATGGCTTAAATCCAAGCATTGAAAGTAATGAATTATTTGCAAAGAAATAAGTTTACTTATTCTTTAATTTTTTTTTTTTTATAAAGTGGTCCTTAGATAATGCATTTTACTTTATTTGAATTATAAAAGTGCTAAGATACATCATCAATCTGTTTTGGAAGGATTGTATTCTAATTGAATAATGTTAATGTTATAGAATTTGTAGTTAAAAATATCTTATTAACCAAGTCTCATTTAATTAATAATAGTCATAAAACATGAGTGTTTCTTGCCTAGCAGAGTAATTTTACTGGAACTCAATGGAAAAAATGCATGCTCTGAATAAGAAATCATTCTCTTTCTGTGCGTATGATTAGAAACTAAAATCTTATATCCCATAAACACATAATGACATTTAAATAAACTAGCAAAGTTTATAACATCTTCATTTATACTGTTGTGTGATACATTTAGAATACATATATCTAAAGTCATATAATTTGACTGCATTATACATTGTGTTAAATGTAAAAGCATAAAACAAGGTACTAATGGAATTTTTTCTTTTACTAATGGAAAAAAGAAAAAATAACTAGTATCATTGATAGTTAAAATAAATATAATTTTAAAATAAACTATTAGTGGGATCTCAAAATCTAATTTATATATGTTGGAGTCAGCATCTCAAAGGTATTCTGAGACGGGCTCACAATTATTAAAGCAAACTTGAAAATTATTATGAAAATTGTTTACTTGACAGTAATGATTTTTTTATATTTTCATACTTTTTTGTATGGTGATATTGTGATACTTGGGAAAAAAAAAAACATCCAACTTAGAAGGTAAATAAAAAAGTATTCTCTTTATTACACTCCTAAGTCCCCACAGGTATGGAACCCTACTGTGCAAAAAGGAAAGACATGAATAGTGCACAAGTCATTTTCTTAGCAATTTATTAAAGTATAACTTTATTTATGAAATTAAAATAATATTCTAGCACAATACCAGTCTACTGGTCACACCTCTCTCCTTTCTACACCACAATGGAGGATGTTCCTAATGATCATACCTGGGAACTCTCCGGATTTGCCCCGGAGACTCCGGTTCTGACAGAGCTTTACTGGGTCTCCGGGGCAGAGGCAGATTCCTCCGGATGTGGAGAGTTTCTATTGAAACTCTGCCACATTTGCTCTTTCTCCCGTTGTGCCTCCGTCCCCAGCCTTCTGTGTGACACATTTAACCCTCTGAGTACCAGAGTGGTACGGAATGCATTGCTTTGCAATGCATTCCGTATCACTCTGGCACTCAAGGGGTTAAATCCCCCCAACACTCGGGTTAAGCCCCGCCCCTTTTTGACGTGATTAGCGTCATTTTTGTTACCCCCTGCTGAACAGAGGACTACCCTCCGGGTAGCCCTCAACTGAAAGTTCCCAGGTATGCTAATGATACAATGAGCGTTGTTTGATTCTCAACTAATTATGACCCATTCAAATTCAAATCTCTATCTGAGATTAAATCCGATAACAATTATACCTCCGGTAGGTGTTAGTTTTGTCAAAGACTACTACTTTACCATATTGTAGAGGTTAAATATTTAGACGGTCAAAAGATCGAGAATTTTATTCTGCCTTCTATATTCATAGTATCTTGAATTAGTAAGAGTGTGTTATTACCCTTCAGAGGAAACGATTCGAATGAATTTTGATAACTAATTCAGAAGACAGCAGAAAACAAGTTGTAGTGTGTTTGTACACAGATACTGTTTTCGGACCATTTAGAGAGAGTGTATTTTCTTTAGGAGCAGCCCATTTTATATAGCTTTCCTACTTCATGGATTCACTGCATCTGGAGAAGCATTTGGGGCAGTTTGATCTCCCAGAGAGCTCTTATAGCTGTGACCTACATAATTGGAATTTCAGCCACTACTTTTGTGAGTATTCACTCCCAGGGTGTTTAGGTGGAAGTTAGTTATTACAACTGATGTGCATAAGGGGCACCTCTTTTTCTTAATCTCTAAAAAGCATATTTTACCTCAGCATAAGGAGAGTGAATTACAATGCAGTTTTCAAAAAATGTTTTAAAACATTGCTGTTAATCAGTAGGGATGAGTAATTTCACTCCTTCCCCATGTCCCTCCACGATTCATTTTGCACATGAAAGTAAAGGACCCCTTCATAGTTAGAGGGAAGAACAAACAAGGTGAGGAAGGGACAGGTGTTAAAGGGAGACAGAGGGGCAGAGCTGGTGAGCACAGGACAACAAGAGGGGGCTGTAAGGAATAAAGGATAAAGAAAAGGCTGAGTAGGGGCCAGGGAGAGAGGGTCACATATAGGATAAAGAGAAGGTGCAGAACAAAGGACAGAGAGCTAGATATTGAGCAGGGGTGGGAAAATAGGAGAAAATGAAGGAAAGAGTGACTGTGAATGGGGTCTAGAGTGTGGGAGAGAGGTGAATGGTGAGACAGAAAGGGAAATCCAGAGGGAGAGGGGAGAAATTGGGAGAGATGTCATGCTGCCCCTCACCAACGAGGTTGTATTAACTTTGCTCATGCTAATGCAACAGACAAGAAGGTGCTGTTATTAATGAATGTATGTACGCAAGTAAATCTGCTTTAGAAAACTATACATCAAGTAACTTCTTTTTTCTCTAGTTGATTGTTTAAGTAAAGGAAACAAAGAAACAAAACACCTGTTTCACGAGTCAGGTCTGGTGAAACAGCCTGTTTCTTATGCAAATCAAACTATCAGAATTGTTTCACTCATCTTTAGCAATCAGACATTACAGGTGATACATGATATCACTGATTTTATCTTGAAGATTCCTATTGAATTGGAAGAGAGAATGTGAAAATAAAACCATGATAATGTAATTAACTGCAGTGGAATGCAAGCCTTTGTTGCCATTGAAAAGAGGCTTATCTATAAAATTCATCAATGTGCACCCAGAACAGCTTCAGCCTCACAGCACTGAAAAAGTTAAGACCCATTTTAATCAATGTGACCTTTGGGAATTTTTATCTGTTGCCTTTGGTACATTTGTTTTGCCCCTGACTTGGTTCAGTTTTGTCTTGTACTTACGGACCTATTATCGTCAATACTCTGATTTTGCTTGTCGAAACCTACAAGGGGAATCAAGCCCTTGTAAAAAGCATTTTTTAACTTGCCTAGACAAGTGTCATCCATACATCATTAAATATTTCTTTTTACTGATTATATATCTGTCCAGGCACATTTTATCATCTTGATAAAGTTGACATGATTCTTGGAATCAAAGGTAGTGGATAGTGTTCCATCTATCCTCAGAGTCATAGAGAAAAAACACTGCTCATAATTCTAAGTCTATGTAAATGTCCTGCAGTAAGATGTCACAGTTCAGTTAGTGGCTACAACAGAATTCAAATAAGAAAGAGTTGAAATAAGTGAAACTTAGCACCTTCAGTTGTGGTGAGTCCATTCAATGTGCTGTGCCTGGGCCACAACTGAAAGGAAAATTGCAACAAAGTTGATAAAGGGAATAGAAGATTTTAGTTATAAAGAAAGTCTAGTCAAATAGGTTTTATTTATATGAGATAAGTGACGTTTAAGGGGATTAGGATTACTATATACAAATACTTTAAAATCAAGAGGGCATCCATTAAGATTATAGGAGTGGTACTTTTGACTATACTTCTGAAATCTTTTTGGAATGAATGCAAAATGTAATGAAAATTGTGTGTTTCATGAAGTTTAGATTTTAAAAGATAAAAAAATGGCATGAAACACGCAATTTTAAACACGTTTGTTCAAATCAATCCATTGGTTCATTTCGTTAAATCAGTCATTCACATGCTTACACATATGCTTACAATGTTCATAATACATATTACACTTTCTTTAATGCTGTAGATCCAGGAGTGTTCTCGACACCCTGGGCCTCCTGGATGTGGTGTCAAGAAATAAATTTAAAAAACAACCTAAAATACATACCATAGTCCCCACTGCAGTTGGCCGAGACAGAATAAGGAAAAATTGAACAGGGGTTGATTTGATATGGCCATCCCTGGTCAAATTAATTACAGTACTCTCATTGGCTGGGACTATGGGGTTACTCAGAGAATTAATGGTGCCCTGCAATAACCTCACCTTCCAACCAATCAACATTTAGCTGGAGGGGTCACAGGTACAAGTAGTGTCACCCTCCAGCGGCCTATCATTGGCCCTTAGAGTATTATGGGTTTTAACCACTTGGCTACAATAGAGGTTATTAATGTCGAAACATCTATATCATAGATTTAATAATAATTAGCTCATTCACTATCCATTTGATGAGCATCTTGCAATAAATTGTATGGAATTTATCTACATTGCTCTGTTATATTTCCATATTTTCCAAAGGCAAGTAAAAGGCTATTTTGTCCAGGTCTTCATTTCCCATTAGACAGAAAAGCAACAGTCTAGGTGCAAACATTCTAAGAAGCCCTTTAGCCTTGCTAGCCACACCCACTGAGTTATTTCAAAGTTCAAATGAGTGAACTGGCTGCGGAGTTCATAAACTAACTGATAAGTTCCAAAGTAGTCTCGATCATTGCAGACTTGAAGTTTAACAAATCAGTTCTCTACTCTTAAAGCAGCGGTAATCATTGAAATAGTGTTATAATGTTTATTAAGTGTGTATGAGAGTCTTCTCACCAGGAAAATGCAGACATCTTTTCATAGCGGGATCTGTACTCCTGCACTGCTCGTCCCTGTCTCCGCTCTGATAGGTTATTTGCCAAAGGGGATTTGCATTGTACCATATGGTACAGGCAGCTGACACTTAATAAACATTATAACACTATTTAAATGATTACTGCTATACTAACAATTGGGGGGGCAATTATATCTATGTGATATCTCTGCTTTGAGTAAGGTATCAATCCTAAAATCAACAGAGTAAAACATTTAGTTACTAAATCACCATGATGCCATTACTAGTCTTATAGTGAAACCTAAATATAAGAGCAAATTCTTTAAGAAAATGATATCTGACTCAGAGTTTACAAAATAATAATTACATTTCCCCCTACAGGTGACTGAATGTTTATAAGAAAGTTAAATATAAGGGGAAGGTCTGAAGTATCAGAAATAATTTCATGAGTACAGGGCTGGTTCATTTGTGAACTAGCTTCCTAGAATTCTGCACTACACTTGGACAGTTCTCACTGTACAGCAATGGGCCAAGGCACATGAGCTGAGAACCGTACCACAACTGACAAAATGGGGGTTGTGCATTAAGGAGTGATAAACAGGTGATAAAGCGGAGATGACTACTCCAGTTATATCACTTCTCCAGGTCCTGTGTTATTCTATGAAGCCTATGAACAAAGATCACCAAAACTTAAGAAATCTTAGTGAACTGGCTCCATAGAGTAAAATATAAATTGGTGAAGGGATATCACTAGAGAAGTTATCTCCATTTTATCACACCTTAGTGAATAAGCCCCATCGTATTTAAGACCTCTCTATCATTCCTAAAATGTACACTAATTGAATGGGCCTTTTAATCAATTGAATGCTAGAGGCCGTCAGCGTGTTGCCGAACAACATGTAGAAGACCTCAGTAGCATAGAATAGATTAAGTACCCATTAAATCAATCTGAGTTTTTTGTCCTGTATTGTGGGCAAATAAATATTGAGGTAGCTCAGTTGTTTAATGCATGGTCAACTCATTGTATCATCCTTCCAAGGTAGATAAAAACCATTACCATTAAACTGGGTAATAATAACAGCTATCCCCAGGACATACTTGAACAGAAGAGATAATCTCAATGGTAAAATACTTTGATATTATTATTGTGTATGCAGATTCTTTTAGTACAAATGCCTCAATTGTACTCTGCCTTTGAGCCTCAGGGGATTGTGCACCACCTTGTAAGTTCTGCCCACTACCATGGCACTCAAATACTACTACTAATGATGATGATGAGGATAATAATAATGTTTCATAAGCTTAGAATAGCTTAAATAACACACAGAAAAGTAAGTCTTCAATTTTATTTAATATTTTAATTTTAAGGATGCATTGCAGAAAAGATGGAAGCAAGGCTAAAACTTATAAAAACTGTCTTTTATTATTTCATTTTCCTAACAAAAGAAAGTTACATAAATATAAAATTATTTTGTGATGTTAATTTAAATCACAAGCAAACGATTCAGCTTTCTGAAAGAGGCCCACTTTAAGGGGCTTTTAACATTGAACAAAAAGGAGCCTGAGGCTCTACAACTAACATTTTAACCTACTTACATAAAGAAAACTTCTCTGATTAAGTATAAACTTGCACAAACCCAGATTAACTCCTTTGCTTCCAAATATTGGATATATTGTACTGTAATGTTCCAGTAGCCCTTCTGGAAAGGAACACATTAAAACTAAACAGACCAGCATATTACTGAGGAAATGAAATAATGGATAGTAACTCCTTTCATACTGAAAAAGTAGACTTTATTTAAAAAACTTGACTGACATGCTTTAAAATAACTAACATTTCAATAACCATGTCTGATGGAAAGTCGGTTGTTGAAAGGATTCTAATAATCTAAATGTGCATGAGCATATTATTTTGTGAAACATAACATTTCTATAATATTTTTGATAGTTTAATACTGGAATAAAAATCTGCTTGCCTGCAGATGTGTGTACATATATATATATATATATATATATATATATATATATATATATATATATATATATATATATATAATATATGTATATATATATACACACATACTAAAAGGTCACAAAATTTGAAATACACAAAAACAATTTCACATCTTGGCTTTCAAATCAGTGCCTAACACGAAAAGCCAAATCAACACCCTTTTTTTTTTTTTTTACATCTCATGAAAGTTATACAGGAAAATAAAGACCAGGGTAGTCAACTGTTGAATGTCCAGTGGTTGGGAACTACAACTCTCATCATTCTCAACCAGCCATTGGATGGGAGTTTTGGTTGTCAACCACTGGAGGTCTAACAATTGACTACCCTTCATATAGACAACACTGGGAGAAATATACAGAAAAAAAATATTTTACTCTGAATGCAGAGTAATTGCACACCCCACAAACTCCATACGCTTCCACAGTAGCCACATGTGGTGCACAGTACCATTTTGTAATGCACAAATACAAATATATGCATGCCATTCTATTAAAGCATTACTCTTTGTATCAGTAATAAAGAATGCACAGAACAAAATAAGCAAAGTGTCAAGGAAAACACCTTCAAACTCCATCTTTAAAACATTCACCTAAAATAATTGCCAATTTTACCAAGCAGTGAAGCAATTTTGGGGCAAACCAACTGCAACTCAGAGAATGAATACAAATTCCCTTTGGTTTAAATGATACTTTTAACCTCTTAAATGCTAGTGAGGCCTCTTCAATGCACTGGAGACTTCTCTAGCATTAAAGGGGCGAAAAGCCCAATTTAAATTAATGACATTTTAGCAATTTTTATATATTTATTGTGGTGTAATGTACTAAAGATTCCGTGAGTGTATATATCTCTATCAGTCTATCAGTCTATCAGTCTATCTATCTATCTATCTATCTATCTATTTGTTTATATTTGTTTAGAAAATGTTTTACCAGGAAGAATATGTTGAGATTTTTCTTGTTTTGAAGTATGTCCTAGACAGTTTTCAGTAAAGGTTTACATATTTACACAAACTGAGAAACATATACATACACAATAAAAATTATATACAGTTACATACTGTTTTTAGATATAAATAAACATTTACTTGTAAAGATTTTAGATTGGGAGAAGATCTGATTATTTCAGACAGATTACTCCAGGCTTTTGGAGCTCTGAAGGAGAAGACAGAACGTCCGGCTTCTTTCTTGTATTGTCTTATACGCAATGAGCTGTTAGCAGTGAAGCAGAGGTTATAGTTAGTATGGAGACTTGGAGTGAGCATACTTCTCAGGTAGTATGGTAGTTTTACAGATAAGTGGTTTTGTACTAAGCATGAAAGGTGAAGGGCACCTCTAGATCTGAGTGTTAACCAATTTAGTTATTTAAGCATATCACAGTGATGGGTTGTGTAATTACACTGGAGGATAAAGCGGCATAATGAATAACATTGAGTGTCAAGTTTGCTAAGATGGATTTGTGGTGCTGGAGCATATACTATGTACAACACGTTTGTACAATACGTTTTCTCACCAGGGTACGTAAACATGATTTGTTTCTAAAGAGAGTACTTATTTTGGAATAAAGTTTGGAGGTTAATTTATCAATATGAAGACCAAAAGTGAGGTTGGGGACAAGCCACGTGCCAAGATATTTGTAGAAGTCCACTGGGGCCAGTTTACGATTAGACTATTACACTGGATAGGTGGGTACTGACAGGATTATACAGTTTGTGCTTTGTACCAAATACCACTATGACCGTTTTGTCTATGTTTAAGAACAGTTTGTTCTTTGCTATCCATCTTTCAACTTCAGAGAAATCATGTTGTAATATGGCTTCAAGCTGTGATACATTTGAGTTTTTAGCATAGACTATAGTGTCATCTGCATACATACGTACAGAAAATGATTTGCAAACCATGGGCAGATAACTTATAAAAAGAGAAAATAGATGAGGGCCAAGAATGGAGCCTTGGGGAACTCCACTTGTTAGTTTGAGTGGAAGGAAGTGATTGAATTATTACCCAATCCTGAGCTTTGGAGTTTGCTTATAAGAATATTATGGTCTACTGAGTAAAAGGCCTTGGCAAAATCTAGGAGAAATGCTCCAGTGAGTTCATAATTTTCCATGCCTGTCTGGATGTCATTGGTTACTTTTAGGAGGGCTGTGACTGTTGAGTGGTTTGGACAAAGCCTGACTGAAGGGGGGGGGGGTGTGAAAAAAATGGTCTGTCGATAATACTTATATAGTTGCCTGTGTACATATTTCTCTAGGAGTTTAGATAATATGGGAAGTAGGGATAATGCTTTGTAATTTCATACTACATTTTTATCACCATTTTTGTGGATAGGTACAACTCTAGCCATCTTCCAGGCTTTGGGAAAATACCAGGATGACAAAGAGGAATTAATTAAATATGCATAGAAACATAGAATTTGACGGCAGATAAGAACCATTTGGCCCATCTAGTCTGCCCATTTTCCTACAAAAAAAAACAACCTCAAACCTTTTTTGGTCCTTATTTTTTTCTTATGTTCAGGACCGCCTTATGCCTATCCCATGCATGCTTAAATTCTGTCACTGTATTAACTTCTACCACTTCTGCTGGTATGCTATTCCACTTATCTACTACCCTCTCAGTGAAGTAACATTTTCTTACATTACGTCTAAACCTGTGTCCCTCTAGTTTTAGACTATGGCCTCTTGTCCTAACATTTAACTCCTTTGAAATATACGTCCATCCTGTACTTTGTTGAATCCCTTCATGTATTTGAATGTTTCTATCATATCCCTCTCTCTCTTCTCTCCTCCAAGCTATACACATTCATATCATTTAGTCTATCCTGATATTTCTTTTCCTGTAGACCAGTTACCATTTTAGTAGCCCTTCTTTGAATTTTCTCTAGAGTATCAATATCCTTCTGGAGATGGGGTCTCCAGTACTGTACACAATACTCTAGGTGAGGTCTAACTAAAGATCTATAGAGTGGCATGACTACTTCCCTTTTTCTGCTGCAATAGGTTGTGCCGTCACCTTGGCTTTAATAACATTGCTGGTAGTTATATATTTATATATATATTTAGGTGTACTCAGCTCAGAGTGCCCCATCCATCCAAATGTACATGGGGAACAAATGCAAATTCAAGCAATTTAAATGGTGTTTTTGCTTCACAATGTGGTGGAGACCTCTGTAGAATGCCCCATTTAAAGTCAGTGGGAATTTTCTGAATGTTTATTGGTTCTCTTTGGGGCAATTGTTTTGCTACAGAATTTCACCTCTTTTTCATAACCCCTAACATTTCAATTTGTCTAAAAGAGGGGCATTTTTGTTTGAGGTGTAGTAACTGGAGGCTTGACCGATAGACAGGACCATTACCAAGAAACTTTAATTTAGTTCATGATCTATTGACAGCAGTTTATGTAATTGAAAAAATTATTTTGAACTACACCAACGTATTTACACAAACTAAATTTTAAAACATGTAAACTGAAGTTTACGAAAACATTAATGTAAGTTTTATTTCTGTGGGCAATGTGATACATTTATATGCACTCACACACCACACAGTTTGATCTCCTAGAAAGAAGCACACTAGAGTTGGAGAAAGGGAAAGAGGGATATTGGGTCTCAGATATGGCCTGTCCCCCCTTATGAGGGACACTTTGGAGCAATGGGTTTCTAAGTAGATTGTCCTCTGTAAATTTACATATAGGAAAGAAATGCAGGTAATAATTTATTCCAATGTGAAACAAAAAAAGCTAGACCCGGAGTAGGCATCCTTTGGATCGGCAACAGTTGGGGACCATAACTCTCACCATTTCATACCAGCTAAGAGCTGATTGGAGAGGACAGGAAATGTAGTCCTCAGCAGCTGCAGAACCAAAAGTTGCCTACCCCTACATAAGGCAATTCTGTCACAAAGACAACGTTGTCAATATATACCAAGCCTAAAAAACAGTGCTTGTATACCAGTAAGTAATATTCAGATATAAGCTGTATATCTTGGCTGTATTTTTCAGCCATTTGCACTGGGATTTACATGCAATAATTTTTTTTTTGTTTAAATGTGATAGATATTTGTACACTGTGTTTTCTTGTAGTAAGAATTGTATTTTAAGAAATTAATTTTATATAATTGGAGAGAGTAACAGTGTGTTATATCTTTTGATCTGAGCTACTATTGTTCTTATTATATGTATGTTTCTGTCATTGCTTTGTCTCTGTTTCGAGTTGCAATTGATTTGATGTAAAGCTATATATAGGTGTAAACTGTAGAGGGCTCCAAGTTTGTGCCCTTGAGGAAGCGGGCATACTGGCCCTCAATACGCATCAGGTTAGCTTTGTTCAGACAGATGGCAGGCGCCGCTTTCAACCTTCTGCTTTGATACAACCGTTCTGTAACTCCCATGTCCGTATGCTGAATGGTGATTTTTTTTTGTTTTGCCATCCGTTTTAACCATGGAGGTATACTAGGGATTATGTATCCTACAATTGGAAAACGAGTGAGATGGATTGAAGGAGGAGGTCTGCTAGACGCCGCTTGTCAGTAGTGTAGTGAGCACATCAGGACAGTGTACCCTGGGAGGGTGAAATGCGAGTTAACTGAAAGAAGTCTGTAAGTGCAATCGATATGTGTTTTTAATGTGAAAAATAAAACACTGCTTTTAGATTTTTGTATTGCGCTCTTTCTTGCATATCAAAAATTTTTTTTGTTTGCTTGTTTGTTTTATCTCCCGGCATCCCATGCTCATACATTTATCAAAAATGGGACAAAAAAGCAGTTACCTGTATTGTTAGTGTAATTGTTACTGAATTCATTGAAATGCATGCTGCAAATGTGACAAAATGTCAGAACAAATTTGCAGTAAGCTTCGCTGATGTACATCATAAACTGTGGAAAATGCCCATATAAGCTGCCTCATAATATACAATGTTACCAAACACCATGCATTTTTCTCCCACGCTCAAAACCTGTGTGATCATACCCTTAGAGTTTAAGTCCCACAATGGTATATGACACAACACATAAAAGTTGGGAGAAAGCTGTTTAAAATTGTGCTACTTCAGAAACCCTGCGGAGAATGTACAAAAGCACCATTACAGGTCCAGTTGCATTATAGGCTGACACCAATGGTTGTGCTTCAGAATACACAATACAACATATAATCTCTGATTGGATACCACATACACATTCCACGGTCATTAGGACCAAGAAGGCCCTTGCATCGCTCCATAGCTTGTACAGGAAAATAGCACACATTTGCACCTTTTCTCTAAGTCTGATTTAGTACATTGCATGACAAGAGTCCTCCAAGAAAGGAACACCCCACAACACCCATAGACTACCCCATCTTCTCTAAAATCTTAAATCCTTAATGTGCATTTTATTGCAATTTTAGACTGTCCTACTGAGACATAATTTGGTTAATTTTGTTTGAGCAGCTTGAAATGAGAGACAAGAGTTAAGTTCAGTCCATTTACAGACAATACAACACTTCTCAAACACCTATCAAGATTGCTATATTAATTGGAGCCAGGAATGGAAATGGCTGTATCCACAAAGCATAAATAAGACTAGATCTTAGGCCTCTAAAAGCAATCAGAGGGTTTCTCTAGATGTTGTATCATGGAGGACATGGTGTTTAAGCCTTTGAATGCCAGAGCCCTACGCAACACATTGCACAGCAATGCATTGTGTACCCCTCTGCCACTCAAACGGTTACGTCTGTGCACATCAATTTTAGGTATTAGTGTTCCTTTAATTATGTTTGAATAGCAGTAAATACACTTTTTAAACTACATTTTGTTGTAGAAAGAAAGAAAGAAAGAAAGAAAGAAAGAAAGAAAGAAAAAGCTTCATCAAAGAAAGGAAAATCATGAAAAAAAATGATGGCATTAATTTTTTAACAAAGACATTTCCGCGCACGTTATCTTTCCTTTATCCTTCTCTTCACTGGGTCATTAAAATTTATATTTATTTGCCAACTTAGAACAATAGTGCAGCTGGTGCTTGTTTGCACAGGGATAGCATATCTAAAGGTGCTGTATTCCTTTTGCTACTCAGATAATACAGGAACATGACTAAATGTTTACATATACGCATTCAGATTGCCATGGTAAGAGGAGATCTATTAACTCCAACAAGGCTCTATTTATGGAGCCAGAATCATTGGAAAAATGAACAATCATACATTCATAAGCCCAAACCTCATAAACTTATACTATTGCATATTTGTGGTAAGGCTGTATTTAAAAGCTTTTTCTGGCAGCATATATTAGTAATTATGTGCTGCATGTAAGAAACCCAAAACGCAAATTAACAGAATACAGCTAGTAAACTGTAATGTGAATGCATACGGTCTCTTAATGCATGACTGAACATACCTTTCAAGTGTTCCATGCTGCAAGTAATGTTTTCTATTCCCAGCCCCTCAAGTCACCCGTAGGCTTACTCTTTTCATGTATATTACTAAGCACTTAAATTCAGGAAACTCTGCACAAGAATATGCACTAATAGACCATGTGTGGAAATGCTATGGACCTTATGTTCAAAATAAAAGTGGAGTCATTCTGGGGCAAACCAATATAGGGGCAAATATATATGCCTAAAACTCCTACTGATCTAAATTAGACATTTAACCCCTTAGAGGGGATGTGCTACCAAGAATCCATATTAAACCAAGCTCTGGAACAGATTTCTTAACCATACAGAAGTCAATTTACTAATAGACTTACACCTAAAACACTAATTTTGATGCTGCTTATACCAAGGGACGTGTGGTATGGGAATGTATGAAACAAAACACAGAGGAAATGGCATAACATGACTCAATTTTCCTGAGCATGTTATAGGGAAAGTGTTTGAGGACTTCCTGGCATTAAAGTCTTATCATCAGCGAAGTATATGCACCGGTACATTAGAGCAATCTTACACTCTTAAAGGGATAGTAATACTTCTTTTTATCTTTATTTTATAGGCATTAAAAAAACATGAAGAATGATATAAGACTTATCTCTCAAACCTTTATGGTTTAAGAGATATTCACAAGCAAAGTTTCCCCCTCCCACCCCTTTTACCTAGTGTAAGCCATCTCTTCTCAGATGTGAATCTGGTTGTAAGACCAGACAGATAACAGCAGGGGACAATCTTCTTTGTATGAAAACAATGAAAGCCCTTCCCCCTTGACAAGTTTTTCAGGTTTTTCCCTTATCTTAATTGAAGATTGTCCCTCTCTGCAGTCTACCTGGGCACCTCCCTTCTGATCTGGCTGAACAGGGGGGGACACTTTGCTTGTGAATATCTCTTAAACCATAAAGGTTTGAGAGATAAGACGTATATTGTTCTTCATGTTTTTTTAATGCCTACAAAATAAATTAAAGATAAAACGAAGTATTACTATCCCTTTAAAGCATAACCTGAAGTGCAAACATTGCTTTTAGAGGCTAATACCAGCAGAGCGGAGCTGGCAGATTCATACAGTTTTCACTCTTTGAATGCTAAAAAGGTGTATCTAACAATCCCAGGGTTAACATCCCATTTACATGATTTTTTTCTCTCTCTCCTCTGTGGTGCCATTGGTTTTAGGGTGGAAACCTGTATGGTTTTATCCAATACAGTCAGGGTTTGGGCTACCCTGTCTGATTTTATTGATTTCAGAGGTTCTGAAGCCTGAAAAGATTCAATATCAAGGTCTTGTGCTCCCATTGGTTAGAGCACACATCTATCATCAAAGCACTAATCAGCTGGATGCTGATTTAAATAGAGCATTTGACCATTTAAATGCTAGAAAGGTCCCCAATACATGCTTAAAACAGGCCTAAATTAAGCTTCCTAATGAAAAGAATCAAACTTACAAATAGAACACCCAAAATGTTGGGAATCTCGCTTCCTCTAGCAGGAGGCATCATGCGCCTGCTTGGTTTTGCCGACAGTAAAAGGTGGCAACCCTAGCTGGTTTGCCCAATAATTGCTCCTTTAACCCTTTGAGTGCCAGAGGGGTATGGAACGCATTTCAAAGCAATGCGTTCTGTACCCCTCTGGCACTCAAAGGGTTAAATATAAATATATTAAATACATTTTAATAAAGCAAATAATAATTACTCCTTTAAATATAGGTATATTAAATAAATTTGAATAATGCAAAGAATATATAAGTAATAAAATTTGGAAATGATCCAGTCTTAAGTTGATTGTGTTCAATGAAAGAAAATGGTCTATATGTCACATGTACATCCAAAACGTACGTTTCATGCAAAATAGAATTTATTATATAGTATAAAATCACAGACAACTTTCATGGTGTACAATTAGCATTTTCTTGGCTGCACTGTTAAAATGCTATTAAACGTCCACAAAAATAACAGAAAAAAAATGTTAGCTTTAGTTAAACTTCACATGAGCTACAGATCTAAAATAACAAGATGAAGTAATCACAAATACAGTTTTAACTACCTCATAATTTTAATCTGCCATGAAAGAATGATTTTAACAGTTAAAAGGACATTTGTATTTATACTAATGGAAACATTTTTAAACAGTTTAAGGAA
This sequence comes from Rhinophrynus dorsalis, assembly GCA_037306005.1. NCBI lineage: Eukaryota > Metazoa > Chordata > Amphibia > Anura > Rhinophrynidae > Rhinophrynus > Rhinophrynus dorsalis. The sequence goes on along the minus strand of CM074723.1, from coordinate 117,753,779 downwards.
AAGGTTTTCAGTGAGGCAATGAAGATTATTAGCACTCACATACTTTTTGCAACACTTTATTTAGCCTTTAACTTGGGCTTTTAACCCTATGAGTGTGAAGCAATGCATTGGAGATCGCTGACATCTATGAGGTAAAAAAGCCTTATTAAATCAAGGGGGAATGTTATGTGCCCTCTGTGGGGATTTGAGTTAACCCTTGCTTTGCAATGTATTGTGTACCCCGCTGGCACTGAAAGAGTTAACTCAATAGTGCTCCTCCTTTTTTTTTTTTTTTTTTTTTTTTTTTTGTGCATATGGATGAAAGCCAGCTCCTCACTGGAGTAGAATAAGGGGGTGTTTTACTCATTGTGTTACCCTCTTAATTATGTCTAGAGCATAAGGAGTGCCAGAGGAATATGCAACATAATGTGACACAATGTATGTGCAACCCCTCTGGCACTCAAAGGGTTTCAACAGTGGGGGTTTGGGTGATTTTCTCCTACTTTTTTGTGGATATAGATCTCTTAGAAGTTTCACATACTGGACTAAATATCATACCTCCCAACATTTCAAATTGCCAAAGAGGGACAATTGTGATTTAGGGGGTGTGGTTGGGGTGTGACCGATGGGCGGGGCATTATCGAGAATTTTCAGGCTGTTTCATGACCTATTGATACCTCCTTGTGTTACCTAATAAATGACTTATAACAAGACCAAAGTATTTTATTTAAGCACACTAATTTATAAACACATATACTGACGTTTAAAGAAACAATAATGTGAGTTTTATTGCTGTGGCACAATGTGATACACTTATATATACACCACACAATCTGATCTCCTAAAAAGAGGGACATTAAGGTGGGAAAGAGGGACAGAGGGATTTGGGACTAAAAGAGGGACTGTCCCTCCTTAAGAGTGACACTTGGGAGGTATGAATATGATTACCTATAATTATTAATAAATAAACAAGTATAGATCCCACAGTATCCCTTTAATGATCTTTTATAACATGATATGCTAAAAATTATTTAAATATTATTTTGGTTTATTTACTTCGCTGTGGATAATAGAAAGGATAAAAATATGAATTAAAATAAAAATGCACAACAAGCTGAAATGTGTAAAGCAGTGCTGTATATGTTACGTGGAAAAAAGATTTAGCTTATATATATCAGGCCATATACAAAATGAAAAGAACAATTCTTAAGCACACCATCTGAACATTAGGGGTAGGGTGACCACATCTCATTTCTGACATTCAGGGACACTGTGGAGAGAAGAGGGCACCACAGGGTTCTAAATACTAGAAGGAGAACTGCCCATTGACTGCTGTGACAGAAAGCAATGCCTGTGGTGGGCTACAAGATAATGTACATTATGCCAAAGCCTTAATCTTGGATTAGACTCAACAAAATTGCACTGCAGCTCCCAGCTGATGTCAGGATGAATGCTCAGTTTTTCTCTCTCTAGCGTTTAAAGCTCTGTCTGGAAGCCATTTTCTTAGGCCAACAGAGGCATCACTTCCTGTCTCAGTAGACAATGGGCAGTTTTCTTTCTAGTGTTTAGAACTCTGTGTTCTGGACTCTTCATTTAGGGATTTTGTATTGTCCTAGAACGGGGCTGCCCGGGACAAAGAAGGCATATTTGAAATCAGGGTCACCTTAATTAGGGTACAAATAAAAATCACCCAAATCCCCACTGATATTAACCAAGACTTAAGCCCATTGACTGCTAAAGTTCTCTATGGAAAGCAACACATTTGGAGACCTCTCTAAAATCCAAGGGGTTAAAGCCCTCATTTAAATCAAAGCAACTTTTTATGAGTCCCCTATGGTACCATTGGAATGCTCTAGAATTGCCTCTCACGTGAATTGCTTTCAGAATACTATTTAACCCCTTAGATCAGCATCAGGTTGCCCTCCCCTGCCTTAGATTCACAGGAAATTGCTTATGCATTGTGTTGGAAGTACCTTTAGCATTTAGGGGGTTAACCCTTTGGGTGCCAGAGAGATATCCAATGCATTGCAATGTGTTGGCTACCTCTCTGGTATGCAAAAGGTTAAAGCACCAGACCGATTTCTATTTCTAAACTCATTCAGTTATAAATAAACAAAAGCAGGGGAAACACTGAAACATTCGCCCTATTTTACAATACTTGACATTCTCACCAAATCCTAGCACAAACAACTTGAATAGTTTGATAAATATGGCTTTCTTTTTAGTGACAAAATAGAAATTGAAACTCTTACTTTATGTCAACAATTATAGCTCCAACCGACAGCAAGGTCAGACTTCTTGGCTGGTAAAATACATCAATAGTTTGTAACTCTATATACAAATATGAAAACTATTTTACAGCTGTTTGTAAAATTCTTGCCTGTCTGCTTCACATTTATAACATGTACACATCATTTTGGATGTGTTTTAGACATACATATGACAAAATGTTAGATCTCAGTGAGAGAATGATGTATTGAGAAGAACTGGAGTAATTCTGGGGCAAACCAAATACAATATAGGGGACAAAAATTACCATTGATTTAAATTGGGCTTTTAACCTCTTGAATGTTAAACAGGTGTCCAGCACATTGCTGAGACCTCTCTAGAATTCAAGGGAATAAACATTTAAAGGAGATCTATCACCCCTATACAAGTGCGTTCAATGTTAGGTTACATAGCCACTAGGTGGATTTCTTTATAATTTTTTTTTTTTTAACCCTATCTGGCTGAAAATTAAACTGTCACTTAGTGACAGAGGATGTACATGTACGTCCCAACAGCTCGGGTCCCCGTGTGGCTGCATGCCGTTCGGGGACTCTGGAATAATTAATAAAAAAAATAATAATAATTCTTAGCCGGGCATTAAGTGACGGCCGCGTGTGTGTGCGGCCGGTCACTAAGAGGTTAAATCAGCTGGAATCTAGGGAATGTTTTATTTGTCCACTATGGTACAGATGGTTTGCTCCTCTAGTTTTCTAATCTCTAGTTGTTCTAAGTACATCAGTGTCTACACTCCTTTGGATGGTACAGTTGTCTAGCATCCATTGGGTTAATGAATTACATTTCAGGCAATATAATATGATTGGAACAAAATATCCCATTTTAGAAAATGCAAGCTTTCGTTTGATCACAAGAGTCAAAGCATATTAAATTACACCATGTTTTGACTACCATTCTAGCTTAAGATTTCATTAGTATTTAAGAGTAGGGACTTTTGTCAGAGAGCTCTTAAATGAATGAAAAAGTTTATGTTTGGTATCATCAGGTTACTGATTTCAGCCAAATTTCTATTATAAGAAAAATAACAATTGAGCTGTGTTGATCAGAAAAGAAAGTAATAAGATTCATTCATTATACAGTGATGAAAGCGAGACACCTGCTGTCTGTTAACCGTGCGGAAAGACAATTACAATGAAAGGATAAAATGCTAGTGTAAGCATTTTATTTCAGTATTTTTCCACTCAATTACAGAATATAGCAAAATGCGTTCTAATAGGTATGTTAATAGAATTTTATTTGGTATCAGTCAGATCAGGGTGACGGAAAACACACACCAGCAAGTAAATGCACAATGCATAGCCACCACACCTACCCACTACAAGTAACCACAGGTAGTCTGTACCAGCCGTATCTGGTGCATTATACACCACAGCCAACAGCCTAATAATACACTTGACACCTATATAATGCAATGATAATCTTCCTACCTGTGTTTCCCCAGGAGATTTATCTTCTGTCCTCTGATCCTTTGATATGTTTCCTGAATATACAAGGTAGTCTTCTATTTGTGAAGAGAAGTCCTCATGGAGGCCCTGTGGGCAGTATGATGTCAGAGTAAGATAACTATTCTAAAGTTTCCCCAAACTTTGGTGGTCCTGAGGACAGTATGGTTGCCCTCACGATCAGTTACAATGACTAGTGCTTGGATGCACATGTCAAAATACACATAAAGATAGGGTGCACAATATATATGTGGCAGGAATTGAAGCATTAAATACCTTGTTCCAGTGTTAATGGCCTATGTGGTATTGCTTCCTACTGAACTATAGTTTTTTCCATAATTATGTGTTTTTAATGATTTATTATTGTTAACCTTGCTTGTAATAGTGACCTTCTCTTTGATATCCAGTTACAGACCTGTTTTTCATAACATTATTATATTTGATCTCCCACTGTAGATTGAGATGTCATGTCGACAACCACATTCTTTGACATCTCATGCCAGATCCACCTTGTTATTCTGACCAGCTCTATCTCTTATACCTTATTACAGACCCAGATGGATATACCGACTACTTTTATCCCTAATATCCTATTGAAGACCATTCTTGTTACATATTACTGACTGCTGCTATCTCTATATCCCATTGCAGATTATAGTCCCTATTCTAACTTATTTACTCATCTCTGATTGCAGACAAGATTCTTCCCACTCCTGCCTCTCGGTAGCAGTCTTGACATCTGTCCTTCTTCACTCCACTACCCGATTGCTGTTTCCAGCCTGACTTATTGGTGCTTTTGTACTAAGAAAAGCTAAAGTAATTCTGCAGCAAATAGCCTACATCACAGGCAATAAAAACAATCTAAGAATTCTTATTAATTTAAATGGGGCTTTAATGCCTTTATGGGGGGGGGTCTTATACACATTGCAGAGAAACTCTAACTCAGACAGTTAAAAGCCCCAATTAGATTCATAGGAATCACCTATGGTTCAGTTGTTTTGCCCCAGAATTGCTGCAGTTATTCTTAATATGTCATATGTTACGTCACCATTTGTTAGCTGTCAGAGTTCTTTACTGTACTCTCTAGCTGCACTTAATACATTTTACAATTACTTGAAAGCTATCTATGTCAACCTTTCTATTTACATACATTTTATTTATTTATTTGGAAAATGTTTTACCCGGAAGAATACATTGAGATTTCTCTCTTTTTCAAGTATGTCCTGGATAGTTTTCAGTAAAGGGTTACATATTTACACAAATTGAGAAACATTATAAGGGGATTTTAGTCTTACCTGTTAAATTCTTTTCTCTTAGTCCATACAGGTTACTGGTAACTTTGGGTAGGTGATCCGCCCCTTTAAGTAGGCAGGAACAATTCTAGAAGTGAATGCAGGGGGTGGAGCCTACCTTCCCTCCTTGGCTGCAGCTAGCCAATCAGCTCCAGAAAGATTTGAGACACTAACTATTGACTAGATAGTAGAAGGGAAAAAAGACTCCTGTGAGCATTACCCCGAAGGACCCCCACTGTCTGCCACAGGAGAGCCAAGCATGGTCCCTTGATAGGGTGGGAGACCAGTAACCTGTATGGACTAAGAGAAAAGGATTTAACAGGTAAGACTAAAATCCTCTTTTCTCTGTCGTCCAATACAGGTTACTGGTAACTTTGAGATGTCCAACCACTGAGTTTCCCAGAGGCGGGAAGTAAGGCAAGGACCAGGCGCAAGGCCCCCAAAGTCACCAGAGCAGATATAAACCATCAGATCAGACACAGCCCAACAAAACAAATGAAGTGTCAATGGACACTGAACACCCCAGGGACTGTTACACAGCACACTGAACTAGAGTCAACAGGGCTCAAAAGTGAAGGAAGCACTAAAGAACCAAAGAAGATCCTACACAGGCAAGACTGCCTCCAGGATCTTCCTCCCAAAGGTGGTGTCAGCCGATGCCAGCACATCAACAAGGCAGTGCTTCAAAAAGGTGTGCACAGATGACCAAGTGGTAGCCTCGTACAACTGATCAGCGGAGGCCTGATTCTTATAAGCCCAAGAAGCCCCAATAGACTAGTAGAAAGAGCCGTGACCCGAAAGGGAACAGGCTTCTTCCTTAGCTCGTAAGCCTTACGAATAGTAAAGTTGATCTAAGACGCATTAGTCACTATGGATGCAGGTCTCCCTGCCCTGGGGCCCTCAGGAATGATGAACAGAGTGTCAGACTGTCTGATGTACATAAAACTTGAGACAACGCACCACATCTAACAAGTGGAGATCCCTCTCCTTGTCAGAGGTAGGGTCAGGGCAGAAAGAAGGCACCACAATCTCCTGATTAATGTGGAACTCAGAGACCACCTTCGGGAGAAACTCCTGTGAAGTGCGAAGTACTGCCTTGTCTTTGTGAAACACCAAAAAGGGTGGTCTACAAGACAGAGCATGTAACTCCGCAACACAGCGAACAGACACGATTGCCAGGAGAAAGGCCATTTTCCAAGTCAGCAAGCATACAGGAACAGTGGCCAAGGACTCAAAGGGAGAGAGCTGAAGGACACCGAAAACCAAATTAAGATCCCACTGAGGAGCGGGCGTCTTGAAAACAGGATGAGTATGAGCAACGCCCTGGAAGAAAACCTTGACATCAGGAAGAATAGCAATGTGCCTCTGAAGGAAAACAGAGAGAGCAGAAGTCTGAACCTTAAGGGAGCTCAAACTGAGGTCCTTATCCACACCGTCCTGCAAGAAAGCCAGGACTGTAGGCAGATCAAAATCCTGAGAAAGGTCCCTATCAGCACTACAAGATAGAAAGGTCGTCCAGACATGATGGTAGGCCTTAGAAGAAACAGGTTTGTGGGAATTAAGCATAGTAGCCACCACACCAGATGAAAAACCTTTCTTCTTCAGTATTGAGGATTCAATTTCCAAGCCATCAAAGCTAGACGATGAACATCCTCCTTCCACAGGTGACCCTGCAGAAGATCCGGACGGTAAGGGAGCCAGAATGGCTCTGCCACTGATAGATCCAGAAGCTCTGGTAACCAAGTCTGTCGAGGCCAGTACGGAGCAATCAGAATGACTGGACAGTGCTCCAGTCTCAATTTCCATAACCCCTTGTGTAACACGGGGAGGGGAGGAAAGATGTAAGCCAGAGGAAATAACCAAGAATGGACATGGCATCCACCACTAGAGCTAGAGGATCCCTTCAGAGAGAACAGAACCTCGGAACCTTCCGGTTGTGTCTTGTCACCAACAGGTCAATGCAAGGAAGAAGCCACTTCTGAACAATGAGGGTGAACACCTCTGGGTGCAGTTCCCACTCTCCATTGTCCGTGTGTCGACTGAGGAAGTCTGCCATGACGTTGTCTACGCCAGGAATGAGTACTGCGGATGTGACAGGAACATGTTATCCTGCCCAGGACAAAATAGCCTTGACCTCTAACCAAGCAGCGAGACTCCTTGTTCCACCCTACTTATTGATGTAAGCTATGGCCGTGGAGTTGTCGGACTGGACCCGGACTGGGCATTCTTCCAGCTGGGGTGTTCAATGGCAAACGGCATGAAATATCATCCGAAGCTCCAACACGTTGATGGGAAGGACAGATTCCTCTGGAGACCACCAACCCTGAGCACTCAAGCGACCCAGGACCATACCCCAGGTGGAGAGGCTAGCGTCCGTTGTCACCTTGGTCTAGAAGGATACCAGGAAGGACTTACCCTTCAGCAGACTGGAAAGGTCTAGCCACCACGACAAACTCAGTTCCACATGAAGAGGGAGGGATACTGACATCTTCAGAAGGTCCAGCTGACCCTTGCACACCTGGATCACAAACCTCTGGAGTTTCCTGGTGTGAGCCATGGCAAATGGGACCGCTTCTATGGTGAAGATGAATTTCCCCACTAGAGAGGACAGCTTCTTGGCTGGAACTGGATCGTGAGCCAGAACAGCAGAAACCCTGTGGGCAATCTGGTGAGCCACCTCGTCTGTGAGAAACATCATGCTATGCTGAGTGTCAAAGAGAAGGCTCAGGAAGACCAGATGCTGGGATGGAACAAGATCTGACTTGTCCATGTTGATGATCCACCCGTGATGGGTGAGAGCATGAATGCAGTTCTAAACCTGCTGATGAAGAAGTTCCACAGAAGGGGCTTTCAGAAGCAGGTCGTCCATGTATGGAGTAACTCTGCTGCCGTCCCGATGGAGGACGGATACTAAAGCTCCCAGGACAAGGTTGAAGACTTGAGGAGCTGTAGTCAGACCAAAGGGAAGAGCTGAAAAACTGAAAGTGCCCTTGGTCGCAGGCAAATCTGAGATACTGCCTACTCTCTGGATGAATGGCGATGTGTAGATACACATCCTGAAGTTCCAGAGAGGCAAGGAATTCCCCCTGGGACACAGCAGCGATCACCGTCCTTAGGGACTCCTGGTAATAATGAGTCTTGGTCACAAAGGAATTAAGATCCTTCAAATCCAAAATGGGGCAAGAGCCGCTGTCCTTCTTGGAGACCACAAAGAGTTTTGAGTAAAAACCCATACCTCTGTCCTGAATTGAAACAGGTTCCAGAACATCCTTGTCCAGAAGGGCCTGTCTATACCCTTCCGGTACCACCTGTAAAACCCATGGGTCTGCCACTGAATCCTCCCAGACGCTGTGGTAGTGATGCAGATGGCCACCCACAGCCGAGTGGGGACCTGGGTTCGGCGAGTCATGAAGAAGGCGGCTTGGCAGCCTTAGGCTTGGAGGAGACTTGGAAGCTTCCATTGCTGTTTGGGCTTGGAGGAGGAACGAGGAGCTGAGGGAACAGCTTGGTTCGCCGGACGTGTCTCAGTCTGGAAGGAACGAAAAAGCCGATTAAGGTTGAGAGGAGTCTTCTTCCTGGGGACCATAGGCAGAAGAATGCTCTTGCCCCCTGTGGCCTCACTAATAAGATCCTTAAGATCTGGACCAAACAAAGAGGTGCCTTGAAAAGGCAATGAGAGCAAAGCTTTCTTGGAAGCAGTGTCAGCAGACCAGATCTTGAGCCAAAGAGCTCATCTGGCAACCACAGACATGGTGGAAACCCGTGCCACCAAACGGATAGCATCAAATAAGGCAGCAGAAACAGTGCTGGGCCTCAGAAATGTTGGCAAGCTGCTGCAACATATCCGAAGTAGGAGTAACCTGATGGGCAGCCAGGGTGAGCTGTTCAGTCCAGACCTCAATGGCCCAGTTCACCCATGCCGCAGCGAACACTGGACGCATGGCAGTACCAGCAGTGGCAAAAATGGACTTGAGGGACTTGTCAGTCCAGTCATTCAGAGCAGAAGCATCAGCAACTGGCAAGGCAGTAGACTTAGATAGCCTGGAGATAGGAGCATCCACTTTGGGGGGATGAACCCACTGAGCAAGTGCCGCCTCAGAGAAGGGGTAAAGCTTGGCATATTTCTTGGAAACAGAATTTTCCTGTCCGGAGACTTTCACTCATCAGACACAAGGCAGTCAAAAGTGGGGTTAGGTGGAAAAGAAGTATAGGGCTTTTTAGGCTCCTGAAATACATCAGAGGGATCCAAACAAACCTCCTGAACTATGGGAAAGTTTAGGGTGGTTAAGATAGCTCTGATCAAGCCCTCAGCTGAGGGATCTGGATCAGCCTCAAAGGGTCCCCAAAAAACTGAGAGGAGCCCACAGCAGAACATTCCTAAACCGAATCTACCAACAGTTCCTCCTCAGAGGAATCTGATATGTCAGGTACTCCTTGTGGTTTCAGCTGGGAAAATCTGACGGAGGAAGGGGTCTGACAGGAGTGGAAGACCCCCTGTAACTGGGATGGAAAGAGTTGCAATGTAGACCGGAGGTCTCTAGTAGCAGCCTTGAACTCTTGCACCCAAGCTGGCGCTAATACATGGCTGGAGGTCCCTGGGAGAGACTCAGGGATATCAGAACATGCTGGGCATAAATGGCCTGAGAATTCTGTAGGTAACCCTGAATGACATGAGGAGCAATGCGCAATAAGAGACACAGAGACCCCAGAATCCTTGGTCTTAGGCCTGGCCCCAAGCTCTAACGGAGTAGACATTCTCACAGTGTCAAAACATTTAAAGTATAAGGAATCACCCAAATACAGTGTGCAGGATTAAAATTTCACCCCAGAAATCGCTAAAATGCACTTATCTGGCAGGAGAAGGGTTAATCTGCAGAGGAGTGAAGGAGAGTCCAAGCCCTGCGTAGGATACTCATTCAGGAAAAGGCACAAAATGGCTGCCACGGCGGGAGGCAATCAGAAACGAGCGTGCGAAGCAAGCGCTCATGGGAAATGTATTTTTCCCAGAAAAAGTACCACAACAGTGCCCGAAGGTTCCTGAGCCCCCCAACACACATAAAACGTTAACCGGATGACAGAGCAAGGGCAGACAATTAAAATGAGCCATTTCTGAAGTCACTGAGCGGTTGCAGAAATATGTTCCAAACTGTACAGTCCCATAGAAGTGAATGGAGCAATGGCGTCTATGCGGGAAAGCGTGCCTTAAAGGCACAGAACGCAAATTTTACAAAGTTGAAACTGTGAAATAAAATTACATGAGTCATCACTAGAACATGTTAGCAAACCCAAAAAACACTGAACCCAGTAGGGAAACTGCCGCTAACCCTCCAAAAGTTGCAAAACCAGCAGTTAAGTTGCCACAGAAAAATAAAAAAATAGCTAAAACTACAGCAGTCTTCACCAAGGAACAAATCTTAATGGAACTGATTGGCTAGCTGCAGCCAAGGAGGGAAGGTAGGCTCCACCCCTGCATTCACTTCTAGAATTGTTCCTGCCTAGTTAAAGGGGAGGATCGCCTACCCAAAGTTACCAGTAACCTGTATTGGACGACAGAGAAATATACATACACACACATAAATATACATACATACATATTAAATTAAAAGTTATGTACAGTTACATATTGCTTTTAGGTATAAAGAAGCATTTACTTTTAAGGATTTTAGACTGGGGGCAAATGTGATTATTTCAGGCAGATTATTCCAGGCTTTCGGAGCTCTGAAGGAGAAGGCGGATCTTCCTGCTTCTTTCCTGTATTTTGGTATATGCAGTGAGTTGTTAGCAGTGATACGGAGGTTATAGTTAGTATAGCATACTGCTCAGGTAGTCTGGTAGTTTTCCAGAGAAGTGGTTGTGTGCTAAGCAAGAAAGGTGAAGGGCGCATCTAGATTTGAGTGTTAACCAATTTCATTTTTTAAGCATATCACAGTGATGGGTAGTTTAATTACATTGGAGAATAAAGCTGCATAATGAATTATGCAGAGTGTCAAGTTTACTAAGATGGATTTGTGGCACTGGAGCATATACTACGTCACCATAGTCTATGACTGGCAGTAAAATCTGTTGTACAATATGTTTTCTCACCAGGCTACTTAAACATGACTTGTTTCTTCATTAACAAAAGAATGAAAATGTATCAGAATACTATCCTAACTTTAAAAGAGACTGTCTGCTGTTAAACTAAGTATAACTGCGAAATATTATTAAATGTATAACACGTTTTGTTCATACAGCAGATGATATACTAAGAAAACCTGGAGCAGTTGCAGGGTAAATGAACCGAACTATAAGGGACAAATAAAAAAAGCCCAAATTCCCTTTGATTTATATTGGACTTTTAACCTCTTCAGTTCTAGATGCACTCATCACAAAAACACCCATTTATCAAATGGAATTTTATTTGTTCCTTGTGCAGTTGATTTGCACCAGAACTGATTCAGGCCTTCTTAGTACATCATCCTCACTTTTATCAAGATTGTTGACATTGGGTTGAATTATCTCAGTGATTTTTTGCAACAGCAGATATGGAGTTCAACATTATGTCTCTTTACCTGCCTAATGTCAATTTACTAAGCTACATATGCCCCAAAACCCTCCTATTAAATTGGAACTACCACCCCATGTAAAGTTAAACCCCAAGAATTACCCTTCTGGAGACTAGCTGAACAATAGTACTAGTCGCTAGAATAATTACCTCCTTACAGAGGAATTCTACTGCTCCCGGGACTGACAGCCAGGAAACAGCGCAGACATCTTTGCATAGTGATGTCTGCGCTATCATTCCCAGTCTGCTCTAGGAGGCGTTGCTAGGTACAATTAGGTAATGGAAGGGACTGACAGCACAGGCCCACAGATTCTGTAAGGAGGTAATTATTCTATTGATTAGTACTATTGTTCAGCTAGTCACCAAATGGGTAATTTTTGGGGTTTAACTTTACGTGGGTTGATAGTTCCACTCTAATGCTAATTGTGCCAATGGGAAAAGAAAAGGGGAATCTGTGGACATTTAGGGGAGATCATTTCTTTGACTCTTTGCTCAGCCTAACGTACTAAGCAGGGAATAGAGTAAATGACACTACTATATTTCACTTCTTAACTCATGCTGTGGGTGTGGCTTGTGGGACTTTTAAGGCATTAAAGCCCCAAACTGGTATAGTATATCTGCCAGTATACACTACAGTAATTATAAGCAATAGAGCAAGTAACAAAGCTTGAGTAGCATAAAACAAGGTGCAGAGGAAAACACCTCTACTTTTGTGCAAGTTGTGTACAGACAGAGGACTATTTTCAGAGTAGGAAGAATAGTAAACTGGTGTTGCACAGGTGCAGCAATTAGTAACTGGCTCCAGTGCCTAGTTTAACATGGAATTGTATTAGTAGGACATCATCCTCGGAACCCATGATTAAACCATCTGGAGGCTTTACAATCATTATAGAAGCATCTAGTGTCAAAGAGGTTAATGGACAGTGATGCCTGGATTTTATTAATATTAAAGGTCCATTTTCTTCATGGACCTTTTACAAGATGTCAAGACACCAGATAATGTTACTACAACAGCAACAAAAGTTGTTAAAACAGTTTATACTACTCAGTCCATGTTTATTAATAATAAGGTATTAATGCAATGAGATGCTATATGGATATTCATTTTTTTAAGAACAAAACCACATCTGGGATAGTATTCGTTTGGGGTTCAAGTGGATGCACAATGCCAAAGAAGATTAGTACTAAATAATATTCTGCCTTTGGCAAAACACACATAAAGCCTGTCCTAGGTAATATGAACCTACTGAAAAGAGCTTGGAAGTCAATGGGTGATATGTACTAAAGGGTGAATTGATCCTTATTCTGCAATAAATAAGGGGAATGGGGAAGATCTTTCACAAGGAAAACAATTTGAGTCAGTGGGTGCACGGCTTCCATTGACTGGGTTTTTACCACATGGCAGCATATGGAGGGTCATTCCGTAAGGAGCAACCCGAGTACTTCCCCACTAAATATTATCTGCAACGTCTGACATATTAAATTCTCATACGGTAGTAATTAGAAGAACTAAATGATCAATACTTAAGACAGAAACTATAACAACAAAACATTTTATTCAGTAGTGATTGTGCACACCATGAGAGGCAATACAGGTATCTAGAAAATAAATAATATAATCAACAAGATGTCCAATCATTACTTAGGGAATATTAGTCCATTAAGCATCAACTTGGACACTAACTTCCTGAAGGGTGGATGCAGGATTGGCAATCTATAATGAAAATGTGGGTCATGGAAGTGAGTTGAAGGCTATGAAGTTTCCAAGGTATCACATGCATTGTGCCAAGAACTTCATTTTAATTTTTTAGACACTTAAGTAAGGTAACTCTAGTGATTCTAATATCCTTTATTTTGGTTTTTTTTTTTTGCAATTTCTATTTGTTCCTTACAGTGCAGTTCATGTGCTCTGGAATTTTAAGAAGTGTAAGTGCCTATCCAGCCAATCACACAATTTCTCTACAATTTTTGAAGGGTCCAAGTGATGGTGACTCATGTTTCCAAACAGTGAACACTCAATCCCTGTATTAATGCTGAGCATGCAGAAATGTGAAGTTGGTTATTTGTTGCAACATGTTTTGAGCAGGAAAAAATATTGTCTCTGTTCAGACTATTTATTCACATGGGGTTGATCAAAAGAAAGCAGGAGGCACCATCATTTGACCCCTGAAGAAATGAAAGAATACTAGTGTAAAAGCCTGTGTACCAAGGCCAAGGTCCAAGTGATGTTAGGAGGCCGGTCCTGCTCTGCGTCCTGCCACCGATGCAGTCATGCACTGTAAAGACTGCCCGAACGCACAGAATGCTCCCATCACAGAACTCCCAGCATTCTGTGTGTTCGGGCAGTCTCTACTGCACATGACGGCTTCTGACAAACATCCTAGCGAATTATTATATAGGATTTGGTTGATCACCTGGGTATGTACTTCATTTTCTAATGTTAGATTATGGTTGAAAGATATGGGGCAGCAAGGTTTTTAGGATGAATAGGGTTGTTCTTTTTATTTTTTATTAAGGTTGACCCATCATTTAAGGGGAAAATCCATTTTACAACTTTATCCCAGCTTATTTTGATCTGAGAAAATGGCACCACCAACTTTTTATTTTATTTTACATTTACTACTTAAAACCTATTATTGCCAGTGGGGTGGTCACCTTATTTTTGTTTATTATTCATCCCACTGGTACTTAAAGGGTTACCTTATCAAATTTTGCATCAACCCATTACCCCAAGCCATAGGAGTTGATGATTCTGGGTAGGGAGTCTCCATACTTCTGGGAAAAGGTTGGGGGTCAGAAGAAGATTGTTGACCCCCTCTTAACCTATGCACTTGCTAAGGCAAGTGGAGACACATATGGAATTAAGAAACTCCATTGTGTTTGTTTATCCTCCTCCCTTGGAGCGAAGAGGGCTACTGGGCAGTTATAAACTCTTTATGGGATTATGCAGTGTTTTTCTCTGTTAATATTAAAACCATATATTGCATCCCCCATACTAATTTTAACATGTGGAGGATTTTATGGTTGCACTTATTCTAACTATAATAGGTTATTTGGGATCCATAACATTTTTCAGTTCATGTGATAAGGGGTAGAAGGGTGCAGTCTAATACTCCCCTTACGGAATATTAGATACCCACCATATTAGGAAGTGGTGGGCACTAGTGGGGTATATATCTTATTGTTTTCTTTTCTGTCTACCTTTCCACCTTAAAGTACAGGCAGTAGGGGGTCAAAAGCCCCTTCCTCGACGGTGGGTCCTTTTTTGGGGTCCCATGGTCAGGATTGGGAGCTCCAAGTTTGACACACCTAATTTTTTATTAAATATTATTACATTCATGCTTGGGACATGATCATTTTGTATTTCTTGCTGTGTCATGCACTGTACTTCCAAACTATCAGGCACCGAAATGCTTACATGGGAACTTTCACCTTAAAGGGATAGTAACCCCCCGGTAAAATTTAAGCCAAAAGCTAGTAATAAGCAAAACATACTTAACTCCCTTATTCTCATCTCTTAAACCATTATGGTTTGAGAGATGTAAGAAAAGAAAGACCTCCGCTCCCTCCCCCTTCTCATGCGTCTGCTGTACAGCGGACATCATGAGATCCTCCTTCCAGGACCAGACTGCGGCTCTTCAGGAGCGCTGTCATCTGGATATCTCTGTATAATTACTTCATCGGAATGGTCTAAAAAGTGTGCCTGGCTTGCAAGCACATGTTGTAGACCATTCTGATTAAGTAATTATACCGAGATATCCAGATGACAGCGCTCCAGAAGAACCGCCGTAAGTCGGTCGACCGGATTCTGCCTCTGACAGCTTTACAGCTCATCAGGCAGAAAGGGGCGGGAGCGGAGGTCTTTCTTTTCTTTGCATATTTAAAAACTGCATCGAAATCCAGCTGCTGTATAGTTTAGGAGATATTCACACTTTTATTTCTGGGCAAAATTAAACTGAACATTTCTTGGCATATGAAAAGAAATTTAAACCTTCATTAGCATATGGCACATCACTGAACATAATTAGCATTTGAAACATCAAGATTAACATCACATCACATCACAAAAAGATTAATTAGCATATGAAATGACACTGGAACTGCAAGGGTACCATGATCTAATTGCATATGTTTTCTGGCATCCCTTTGGCAATCGAATAAGATGAGAGAAAATGACTGTATGATGTTTAGTTGCATTTTGCTGGGATACTTACATAATATAGAATAGGTAATTATATTACTAACAAATACATAACTGCTTAGAGGTAGGTTATTAGAATCATGATACTGGTGTCCCCACCACTTCTGATTATTATTACTATATTGACTTAAAACATACATTTGTAATATATCCAACTGTTATTTATGTTCACAAAAAATAATAAAGGTGGATCTTGTCTAGATTTTACCTGTGATAAAAGTACTTGATCTAAATGACACATCCTTTTTCCTTTTCTAAATAATTCATTCTCGTGATAACAGTCTGCAGTACTTAACACAGAAAATAATATTATGGTTTCAAATATTCAATATTAGCTGTTAAGTAAATTGGTTAAGGTCAAATGACCAAATCTAAAAATGAGATCACTAAATATTCCTGGCTTGATAGCTTAGTAATAAATAATGTGTTCCTATTCAGTCTGTACATTAAGCTCCTTGTGTGGCCTAGAGGCATTCTCTTATGCCTGTACCCATTATAGCGTATCCATAGAAACTGACACATTTATTTCTTAGATTAGTCTGCCATTGAAAATATTAATATAATGCAGTAAATGGGGATTTAATCTAATCTGTTGATGGTAGGATGAAGTTAGTAAAAGTGGAGCATGCTTGCAGCATGAATCATTCATTAGTTTAAAACATTAACTAAACAATCCAGGATGTTTTATATTCTTCTTGTCTCTACATTCCGTAGTGTAAAAATATTATGTAATACATCTTTTACAAACACTAACTAGAACAAGTTATCTATTTTTGTATCTAAAAATCTATTCCTAGAAAAAAAATTTAATGGGATATATTCAGAGAATTTCAAACAAATATTTGTTTTCAATGTGTTCATTGTATTTCAATCTACAGTATTGCTATGTAGAATATTTCAGTACATAAACAAATACTAAGATGAAAATATTAATTTTATTAAATAAAAATTATTAAATTAAATTTTACATTTTTAAAATGCTATACTGGACATATTTTAGATTTTAGAACAAAATATAACCCAGCTGCCAAAGATTATGTTCGAGTAGAAGCAGAACATACATTATTTTTGGAGATCATAATGTACATTATCTTTGGAGATCACAATGTACTTGGGAGGGGATATATTGATAATATTACATTAATAATGTCTATATTGACCAATCTCCTCATCACTATTAGTAACATTGCTACTAAATATTGGTAATGCAACTAAATATCAATAATTATAATAACAATTAAATTAGTCTTCTTATTAGCATTACTACTTTTTGTAGTAGAAAGGTATTGATGTTCAGAAATTATGGAAATCATTCTCCACAACAATAACAGATCACAGTTAAACAGAAAATAATAAATACTCATCTTTTGTATTGGGTACCCAATATACAATGGAAGGAGAGAGCTCATCTTTAGTTTAATGGCATCCCTTCAAATATTATAGGGGTATCTATGAACAGTATTGGGCAATTTTGTTTTCACAACAGATAAATATTTACTCCTTCTTATGTCCCCCATAATAAGCAACCCTCAAAATTAAAGAATTTACTGCTGAACAAAGCTGATGCAGATAGAACTAACCTTTCAACCTATCTCCAGAATTAATTCCTAACATACAAGGGACCTCCTCAGTTCTACCTTAATATCTGAGGTCTCTAATACAATTCACTGGCTCTTGTCACATGTGGTCTGGCTCATTCTCTTTCTTCTTTCATTTGAAGCCACATATTCAAGCACAGATTTTATAACATAACCTTAGCCACGTTTTTCTGATTAGTATAAGGGCCCAATTAATAATGTATCTCATGGTGATTAGACCCAAAGGGTCAAAACAATTAGGGGTGGGTGGTGCTCCACATCTTAGCTAGGCTATTATTTACATGCCTGTATAATGTCTGTGCAGTAGCACAGCCATAGTTTTGATTGAAATGCTGATGCTCCATAGACCCAAACAAGATTAAGTATGCTAAGTGATTGGTTTCAATGAATCTGAAGAAAAACATGAATTTAAAAAAATGATCATGTGCAATGAGAGCTTGAAAAAAGACAAAAGTTCATTAAAACAATTTTTTTGTCGATTGATCAAGAATGAAATTTATGTTTGATTTTAATCAATAAAGCATAGGGGAGAAGCAGGGAGTTTTGAATTTTAACTGTATATATATTTAAGGGATCTATAGCTAATAAAAATAATGCTGTAGTGAACACTATATTTAATTTAATAATTCTTGAATTTCATAGAAAACAGGCATCAACAGAAATAACATTGATTTTTTCCATTTTGCTTAAATAGATTGAAAATTATCAAAATAATGCAAAATCATGATCAGAATTATGCAATTTAGTATATTATGCATCCGCCACTGACTTTGATGACATTACAAAGAAACTTTCAATAATTTTGAATAATCTTGTGCTACTTAGGCATCGTTAACAATTTCACCAGGAAGAAATTGTCCAACCCTTTCAGACAGATTTCTTGGTTTTCAATTATTATGTACTTTCTTGAGTTCAAACCACAAATGATAGAATGTTGGTGCCTACTCGGTACTAGGCCCCGAGCGAAGAGATTCTTGGTGCCTGCTTTGGCTTCCACGGCACTTCTGCTCCAACGTCAGATTCGTAGACGTACGGAAAAGTCAACGTCATGACGCCATTCCTCCTAGTATATAAATGAGCGCATGGCCTGAGCCAGGCGCTCAGTAATCAGCGCTCTCTTCAGGGGTAGTAGCAGCCCTTTTCCTCAGTAGCTGTACTTAGCTTCCTCTCAGCCCATTTGTGGATCTCAGGTCAGGTTTTGTCTTATCCTGCTGGGTATCTGGCCTGTGTCTCTCCCCAGCATCATTTCCAGCATCTGTTCTGCCTTCCTGCCTAAAAGTCGCTCCCCAGCATAATTTCTAGAGTCTTCTCTGCCTTCCTGCCTATCCAGGACCTCCAGTCAGCCTCATTACCATCATCTACTCTGCCTTCCTGCCTATTCAGGGCCTTCAACCTGCAGTCTCTCCTCTTCACGCTGGTGAGTTCTTTTACCATAGTTGTGTTTGGTATAGACTCTCCCTGTGGCTGGTGGTGTACGTCCTCTCTGTAGTGGGTTATCCTGTGCCTTCTTCAGCTCCACTGAAGGGAGCCATCTGGCTTCGTGGCCAGCAAATTTATTTGGCCTTGGCTGCAGCACAGCACACTACAGGGGGCCTGCACTCCCCAGCTACGTGCTCTAGTGTCGTTCCCTAGCCTTCCCTCCACCAGCCCTTGTTGGAGGAGTCTCCTTATATCTTGGTTTCTCTTTATATTTGTTGTCTCTCTCTTTGTTGTTGATTTCCTGTTTGTATGTTATACTTGTCACTGGAGGGCTCGCCAGATTCAGTTTTGTGGGGCCATCTTATAGAATGAGAACTGAAAAAGTCATTCAGTCAAAAACTATGAGTTTATGTTAAATTAATCATTTCTGATTTGGAGGCATGTTTACGAGCATAATTTATGAATATATATGTTTAATCAAGTTTGATTCTTGTAACATATGCTGTAAGAGTTTTGGCTAATATGTCCTGTTACATACTTTAGTTTATTGCTCTCTTATCCTAACTTGAACACTGGAAAATGTAAAACAACTCTAAAACAAGCACATTCACTACCAAGTTTTACTGATGGAATAATGTTATTCTTACCTTGTACCTTTTTGGTGCCAAACAAACTCTAATTAACATGTTCATAAAGCATTCAGTATTTATTTAACTATACCATAAGACATTATCCTAGCTATCACTGAGGTACAGTTTGGCAAATTCATAACCCCTCTTTTCGTGTATAACCTTCAGAAAAAAAATTCATACTTTTGCAATTTGCCATAAACTCCATCATTCCTACAGTAAAACTGAATGGTAGTTTTGGAAACATTTTGGAAACATTACTTTATTATGATGCCAGACATAATGGAAATCTCCAACTTTTAGCCTTGGGTTTGCATTTGCCTCCTGAACCATTTGCTTCTCACAACACATAGTAGCAATATTTTCTTTCATCCACTTCCTGTTAAGGAAACTGTTCCTTTGGCCTTGAACATCCTAATAAATGCTTTAATTTTTGGAATGTCTACTGACTTTAACAGATAATAATGAATGCAACTGAAGAATGTCCTTGCCTTCTTTTATATTACATGGAAACCAATGATTCCTATAAATGTCCCTACAAAATATTGGCCATACAAGCTTTCTCAGAATCACAAACATATATTTTTTTAATTTCTAAGAAACCAGGCTTAACTTACTCAGGGTGTTTATTTACTAAAGGCATGCCAAAGAAAATCCTGCAAAAACAAATGGATTTCTGTTACAAATGATTTATACATTTTGATTCACAGGTAAAATTAGCATTCAAGTTGATTAAAAAATTAATGTTATTTAACAAATTTAACCAATTGACACTTTGCGTCTCTTTGAATTACGTTGAATTAACAAGTAGATATGGCTTTTCTAATATGGATTTGCAATGCTGGTATGGCAGTGCTGCATAAAAATTGGGTGAAGCTGGAGAACACCGCATAGTGAGCAATGCTGGCAGTCGAAGATCCCAAACTAAGGAGAAAGCAACAGATACACAGAAGCACAGTACAACAACAGACTATCCCTGGATAACTTTAAAGACATCCCTGTCATGCTGAAGCTGAACTAAAGGTGCTATATGCAAAGCTAGTTTAGAGCCAACCAGAGGAGCCGGACTGCTCCCGGGATGACTGCCTAGGGATAGTTACTATCTACTGGGGATACAGCAAAACAAAAAGGTATAGGAACAAGAAACCTTTAGTCGTTCAAATAACTGTTGTGCTGATCTGTTGAGGGACTGAGGTCTAGAAAGTTAAACACTAACTAGCTGAAACAATGGATCAAATGATGGTCGAATGAGTCAAACTCTGACTGACTGGAATAGGAACCAACTGAAGTATGAAAGACAAATACTGACTGGCTAGGACAGTGGACCGACTGATGCTCGAATGAGTTGAACTCTGACTTGCTGGCATGGTGGACTGGCGAATGAGTCGAACTCCGACTGCACCGGTGAGGTAAACCAGTTGGAACTTGCGGGAGTCGAACTCTGAGCAGGAACAACAGATTTGGATGATTGGACGAGCAGGGTTAACAACTGGAGAGCAGAAAAGGCATAAAATTGATAGGGAGCAGAATGGTCAAATAGGAGAGCTGGGGTCAACAGAGAATCAATAATGGAAGCAAGGTATATGAACAGCAAGCTGGAGAGTAGTCCGTAACAAGTACTCAAAGCAGGAGGAAGGCAAATAGGAACAGGACTGAGACTAAATCAAACACTCAATAGAATGCTGAGATCATACACCAGTACTGGGAGGTTGGTGCTTAATAAAGGCACAAGAAGAAGCTGAAACCTGGACAAAGACGAATATCCTGCAAGCCAAAAGGAACTGCATAAACCCAGACAGGGAGTGGGCAAGAAACACTGGTCCACATGGACAGAGTGTGACAGGATTAGTATGCTCCTATATAATATCTTGCCATGTTTGTCCAAATAAGTATTTATTGATACCAGAGGACTTAAAGGAGCCCTCATAAGACAAAGAGTCACACTGAAATCATGGCAGTGTTTTAACTATTCAATTCTTAGTGAATGTTACCATAAAAATATAGCAAAAAAAAAAATGAATAACGGAAATATATGAAGTTCTGAAATGTTTTATATCAAAGACAAATAGGTTAAAGGGATAATAATACTTAAAATGTAAAGAAATATATTATAGTGTTTATCCCCCTGAGTAAAACAAGGGTACTCTCACTGCTGAAAGGTGTTTTATTCAAAAGTTATTATAACTCAAAGTCAAATATCACAGTGGCCTGAAATTGTACAGTGGTGCTGTTGCTGCACCATCCTATGGAGATTTATGGTCTATGGACCAGAGCTGTCTATAGGATGGTATAACAACAGTGCCACTGTACAATTTCAGGCCACTGTGATATTGCACCTAAAAAATTAAACTTTGAGCTGTAATAACTTTTGAATAAAATACCTTTCAGCAGTAAGAGTACCCTTGTCTTACTCAGGGGGATAAACACTAAATATATCTTTTTTTACATATTAAGTATTACTATCCTTTTAAACAAAGCTGGTAGTTCTCAAAGGCAGATTCTGATTAATGCTGGTTAAATATGATAAAAAGTGTTGCTCTGCTTCTTCTCACATAGAGATAAATACCATAAATTAATTTCTTTATATGACCATCTTGAGGATTACGGTAGAAAAATGTAAAAAAAAAAAAAATAGAAAGTACTCCATTACTTAACATTCTGATGCAAGATGAAAGGATAATTTTCTGCAAAATGAATGGACTTCCGTGTAAGATGAATAACTGTTGTGCCCTTCTGTTTATCATTTGGTAGAATAAAGAAGACAGGACAACAAATGTGAAATACATAGGTTGTCCTGTCTTCTTCTTCTATTTGCCATTGTAACTGCGCTTCATAGTTCCAATTATAAAACACAGTGAACTTGTAAGGATTGTTGGCTAGTGATGATAATACTATATTAGCCATCTAATTTTAAGGATAAGTCGCAGTTTCTCAGTGTCTATTAACAAAACATATAGCACCAACCTCAGATCTGGAGATGCTTATTTCACCTTAAACATAAACATATGTTTGCAGAATTACTGTCTTGGATTTTCCTAATTACATTACTATATAGGCATGTAAATTAAGTCATGCATAACCTTAATTTTATTGCTACAGACTGAATGCCTGAATGATAGAACAAGTGAACTCATATTAGTTAACTTTTTGATCTGCAAAATGCATATAAAATGTAACATCTTCTTTGCCATATCTTTGTAATTGGAAAATGTAATCAGTCCATATTTGTTTAATACAATAAATGTATTATTAAAAAGCTTGTGATGTTGCTAGAAAACATTTTTTAATTTATCAGATGTAGTTTAATTGTAATTACGCTCAGTTCTCCAATAGGGATTTATCACAGGCTTTCAGATAAGAAACAGAACAATACAAAGCAATATGTAAACAATTTTTAAACCGAGATGGAAAAATTATTTACTAAAACAATATTTCATACTTAACCCTTTCTTAATAAAGATTTAATTATACTCAACAAATGCACAGTGACTATAAGATGTGTTGCTTTAGTAAGATAATTGATAATAACAACTACTACACTGCCATTCTATGGCCTTGGAGAGTCTCAAGCTATTTGTCTACTATAGGCATTGTGAAATATATATATATATATATATATATATTGATAAAGGTCCTAGTTGGACCAAAATGCTGACCTGTATCTTTGCTTTGTACTTTGAATAAACACTTAGTACTATATATATATATATATATATATATATATATATATATATATATACACACACACACACACACACAGATACATCTATACATACACACTGTAATTCACTTCCTAACAATTTTTCCACATTTGAATCAAACAACTGATAGCAGTTGGAGTGCCATTCTTAACTCAGCTGTAAAATACCTCTAACATATAGGTTTTCATAAAAAAAAGTTTACTGATCCTTTAATGCTCTGTGTAAGTAGTAAGAGCTCTATAATATAGTACCATGTAAACAAAAGCTTACTGTACATCACCTTTAGGTGTCAGAGGGGTGGTCAATGCATTGCTTTGCGATTGTCACAATTCTACTGGTTGTAGATTGATATGGGCAACCTCGCAGCTAACAAGCAAGGAATTGGGGGCGGCACTTGGGGGAGGCAGCAGTCTCTGGAGGATTCTTGATGATCCAGTGTGCAGAAGGTCTTGGGTAGATGGTTTGGAACTGAGGATATAGAATAGTTCAAAAGCAAGTGAAGTCCACAAGGGTTTTGAAGGAGCTGGCTTGGCCTATGAAGCAAGCTCTGCTGTATAAAAATGATAGACTGTCAGAAGAGCAGGAGGAAGAAGTGAAGCTGTACAGTTGGATGGCATAGACTTGGTTTGTCATCAAATAATGATGTTGGGCCAATCAAGTAGTAGGTTGTTATTGACTCAGTGAGTCAGCTTAATCGAAGGCAGGTAGCCAGAGGTTATCACCTCAGCATTAATCTGACAAAGTCGTAGGCAGGTAGTCAGAGGTTATGGACCCTGTGAGTCAACGACAGGCCGGCTTGGTCATAGATGGGAAGTTGTAGGCTATCAATTCAGTGAGTCAACAGACCGGTTTAGTTGTAGGCGGATAGTCGGAGGCTATCGACCCAGTGATTCAACAACAGGCAGACTTGATTGTAGATGGGTAGTTGGAGGCTATTGACCCAGTGAGTCAGTGACAAGCCAGCTTAGTTGTAGGCAGAAGGTTTTGACAAGCCATCAAGTACCTCAAACGTTGAAGCTCCTCCATACCTGGAGACAAGGATGGCAGAAGGGGAAAGACAGGCCGGGGTTGGTACTAGATGGCAGCAGAGAATCCAGAAGAAAAAGCAGAATCAAGTTGGAGAGTAAGCCAGGTCAAAAGCCAGAGATCAGTATCAGATGAAATCAGCAGGCAAAGAGGAAGGTCAAGAACATGCTAAGTCAGAACACGGAACTCAGGAACAAGATATGATGACACTGGAGCAACAGGATTTCTCAGGATCAGGGCACAAAGATCGAACATCCACCTGAGCTTCAAGCAGGTAGATAAAGCCAGAGAGATGGCCAAAGAGGGCTTGTGAGAGGAGGCACCACAGGCAAGGGAACATGACAGCAATGCACTGCACACCCCTCTCGCACTCAAAGGGATATTATACTGCTATAGTGGACTGTCTAATATCTGTAGGTACACAGTTATATTCAGTAGTATTCATTAGAATTGTGTGATACAATCAACTCAAATTACTGACTATCACAGTATGTAATACTTGTTTATTGGACTAGCATTCATTTGAAGGGCATGCTTTTGAGGGCAAAAAGCTCCCAAATTGCTACCTTATATTTTTTAAGAACTTCTGAATGAAACACGTCCAGAAATTGGGAGTGCCCTTATTTTTCTCTATAGGAAAGTACTGTAACTTTTATTTTCCATATTTAGGGCATACTGCCTTGTCAAATAGAACGATGTTTAAATCCAAATAACTCAGAAACTTGTTAGGTTAATGCAAAAAAAAAATGGATGATTTTAAAAAGATATTTCAAAATCAATAACATTATTTTAGGAGACTGTGTCCCTTTAAAAAGAGAAATCTGATTATAAGTTGCTTTGATTTTCAGGTGATAACTTTATCAGTGGTTTTATCATCAACTTTCCATAGACTTCAACAGGTGAAATAAAACCAGTGTCAGCATTTATTGTTTGCAGTCTATTACAGTTCTGTGTTAGTCAAAATGCAAAAATGTTTCTTAATGTTTCCTTACAGTGTACTTGCACCCTTTTTTACATGAAGTTGTCACTTCCCTTCATTGGTACGCAGTGTGAGGCAGATAGAGGAAGTAAAATCCCCACTAGAAGGTGTGGAATCAAAGGAAAACATTAAAGTGGACCAATTACCTACGCAGTGTATTTAAACTGCCTATAACTTAATTTTGTTTTGCAAACAGATTAATAGTTTTAGAGATATCTGATTTAATATTTGGGGACTCTAATCTCAGTAGAGATTTGCTCTATGACTTGATCAGATAAAGCTTCATAATTAATTACTTAAATGTCAATAAAACCACCTCTCTCCACCGTCTTATGTTGCTGCAACCTATCAGTTTCCACTAGAGGGCTAGAATAAATGAATGGAAATGAATAATTATGCAGATCTTTTCATGATGGAAGCTCCCACTCAGGGTGTTGGAAAGATGATAGGTCCTCTATAAGGACCATGCACAAGGAAAGTGGAGCAATGCTGGTACAAACTAATATACCATAGGGAAGAAATACAAATTCATGTTGATTTAAATGTATATTTTAACTTCCTGAATGGTATACAGGTCTTAAATGCATTGCTTTACAACTATTTAGCATTTGAGGGGTTAAATGCAATTAAATCAGTGGGGATTTTCTGAAAATATTTTTACCTGTGCCTATGGTGTAGTTTTTCCCCCCAGGAATTGTTCCAATTTCTTGACGCACATGGCTTTAAAAATTTTAAAACTAAGCATTTTAGTTAGAATAAGGTATGGACAGCTAACACTTAATGGAGCAGTAAACTTTTATTATGTAAACATTTATGTTACAGAGCTTTTTGTGCCGAGTAAAACAAGGGTACGCTAACTTCTGTCAGTCATTTTATACAACATTTATAACCGTAAATTCACTTCCTGATTTTCTGAACTGTGTGTTCCTGATATTTCTAACTGACAGGAAGTGACTCAGCAGTTTCTACCACATTCTATGGAGAACTGTAAGACACTGACTTTCCTCTCCATTAGAATTTAACACAATTACTAATTGGAATTTGACCACTGGAGGGCATTGCTAATGTAAAAAACACAGGTTTAAACTGTAATACTGCTGTAAATATGCATATTTCAGCAGTGGGAGTACTCTTATTTTACTCAACAGGAAAAGTACTACAATATATATTTTTTCATTAAAAAAAGTTTACGCTTCTTTAATATAGATGAAAAATATAATATCCTTTGAGGGTAAGAGGTCCATTTAAATTGGCAAGATTTCTTAAAGAGCAGCATTTTTGAATTTATGCAATTTCAACTATTACAATTTACAAATATTATGAAAATCTAGTAGGCAAATATGTATTATACATTTATTGTCCTTTATTTCCATCTCTAGGCAGTAAATTCAGGAGATGACAGATACTGAATCGTTAATAAAATGTATTACTCAGTGTAGTTGAAATGTTAACAAGTAATGTCAAAAGAATTCCAATAATAATTGACTGTGTCTGCCAAGAATACTAAAGGAGAAGTAGCACTTCCTAATAATAACCTTCACTTACAATACTATGGCCAGAAAATCCTAATAGCCCCAACAAATGTTGACCTTGTGCTTTTTTTCTAAGAGATAACATCTTCAATCAGTTCTAGCTGGCATGTACATGGAGCCAGACATTACAGTGGCAGGACCACAGGACACAAACTCAACTCACTGCATATGGTAATCTTAACCCTTTAAAGAACACAGGGGTATGTAACACATTGCTTTGCAGTGTGATGCTCACCCCTGGTCCATAAAGGGTTAAGTAAACTCATGCCTGATTCATTTTGAAAAAATTGCCAGCAGCTGTCTTGTCTGCCTCCATGGACATGATATCCAGGACAGGTTAAAGGAACAGTAAAACGTTTTTTCATGAAAAAATATATATTGTAGAACATTTCCTGTTGAGTAAAATAAGTGTACTCCCACTGCTGATGGATACATATTTCCAGAGTTATTACTGTTAAAACCTGTATTTTTTACATTAACAGTGCCCTTTAGTGGTCAAATTCCAATTAGTTACTCTGTCACATACTAATAAAGAAGAAAGTCAGTGACGTACAGTTCTCCATAGAATGTGATAGAAACTGCAGAGTCACTTCCTATGAGTTACAACAATCAGGAAGTAAGCACAGTAAATTAATTTCCTGGTTATTTGAACTATTATAATGTTTGAATAAAACAGCTGACAGCGGTGGGAGTGCCCTTGTTTTACTCAGCAGGAAAAGCTCTATAACATATGTTTGCATAAAAAAAGTTTACTTCTCCTTTAAAGATGTTATCCTTTGAACAATGGAACAAGGTAAAATCTATAGGGGCATAAGGATTCTCTAGTTATAGGAAAGGTAAGTGGGGGTTATTATTAGGAAGTGTTATTTCTGCTTTAATAGAAATAATATGGGCTGTATAGGAAATCAATGTGATCTTCTAGCTTTCCTCTTTAGAGCTCCTTTGGACTAACCACATCATTCACTAGTTATGGTTTTTAGATTTCAGTGGATAAAAAACCAGAAAGGATCCAGTTTTGCCAAGTCACCTCATATTATGTATCAGAAAAGAGGTGAGATGCTCAACTACCAGCTGAAGGTGAAATGTAAAACTAATTTTATTTATGTGAAGTGTCTGAATATGGCTGATGTAGCAAATGGTAAAGCCTAAGCATTATACAAGACTTAATATGTGTATGAGACAAATAAGATTTGTAGCATGGCACCAAACCCATTAAATAGTCAAACATTACTATGAATATAAAAGAGCATTTTAATGGCTATATTTAATTACTTCAAAAAGTGTATTTTAATACATGGATCAAATATTTGTAAATGCTTGGTAAAATGTAGTTATTCTTTTTTGTTAGTAAAACTATAGTCTAGTTCAAGTAACAATGCAGAACATTAAATGATAAATATTAGCATGCTGCTAGCATTTAAATAATATATTGAGATTAGATTAAATCTACATGCTATTTTCACATTAACCCTTTGTGTACCAAAGTAGTATCCAACGCATTATGAAGCAATGCCTTGGAAAAACATCTAGCACTCATAGGGTTAATACAATAGCATAATGAAATATATAAACAGTGAACATACGAAAATACCTCAGACAAAGAACATTAATCTTAAAAAGCAATTTGGTACACTAAGTAGAATATTTAGTATTTTGTGTCTGTTTAGAACACAAAGCATCGTTTAGTGTCTCTATGTAACCAGGCATATGATTAACAATCAAAGACAGAGGACTACATTCAGACAGTATCCTGTTTCCAGATTAATCCAGTCTTCTTGATATACAACTGAACACAACACACTTAGATACATGGTTAACACAACGCGTATTTAGCATTTTCATGGAGGCCAGGTAAGAAATGTGGACACTGCATTTAGAGTGAAACTACCATATTACACAAAGGCTGCTCAAAGCAAAGCTAGTATATTCAGTATTTTGACCACTGCATTTGTTGCAATTGCCCAATGTAAACTAATGGGTCAAATACTTGATGCATATTCTTTCAACTACAGAATCATGCTGATATTGCCTTCCATATATGTTACTGGATGGAGTTTCCATAAGTTCCATAAACCCAGTCTTTAGTGAAGACCAACTCTCTGGTCAGCTTGTTTCAGTGGAGTCATAAAAGACAGTCACATTTCTCAATTTTCTGAATGTCAAAAACGTTGTTAGTGTATGGACATGTCCATTAGAACATACTTTGTAAAAGTGATGTTCACCTTTACAAAAGGTTTAATTAGCGTCTTCTTGCTTTCATTGTGTGTATGTGTGTGTACTCGTGTACAAATGCATGTAAATCCATGTAATGATATGCGTTTGTCATGCCTGTTCACAGTAAACAACAGCTAAGGACAGATGCTAATACATGTCATATATGCAATATATGAAGATGCAGAATATGTAAAGTCAAATTGCATATCATTTTTTGTTATATTCACTTATTTTTGTAATACTTTTATGTCCATGTCAGGGAACCGTCTGAATGTGTTTCCAGAGTTCTTTTTATGTTGGACTATGAAAGCAGAGAGAGAGAATGCAACAATGTAAAAAAGATAAAATGCATAAAAGACAGTGAAACAATGTAGAAAAGCCTTCCTCTACAACTGTGACAGTTGACCAGTGCAGAGTCTAATAGGGATTCCTTTAGCACTTTTCTAGTGACCAATACTGTAGATTGGTAATAGTGCTAGAGTGCATGGCTCGGGAGTGCTGTGACTCTAGCCAAACTAAAGGTGCTAACTCTAATCACATACCCCTTCACCAGCTGAGCCAGTAAAGGATCAGAAAGATTCAACATAAAGGTTTAAATGTGTTGGTGACAGAGATTATCTCAGTGAAATAATTCCAAAACAGCATGCTACAGAGAGACATTCCTGCAGTGGCGAAATGTGCAGCAAGTAATAAAGAGAGAACAGCTGATCTGTACCTTAGATGCAGTCAGCTGACTAGGAGAATGAGTTAGAAAGATACCCGACTGTCATAAAGGAAGACGGGATGCAGTCAGCTGTTCAGCGAGCAAGACGGAGATGACAGACCACAGCTGTGGTCACAGAGGAAGACAGATGATACCACTCTGGCTCAGGGGACGCAGAAGATAGCAGGGACAGGAGTAGGTTACAAGATGCTAGAGTACTCGAGGCATGAGATAAACTACAAGGACTACTTTGACTCTGATCACAAGCTATAAGCAGGGAGGGAGGAATTTAAAGAAAAACAAGGCAAGAACCCAGAGGAAGAAAAAACCTGGAGCATAACATTATCCCACCATTCAAGGGCCAACTCTGAGGCCCCCATGAGGGTTTCAATGGGAGTTCCAGATTAATGTGTCAAATAAGATCTCAGCCCTGCACATCCAAATTTGGAACCAGGATTTTTCCTCAGGGGTACAGGCCTTCCAAGATAAAAGGTAATTGCGTGTTCGACAAGAGACATGGAAATCAAGGATTGAGTCAATGACAAATTCCTCATTCTCACCGACAAGGATAATGCCCAAGAAGAGACAGAATGGGCAAAATGATTCTGTACATATGAGTCCAGTAAATAAACATGAAAAGTAGGAGTGATCTTCAAAGATTTAGGAAGACCTAATTGAAAAGTCGAGGGATTTATTTGATGGATAAACACGAAAAGGACCAATGAACCTTGAACCAGTTTCTTGGAAGCTTGGCACAGAGGTATATTTTTAGTAGGTACCTAGACCCTATAAACATGATTGAATAGATAAGCTGGGGACCAGTGACAGTTTGCCTTTCTCTCTTGGCTTTTCTGAGCTGCAACAAGGGTTTCCCTGACTTGTTGCCAACGAGCAGCCAAAGCAGAAATTTGAGCTCTTGCAGCTGGTACGTCCACAGGAGTTAGCACCAGAAGAAATGACTTGCCATTGTAACCTAGGGCTGCAAAGAGCAGGGAACGGTGCACTGATTTATGAAACAAAGACTTGTAAAAGAATGTTGCCATTGGTACATACTGCAACCAGCTATTCTCTTGATCATTGCAATAACCACAAGATAATATTCCAAATTTTGATTTAACCTTTCAGTTTATCCAAAGGGAAAAAAAGGAAAAATTAAATAAACTGTATGATGGAGACACACTCCTATGCTTTAGAAAAATATCAATGTTGTATTTACCACCACAATGAAAAACCTATAAAAAAACATGCAAATACAGAGCAGACAATTAAAAAGACACAAAACACTGGAACCCCACCATCATAATTCTAACACCCCCAATAAGTGGTTAACCAAGACCACCATATGGTGAAGATCCCAGGTCAATAGAAAGTGTTGAGCTTTAGAATAAACATCAATGACAAAAAATATATATGATCAAAGCACGTAAAGAAGTGAAGCTGTAAATACAAAAGTGCAAACCGATTGAACAAAAAGGCCCTGTTAGTCCAGATCTGTGAGGAGCAGTGTGTTTTAAATCTTTGGATGCTTCAACTAGGGTAGTTGTCAGCTTGTTCCTGAATTCCATGGCATCCTTAATCAACTCCATTGTTCAATCTAGGAACCATTACGTTCCACTGAAATGCTTATTTCCACCAATAAGGTAATGTTTGTAATTGCCATAGTCATATTGAATGCCTCCTTTTGTCTGATCTCATATTAAATGCACCAATCAGAATAAAGCTTGATACAATGAGCATAATAGGCTTCCCCATGTATTCATAAAACACATCAATCTCTGTGGGATATTCCAAACCAGCTACGTACATTAACACAGCTTCAATGCAACATAATGTTTCACTTATTACAGCAGTGGTTCTCAACCTTTCTAGTGCCATGACCCTTTGATAAAATTTCCCAAGTTGTGGCGACCCCTAACAGTAAAACTGTTTTTGTTGCTCCTTCTTTGCTGTAATTTTGCTACTGTTATGAATCGAAATATAAATATCTGATGGTTTTAGGTGACCCCTGTCAAATCGTCATTGACCCCCTAGGGGGTCCCGACCCACAGGTTGAGAACCACTGTATTAGAGGAACTCTTGTACTCAAAACCTTGGTTCTTCCAAATTAGAGCCATAGCTTTGGAAAAAGGCAATTGTAAAGGAAGACAAGAGTAAACAGGATCCTGAGCATCAGAGGTCAAAGCTGTAGATAGAGTGGTAGGTGAAAGAGTCTGAAACCTCTGCTGCACTGCTTTCAGCAATCCTGTAATTTCTGATTTAATTTAAATATTTGACTAGTATTCTGGTCCAACAAGGTCCCCTGTTGTAGAACTGCTGTTAACACCTATGACAGGTATGTTGCCAAGGCACAATCAAAATCTGTTGTGAAAACTAAAAGCAGAGCCTAGGAGGGATTCCCTGAGCTTCTCTCTAGTCACTAACACTGTAGCTGGGAAATGGAGCTAGAGTGTTTGGCTTGGGAGCACACAGGCCTCCTGCCCTGTTTTGCTATAGCACTAGCATAGCTAAAGGTGCTGATCACAAGGTCAGATACCCCTACACCGGCAAAGCCAGTGATAGGTCAGGATGACAAGACAAAAAATGAGAATGAGTTGGAGACAGTGTTTCAATGAAAGAGCAAGCTACAAACAAACAATAGCCCCAGAAACAAGAGAGAAAATATAATTAACAAGTTCTGAATAAGAGCATAAGACAGTAGAACATAACTGAAGCCTTGGGTACTGGAAAGGAACAGGAAATGCTCGAGCAGCTGGAGCTGGAGGAAGAAGCAGAGCAATCACCATAGAGTGCTCCCAGAGATAGACTCATACACTAGCAGAAGCTGTAGCAAGTAACAAGGAGAGGACAGTTGATTCTAACCTCAGAAGCAGGCAGCTCATATGAGTGAGAAGGAAATACCTAAGCACAGATGAGGTCAC
The DNA here is from genome assembly GCA_037306005.1 of Rhinophrynus dorsalis. Classification (NCBI taxonomy): domain Eukaryota; kingdom Metazoa; phylum Chordata; class Amphibia; order Anura; family Rhinophrynidae; genus Rhinophrynus; species Rhinophrynus dorsalis. The sequence continues at coordinate 117,721,319 of CM074723.1, read as the reverse complement.
ACAGGACGATAGTTGTTGCAGCAGTGGCACTGGACACAGCTCAGGACAGAAGATAGCTGGGACAGGAGTGGAATACATTTATTCAAGAGGTAACTTCAGCTTTGATCTTGCTCCAAAGGCAGGGGGAAGGAAGAATTTAAAGAAAGATAAAAAAAAAAAAAAAAAAAAAGGCAAGAGCCCAGAGACAGAAAAATTCCAGAGCATAACAACATCAGACCAATCAATGCTGTAGGGATATAGCAGCATTGTATAAAGAGTTCTGCTTTCAGGGTTCCTGACTGCCAAGCTCTCTGGAATTAGAAATCCACCTAGATTCCTTTTAGGGGCATAGAGGTGCAAAAAAGAGGTGAAGATAAAAAAATAATAATAATAAAAAAGTATAGGCTGTTTATCCTTACATGTGCACTTATAGACTATGTAAAGTCAATGTATAATGGTGAACATTCCAGTTAACATTGTTTTACAGCCTACTGCAAAACTGCCTGGCTAGATGATTTCATTGAAAGTGTATACATTAACATGTAATATATATTAAGCTGAAAACAATTTTGTTAAGGCTGATATAGATTATATATATATATATATATATATTTGGCAAATGTAATGTTAGGGAAATGGTATATTTAAAAATTAAACACTTCCTTCTGGGATATATTTAATCCTGTATAATAAGTAATTATGAAAATGTAATTGCATTCTACTTCTTGATATTATTTGATTAGGGTCTTAAATTTCAAGAACCCCTGATAGCTAAGAAACTGTTTTGCACACAATTTCTTTCTATTTTGATGCCGTTTGCCAGTATTTGCTTGGATGCTAAGAGACATCTCCAACACATTCAAGGTCTTGTACAAATAATGGATTGCTCACGCAAATTAACTGCACACCCTTCTGGTATTCAAAAGGCAAATTATACAATGTTTTATCATCAAATGGATAGTTTCTTTGTTTAATCCATAATTTAACATATTAAAGTGATAGTAATGTTTCACAAAAAAGCAGCTCCAATAAATCTTCATAGTATTTGGGCCATGGAGAGTGTTATTTCAATACTGTCAGAGTTGTAGTTCAAGAGTAATTGAATTATAACATATCCCACTCTCGTCCCTTTAACTTAGTGTAAACTGCCTCCCTCAGATGTGAAATCTGGTCTCTTGACTGGAGCAAGGGACAATCTTCTTACTGTGAGCATAAGGAAAACCCTTCCCCCCCTAAGGTTTTTCCTTATGCTCACTGAAAATTGTCCATTGCTGTGATCCATCTGGACAGTCTTGCTGCTCTGAGGTGAGCAGTGTTACATCAGTAAAAGGGGCGGGAGGGGGATACTTTATCATTCAATTATTCCTTAACCCCTTAGTGACAGACGACTTACCTGGTAAGTCCAGGAAGTCATTCGCTATAATGGAAAAAAAAAAAAACACTGTCATTAAGGGGTTTTTAATTACCCTATTGAAATAAAGCTCTCCATGACACAAATACTATGAAGATTAAATGTAGCTGCTTTTTTGTGAAACATTACTATCTCTTTAATATTGCAGTTGCCTGTTGATTACTCTGCAGCCCTGTTTTAATGTCACATAAAACTCTATCTGCCTGAACACTAATAGCATGTGGCTTTACTTCATGACACAGAATCACTAGATAAGGATTCTGAAATATAATATTTGATTCATTTTGATATTTCACAGGTCACAGCACTTTCATGTTATGCAATCATTTCACCAAGATGTCAAACATTTGGAAGGAAGAAAACTGTGGGCTTTTACAACACAAATCAGTTATGTTATGATTAAAATATTTTTTATGTTATCTTCTTTGCACAGTTGAGTGTTATTCAGTGTTAAATTCTTCTTTTAAGAAGAGATTACATTGCAGTTTTTAAGACAATAATAAAGAAATACATAAAAGTATTTATAATAAAGGTCATGATTTAACTCTGTATTGTCTCTTTAAAATATCTACTTAAGCTCTCTTTTTAAATTATGTTTGGAGACCAAGATCCTTTCATAAAGGAAACTACGCTGCATACATTTAACTTTTAACTCCTCTTAGGGTATTTGGAAGGGATATTGATACACCTGGGGCAATGGGCAAAGACAAGAGCAATTCTGGAGCAGTGCTTGAGAGGTGTCCAAAGCATTTTGCTGGCAAACACTTTATCATTCAAGGGTTAAAAGCCAAATAAAAACTGATAGGGATGTTGGTAATTTTTATTTGACCCTTATAGTGCAAGTGAACACATTGAAAAAGCCTGAAAGATTGCCTTTGTGTCTTATGGGGCAATAAACATATATTTATGAGCACATTTGTTGGAGTGCTGGTCCATTTATAGCCTTGTAGTTCAGATGGTATACTCCAAAACTGATCATCATTTCTATCTGATTATGGAGGGCTGTTTTGTGTACCTTAGTGGATTCTGCAATAAGACCAGACTGTGAGGCACTGAAGCCATGCGGTTGAGTCTCCAGTTATTGTACAGATTTCCCATTTACTTCTATTGCTTGGGTTTATAAACCAGGCACTTGCTTCTTCTTGGGGGCGACAGTTACGTAACTAAAGCCCATGGGCAGTTCAGGAGCCAGTCTGAGGTTTTCACATTACAGACCTGGAGCTTTTACCAATTCAGTGCCCAAAGAGTAGATTTAGTAAAATACAATAGTTACCCTATAACTCTGTGCCTGTTCAACATACATTTATTTATTTAGATGTTTTATAACTCATTTATAAGCCTCCTGTAGATAGGGAAACTATATTTTCGTGCATATCTGAAGCTCTGACACAGTTGGGGTCCCTCCTTCAGCAGTAATGAGGTACAGCCTTGGTAGTGAGGTGTATGGCATCATGAGAAGCGTAAAGTATTATCCCTGCCTTCCAAGACCACACCTTTCCCTGTGCAGGCAGACAGGACCATGAAGATGCATGCCTTTTCAATTCCATTTCAGTTTCTATGAAACCAAGTAGTAAAAAAAAGATGAAGTGCAAATGTAAGACTTTTATTTAGTTCAGAAATACCTGAATGTCAACAATTAATCCATTGAAGACCAGAGGCATTTGGAATGCATTACTTCATAATGTGTTGCACACCCTTTTGGTTTTCAAGGAACTGAACATCTACCATCTTTTCTTCAGGATGTTTAGGTTTCAATCCTTAAATCTGAGACCACAATCCATACCAAAGGATGGCACATCAGGTGACTAAATTTGATATTGCTTGCTCATTGGGACTGCAGTGTGCCCATGACTTTGTATCAATGTACAAATTCATCAACAAAGCTCATATTCTGCTCCTGGAAGTAGTTACTGAAATGATGTACCTGCACTCCTGCCTATGATTTTGGCTCTATGGTCTCTGTGCATACTGATATTCGCTCTCTGCCATCGAATGTCTCCCATACAACATGTGCAGCAAAATGTAGCAATATTACGCCAGTCTCCTCTGTACCTTATTGGGTTTAAACAAGATGCAAAGGAAAGGGACACATATGCTTTCCCATTACCCTTCCAAAGGGGCACGTGTAGTGCAGAAGACAATTTTCAGCATGAGTAGCTAAATAAACTGGCGCTAGGCAAGCACAATGCTACAAAAAAAATAAACTTCTACAGTTGTATTAGTACATCTTGTGGGATAGCTAACTACACTGTTTTTGTAAAGCTTTTTGAAAATGGATAGGCACCATAAACTGACATGACAAGATTTTAAGGTAAATGAGAATTGTATAAACAATGAAAATAATCTATATAGCTCAACTCAAAGCTCTGTATAATTACACATAAGAACAGAGAGTTAATATTCCATAAGATGAAAACCAATGTAAAATGAAGTAGCTTATAAAAAGAATGAAGAGCTTGACAGATGGAAGGTGTTAATAATTAATAATTGTTAATAACAGGTGAGTCTGAGTCTCTTTTTTAACACTGAAGGGGCCTAAGTTTAACTGAACTGGAACAGCATGAAAAAAGGCATATGCACCAGAGGAGCTTAAGCGAACCCATGGCTGTAATTTTTCTGATGATCAAGGAGAGATAGGTCTTGAAAAGGTCAGCAACCCAACCTTGAAACATATTTACCATTTTACGGTTCATTTGTCACCTTGAATTTCACTGGAATATTTGAAAACAATTTAAACCTGCTTCTGTGTATGTTATTTACATATTGATTTATTATAGGTTCCTCCTTTAGAATATACCAATTTTTAAGTATTATTTGATTAACTTTATCTGTCATACTGGTATATTTACTGATGAAATTAACCTGTTTCTTATGATGTTTATAATTTTTCTGTTTTAATATCTGCTCTCTAGGAATTTGATCCACTATTTTTTTAGCATTTAATATATTATCTATCGGATAACTTCTTTCAATAAATCTGTCTGTCATTTCTTTTGCATTCTTTTGATATTCTGATTCTTCTGTGTAAATCTTTTTAAATTCTTAAATATTGTCCTTTGGGTATATTCTGTTTAACATGTTTAGCATGTGCCAATTTATAATATAAATAACTATTTACTGCCATTGGTTTCCTATATACCGTAGTACCAAATATCACCATATCTATAAACCATTAAATCTAAAAAAGGAATCTGAAATTTATCGCAATGCATTGTAAACTTAAGGCCACCAAATGAGTCATCTATATATTGAACAAATCTATGCAAAGTTTCTAAATCGGATTTCCACAAAATTATGACGTCATCGATGTATCTATTCCAAACTTAAAAAATCCCCTTTAAAGGGGTTATTTTCAGAATAGATGCATCGTTGTTCATAATATCCCACATATAAGTTAGCCAGACTAGGTGCCATAGCTGCTCCCATAGATATTCCCTTCTGTTGGATATAGAAAGAATCTCCAAACATGAAATAATTATTTTGATTTTTTAAGAAATCCGATGGCAGTTCACTTTAAGCAGGCAGGACATGGCTCTCCTGTGTATTTACAGTATGTTGGCTTAGAAAAAGTTACATCTAGAAGAGGTGGTAATCTTAAACAGAAATTATTACAAGCAGAAACTAGATGGATAGATTGGAAAAGCATGTGTTAATAGGGAATGCAATTGGCATACGCTGTTGTACTGATTGATATGTGTTAGAACATAAAAAAGGTGTAAGAGTTTGAGACTAATTACCTTCCCTTTTGAAAATGGCGCTTGGACGCCGAAACCGGTCAAGGGTATTGATGTGAATATGTTTTAATGATGAATAAATAATATTTTTATATGGCTCCCTGACTCCTGACCTCTTGGATTTGTTGTATAATATTAAGATTTCTTCTGATACATTGTCTATTATAATGGATTAAAAGAAGGACGCGACTGACAGATGGTGAACCGGAGGGGTTCCAGTCCACAGATTTGGACCTGAGAAGAGGTACCTAATGGATGTTACAGTCGGCTGGTGAGATTAATCCATTTACCTTCAATACTATCATTGTCAAGTATTGCTAATAATGATAGGAGTAGTACACTCGAAAGAAACAATGATGGACTCGATCTGAATGTCTCTAGAATTTTAAATTCAAGAGTTTATGCACTTTATGTTATCGTATCAGGTCTGGAGTTAGTTTATACATATAGAAGTGTGGTTCTATGACAATAATTGAAAAGAAATATATGTCCATTTATATTTTATTATTTAAAATGTATTAATTATTAGCAGAAAAAGAAATTAGAATGTATATATAAAAGATAAAAAATAATTGGAATTGGATGCTTATCATTCAAACCAATAGTACTTAATAAAGTATCTGATATATGAAATGCTTCAGACCTTCTATATATACATTTTAATTTCTTTTTCTGCTAATAATGAATAAATAATACTATTTTGAAAAGAAATATATGTCCATTTAAATTACTATTGCTGGTTGGAGCTATCATGGTTGCTTTCAGTCCAGAACTTCCTTAAGGAGAGATTGACATTAAAGCTGTTTCACGATCAACATATGGTGAGTGACTTTTATAGCTGGGGATAATAAAACCAAAGAGTCTATACAGATTTACCCTTAGAAGGCAGTGTATCCTGTCTCTTTTTCTCTGCAGCTTATTGCAGTTGGGAAGCACTTCCACTGGTGTTGGAGAAAGGGCTGCAACCATTAAAGGGAGATCTAAACTCTGGGAAGGCCGCTAGTCACTCTGTGACTGAAACATCTTCAGCTGTTGTCTATCCTCCAAGTGAACAAAGGACAGCCAACAGTATAACTCCATATTGATAGAAGTATTTTTAATATACCAGTTTTGAAATACACTGTTATATAGATATTACAAATTACTTTTAAATCTGGGAATTTATTTCACAAGAATTTAGGTGTTTTATATATATATATATTTTTATGTTATTAAAACTATCATAGTGTTACGGTTCAGTACACTCAGAAATGGAAGGTTTAGGTAAAAACACACACAATTTTATTGACACACAATGAATAATAGTAACCCTCACGGGTCCAGCATACAGTAATATGATAAGCTAACACAAGACAGGTTACATGATTGTATGATTAACCCACACAGGTCCAGTATGTAGAACAGATTTACAGTACTGACACAGGTCAGGAAAATCACAGTTGATACAGTGTAAGTATGACCACGAGAAGCAAGTTAAGCCAATGACTGGATTGACTTCAAGTAGGAAGGCCCAATGTAACTCTACACACAGGAAGTAACAACAGTGACTGACACGTATGCAACGGGTTAAACCAGTGCAGGTCTGGCAAGGCAACAAAGGAGGACTGCTGCAGAGTAATGCCCATCGGAGACTACAAACAGAGTGAATCAGTGTTAAGTGCAGCAGGAAATATGCGCCCAACTGAGACTTCAGATTTATACACAAAGGCCCAGCACCGCCCCTGAAGGGGTTAACGTACACTCCGGTCTGTAGTGAGGAGGAAACCTGAGGCGCCCAAACGTACCCATCCTCAGTAAAAGCAAGACAGACCAAGCGTTCGTGGTGCTAATCGGAATCACCGGAGGGTCACACAGGGCACAGTGTGCAAACGTATAGGGAACTGGACTACTATGCGAAACCGGATCACCAGTGCCCTGGCAAGACCACTGGACTTAGGCAACAGTGTAAGTGGAGAGGCTAACGAGCAGGAACGGAACTGGAGCAGGATCTTCAACCCAGCCGGGTCGGTACATGGAGCAGGAACGTCAGCCAAGCCGATTCGTTACACGGAGCAGGATCGCCAATCACGCCGGGTCGGTACACGGATCGGGTCCACCAGACAAGCCGAGTCGGTACACGGAGCAGGAACGTCAGCCAGGCCGGGTCAACACAGGAACAGGAACGTCAGCCAATCCGGGTCGGTACACAGAGCAGGAAAGATAAGCAGGCAGAGTAGTCAAACAGTCCGGGTCATACACTGGTATCATATAGTAGTAAAAGGAACTAGCGCTAGGCAACGGATACACCATGAAAGGGCAAACCCTAAGTGACAGCCCAAGGTATATAAAGGCTGTCACTAGGAGGGGCTATACAGCGCAGCCAATTAAAAGGCATCAGGAAGTAAATATGTCAAAATGTTGCAGGAATCACGGGCACCGTTATACATACATACTGCCCATGCCCTTGCACCTATTGTGAAACAAGAAATACTAACCCGAATATCAAAAGAAACAGTTGCCTTGATGAAAAAGCAACAAGAAAAGAAGCACAATTGTATTATTAGAAACAGAGTAGAATATGTAGATATGTGCAAGACCATAAGGAAGGGAATAAAAGAAGAAACACTCTAGTTCAACGTTGAGCTCATCAAAAGGACACTGGCATAAAAGCAAGAGTGAAGAATGCAAAACAAAAGATGGCTAAACATAGGAGCCAAATGTTTGCATTAATGTTTGAAGATGGTAAAAAAGCCAGAAACTCAAAAAAAATGCTAAAAAAAAGAATTTGATTCAAATTTTTATAAAAGGACAATAACTGAATGCAGTGCCAGAGACTGAAGCTGTTGTATAAGATTTGGTAGAAGAAGTAGAAGCTACAATAAAATCAATTAAAAATGGCAAAGCAGCTGCTCCTGATAAAGTCACCATTGAAATGTTGAGGTCAACCCTTTATCAAAGCCCTACCTAAACGATTTTCAAAATACCTACTACTTGGCGGTCCCAGTACAATGGACCATATTCAGACAGTTCAACAAGTTATAGAGCATCATAATGAATACAACCTTCCATAGCCTTCACTGATAAAGCAGCTGGACCTTATTATCACGGTGCCCGTGATTGCTGCCTTTTCCTGTCAGTTACCTGAATGGGCTCTCCATTGGCTGCCTGCTTTCAGCCCGCCCAGTATTGCCTATTTAAACTGGGCTTGGGCACCCTTTTGTTGCCCTTTCGTGGTGTCTCTATGTCGCCTGCATCTGCATTGTGTTCCTGAGCTTCCTGGGCCATTTCTACACTATTTCTCTCCAGTGATCGCCTGAGTTCCTGCCTGACAGTTTCCTCTGTTCCTGCTTCCATTTCAGATCCAGTTAGCTGTTGTTCCTGCTGCCGTTCCTGGCCCGGTTGGCTGCCGTGCTGTTCCTGTTTCTTGTCCTGTACGGCTGTGTTCCTGCTCCCGGATCGCCTGCAGTGTGCCTATCCATCTATCACCTTGGGCGACATTTTCATTTCTCTTGTTGTTTCATCCAGTACGCGGGTACTGGTTCGCTCCACGTATAACCGGCTGCTTGCTGCGTTCCTTACAGCACCAGTAGAGGTTCTGTCACCCAGTACGCGGGTACTGGTTCGCGCCACATATAACCAGCTGCTTGCTGCGTTCCTTACAGCACCGGTAGAGATTCTGTCTGTTCAGTACGTGGGTACTGGTTTGCTCCACGTATACCAGCTGCTTGCTGCATTCCTTACAGCACCGGTAGAGATTCTGTCACCCAGTACGCGGGTACTGGTTCGCTCCACGTATAACCGGCTGCTTGCTGCGTTCCTTACAGCACAGGTAGAGGTTCTGTCACCCAGTTCGCGGGTACTGGTTCACTCCACATATAACCAGCTGCTTGCTGCGTTCCTTACAGCACCGGTAGAGATTCTGTCTGTTCAGTACGCGGGTACTGGTTTGCTCCACGTATACCAGCTGCTTGCTGCATTCCTTACAGCACCGGTAGAGATTCTGTCACCCAGTACGTGGGTTCTGGTTTGCTCCACGTATAACCGGCTGCTTGCTGCATTCCTTACAGCACCGGTAGAGATTGTGTCACCCAGTACGAGGGTACTGGTTCGCTCCACGTATACCAGCTGCTTGCTGCATTCCTTACAGCACCGGTAGAGATTCTGTCACCCAGTACGTGGGTTCTGGTTTGCTCCACGTATAACCGGCTGCTTTCTGCATTCCTTACAGCACCGGTAGAGATTGTGTCACCCAGTACGTGGGTACTGGTTCGCTCCACGCTTAACCGGCTGCTTGCTGCATTCCAATTGGCATCGGTGATCCTTGTCTGTTCAGTACGCGGGTACTGGTTCGCTCCGTGATTACTGGGTGCTCATCTACACCTATACAGCCCCGGCAAGGTCTCTGTGTGCTTAGCGTAGGCGACTGGGTTACACCACCTATATACCAGTTGCTGAGACCATCTCTGTCAGTATACCAGTACTTGCAATCTTATGGTTTTAGCGAGGCTGTCTTGCTCGGTATATTGGCAAGGCCGGTAGAGCCTCCTCTCTCTCTATATACCAGTCTCAGGGCTGCCTTGCCCGGTATATTGGCAAGGCCGCTAGAGCCTCCTTCTTCTCCACTGCAGCCTCCAGGCTGCCTTGCCCGGTATATTGGTAAGTCCGGTAGAACCTATTCCATCTTGTGCCAGTCTAAGGTTGCCTTACCCGGTATTGGCAAGGCCAGTAGAGCCTCTTTCCTATCTGCTGCAGTCCACAGGCTGCCTTACCCGGTATATTGGTAAGGCCGGTAGAACCTATTCCATCCCGTGCCAGTTCAAGGTTGCCTTACCCGGTATTGGCAAGGCTGGTAGAGCCTCTCTCACTGTCTCTGTACCACTACTCACTATTGCCATGTACTAATGTATGTTGTTATAAGTGTATGCCTAACCCGCGAGGGTTTTCTTTAAACTTTTCAATAAAGTTTTGTTTTTATCTTAACTCGGTGTCTGAGAGTCAAACCGTGACGCTTATAAAGTTACTATTGAAATGTTGAAAGTCAGAGCTCAACCCTTATTTAAATACCTAGCTAAACTATTTTAAAAATATCTACTACTCTGCAAAGTGCTTGAAACATGGAAAAATACACAAGTCATTCTACTGCACAAAAAAAGGTAATAAGGTGGATCTAAAAAACTACAGACCAATAAGCCTATTGCCACTTGTCTCTAAACGCCCAAGGAAAAGACCAAAGGCAAGATGGGTAGATGAAATTACCAAATTTGTTGGTACATAGTGGCAATAAGAAGCACAAGACCAAAGTTGTTGGAAACTTGCAGAGGAGGCCTTTGTTGACTCATTTATTGTAAGCATCTACATTGTTTTATATTGTTTTATATAGATACTAGTTATAGAGTCCGTTACATGGGCCACAGTGCCACTGCCAGCCAGTTGCGGGGCAGTCATGCACAGTAGAGACTGCCCGCGCCATGGCTGAAACAGAGCTGGAGCCACAGCGCAGGCAGTCTCTACTGCGCATGACTGCGTCCTTACACACATTTTTGCCAATTATTATATAGGATATATTTTTTTTGTTTTATTAACGGTGATACTGGCTGACATGACACAATTCACAACAGTTTTTATAAATAGGATAATTACAAATAATTTAAAAAAAGGAGACAACAAAATATAGTATTAGTCAGTAGACAAGCCAAGATTTCTTTTTGAATTATATTTTTTATTTGTTAATATTTCTCATTCGTTATAGTGCTGAGGTTTTTATATATGTATCATAGTTATTTTTATGGGAGTGTGTAGGCAATGTGGGGCATTTTATTCTTATACAACTTGTCATCATGTTTTAACAAGGCGCTGAAGAGACTGAAGTAAAATCCTTCCATTTTCCTGCTCACAGTTTGCTGCTAAAGATATAGTGGGTCCCATACTTAGCAAGCTGTATTAAACTACAAAGGATCAACCCATCATGCCTTCTGGAGAGGTATAATGAAGGTGTTAACAGTGAAATTGTGGATTTACCTGGAGAAAGGGCTTTGGTCCTACAATGATTCCCTTCTCTTCATTTCCTATTAGTCCCCTCATTCATTCAAGGGTACTATTTTATATTGAGCATGTTGGGTGATATAGTGATAATCCAACATGCTATATGTTGTGGAAGTAACCAGATATCACCCACATGTATACAAAGCACACTAAGATGCATGCTCAAACATCCATACACACATGCATGAATACACACACACACACACACACACACCTGTATATAGGCACATCTATGCATGCCTACACACAAATGAAGCCATACACACACACACATAGACATACACAAACATATCTGCACACTCTCATAGACACATACACATATAAGAAGGATATTTCATGATGCTAAAAACAATATTAAAGGACATTCAAAGGGATGTAATCTTCAAAGATAAAAAGAAAGATGAAATGTGTTTAAAATGATCTTAGCTAAATCCCCACATCAATATATACCATTGGGATATAAATACAAGAGGAGAAAATTAACATCAATATGGCTTATTAAAGAGGTTTGCAGGTAAATGAGAAATAAAAAGTGACTGATGCATAATTTAAAAATATAAAGAAAGTAATAGAATCTGAAAATAAGCAACTAGGCTATCTAAAATAGAAAATGAAAAAAGATTTGCAAAAAGAGAGCAAGAAAAATCCTAAACAATTCTACAAGTATATAAATAGAGAAACGGTTACTGCTGACATTGTGCCTTTTAAAACCAAGACAGGTGAAACAATTGATGAGGATATTACTATGACTGACACATGCTTGTCTTGTGTATATACAATGGAAGCAACAATGGCAGGTTATGGGCAAACAGAAAGAATGCCAGAATTTCCTCCAACATGTACATGGCTTTCTGAGGACAAAGTCCAAAAGACACTAGAAAAGGTTATGGTGAATAAAGTACCTGGACATGATGGCGTGCACCAAAGGGTTCTTAAGGAAGTTAGTTCAGAAATTCCAAGACCCCTCTACTTAATATTTATTGATCCACTATCGTCAGGCATAATGTCCTATGGTTAGAGGAAAGCAGATGCAGTACTACTATTGTAGTACTGCAGTACTACTATTCAAACCAGGACCTGTGAGCTTGACTTCTGGAGTAAGATAATAGAAGATTACTAACTGATACTATTCAGGACTATATGATGAACAATAACATTATTAGCAGGAGCCAGTACAGTTTTATGAAGAATACATCTTTTCAAACTAATGTACTTGCATTTTACAAACGAATAAGTAGTAATATGGACAACGGTAGTACTGCTGCTGTAGTATACTTGGATTTTACAAAAGCCTTTGATACTGTGCCTCACAACAGGTTACTGAATAAACTAAAAGGATTCCATTTCAGAAATGATATCTGTACATCTATACAGAACTGGTTAAATGATAGATGGCAGAGAGCTGTAAATGGAACCTTTCCTTTTCAGATTGGTCAAAGGTTGTAAGTGGGGTTCCACATGGTTCAGTCCATGTTTATTAGTGATCTAGAAGTAGGTATTGAAAGAAGTATCTCAATCTTTGCTGATGACACTAAGCGGTTTAACAAACTACACACAAAGCATGATGTTATTTTATATGTATTTTTTATATATATTTTATATCTGCAGAAAGGTTTAGATAAACTGAGTGAATGGGTGGAAAAATGGTTGATGAAATTTAAAAACAAACATGTTACATCTACACTAAACAGAAACTACTTAGGGACTCCTTAGATAAAGTTTTAGAAGTACTGATAGACAATAGACTTCACAGCAGAGTGCAATGTCACTCAACCACTACAAGAGTCAACAGGGTACAATCCTGTATAAAAAGTGGTATTGATGCATGGGGTGGGAATATTGTTCGGTGTCTATATAAATCCTTGTTAAGGCTTCCTCTAGGATATGGAGTACAGTTTTGGATACCAATTCTTACAAAATACATTCACTGAAATGGAAAAAGTGCAGAGATGTGCAACAAAACTGATAAGTGATTGGAGGATATGAATTACAAAGGGAGACTAGCCAAATTGGGTTGGTTTATATACATCAGTGGATGTTTTATTTTCATAATAGTATGCCTGGTCTACCTATACTTATTGTTTGTAGTTGTTACAAACACTTAAGCGCAGATATGCTGTAAAAGAAACACAGTTGTGGTCCTACAGTATGTCAGCTTGTACAAATTGGGTACCATTTTACTCAGGAGGCCTCTAGAAACCTAAATTAATATGGAATGCCATGTTTTTTATGGATTTCAATATAGAGTGCCATCTTCTGGTGATTTCCTAGCAAACCAGCATTGCACTAGAAATGTAGGTAGCCAGTAAATGAGTGAAATTAGAATTGTATGTGCTTTTAACCATGTTAGGTTACATGAGTTATTTTAAGCCTGAATTGTAAAATAGAGCAAAAGGAAAGAAAAAGCGAATTTTACATTTTTTTTCCCATTTGCTAATTTTTGTAGGACGACCTATGTATACAATTATGAATTTTCATGTTTTAGAAAGGTGGCTTAATACTAAACTTAGAATCATAAACATTTGCTAGTGGAACACAGAAACAACATACTCTAGGACACATAGTTGTCATTCACATTATTGGAATTCCATTTAAAAAAAAAAAAAAAAAAATTGGCATTCTGGGTGAAACTTTTTGGTCATGTTCTGTAGTATCCACCACCAATGGAATCCTTTGAAAGTGCATGGTCTACTAAAAAAAAAAAAAAGTATATGACGTGTAGGTGGTTCACAGAAGGCACCAAAAAGTAATTCAGATTCAATATGAAACCAAAGTGTGAAAATATGCTTAGCATGGGGAAGAGGTGAAAAAACTAGGAAGTGAAGGGGTTAAAGTAATAAACCTGGCAGAATCCTGTTCACTGGTATTCACTAATGTATTTGTATACATATATAGGTTCTAAGCTAACATATCAATACAGAAAAATAGCTGGACTGGAGAATTTTTATATACCCCCACCCCCCTTAAATCCAAGGAAGGTCTTCTCTCAGAATTGCCCGATTAGCAGGTTTAGGCCATGAAAAATGATTCTAATATTGACAATGCAGTCTCATGTTTGATGAATGATATTAAATGATTATCTGTACACTATAAATCTTAATAATTAGTCCAACTCCTGTTTCACATTTTACAACCAGATATCAGTTTGAGAAAGCCACAAAATAGATTTGCCCTTATGTGATGCAAGTAATAATTTACAATATGAATAGGCACCAGCTACATGGCTGTTAAACATGATTTGTTACCAAGGGAATTTGAACCAAAACTGTGACACACATAAATTAAAAAACCATGACACAGCAATGCTGGATATATATGCATTTACCAAAATCTTGTCCTGTACCATATAAAATGCTTGCACAGTGGGACATATCCAGAGCCATATTTCCCATTACATAAAGCAGGCCACCACCCAGGCTTTTCTTCCCATCTATGCTTTGCTACTGAATTGTGGGAAGGGCAAGCAACATTATATAATATACACACACATATATACACTAGTATAATGATATGGGGTTGCCCATAAGGCTTACATAGTGTCTCTCTTTCTCTCTCTAACATGCAAACATATAAGAACAAACACAAACACTCTCTCTGATGTGACACTACTGCCTCCCTGTTTTGGCACTAACATGATTAATGGTCAAACCCCCCTGGCAAAGGAAAAGGTTTATATTGTGAAATCCAATGCATGCCTCCCTTTCTGGCACTGAAGTGGAAAATGATGACACACACCTCCCTTCTGGTACTCAGATAGCAAAATCTCCCCTGGCACTGAAATGATTAATGGTGAGGGCCCCTCCAATTAGCACTCAAATGGTTAATGGTCTGTCTCACCCCCCCCCCACACACAAACACACAATTCTGATATTCACTTAGTCAGTGGGGCATGCCCTATCCATTCAGACAACCACATAGTTAAAGGGGATCTATCATCCCTACACAACTTTGTCTAAATCGTTCTGTTATATATCGAATATAATGAAAAGTGCATTAATTTTTATTTTTCAAACGCTTGTTTGGTGAAACTAAAAGAAGAAATACAGCCCTGCACATACTTTTGGGCAGACTGCGGATAGCTGATCTGTACAACAGTCTGCCGTTCTGCCTCCCTCCATGCAGCCTCCTCTGATGACAGAGGCTTTTTGTCTGTAAGCTGGAGTGCTCTCATTGGCAGAGATCGATTTCAGTGTAGAAAAGACTGAAACTCTCTAGCTCAGGAGTGGTGTCAGAACTGGAAAACCTGCCAAAGGCATAGGGGAAGGAGAGATACATTTTATTAAGCCAGAATGTTTGGGCCCACCAATATCTATGAATGCCAGAATGGGGGATGCACCATTAACTATGTGAGTGTCAAAATAGAGGAGAGGGAGCCATGAAAATGACAGAGGCCACCCGAAGGATGAGCAGGGAAAAGGGAGGGGAGAAGCTATGGTGGAGTTGAGAGTCCTGCAGTGATTTGGGCAGGAGGCTACACCCTTTGGATCAAATCACTTCCTCTAGCCATATTTATATTGATTCAGGCTGGGGAAGTATGGCTAGATCCTGCAGACAGAAGTAGGGAGGAGTTTATCTCCTTCCTAATGCCATGCAGGGGTGTGTCTTCCAGGGAGAGAGGATTATCCTAGCATTTATACATCTTTATTCTTATATAGTGCTTCAATTCGTACGCACCTCTGTCTTCAGAATATTTTAGTCAGTTCCTGCCAAGCAGAATGCAGAGCTTACAGTCTAAGCTTTGGTAACTGAGGCCCAGGGAGAAAAAGTTACTTTGTTTATTTCATATGTATATATACTTTAAATGTCCAGTTTATTTGTACTGGTAATTACTAGTTTATGAAAACCTATATTCTTTAATTTAACTCCTGGGATGCAAGAGTGGCCACAGAAAGGGCTAATATCACCTAGGGTAAAGAAAAATCCAACACTACTGTCATGCCAAGGCATGATTTGGCCTTTGCAGGCCACTAGTATGTGTAATTTGTTTATTTTGTGTATTTTATTGTACCTTTTAAAGTGTTAGCCAAATGGGATGAGAAGTTAACATCTCCAGAGCAGGATATAGGGCTACCATAAAATGTATTGGAAGATCTGCTCTGATGGAGGACATTCAGGAGACAGCCAAATAATGTGAACTAGGGAGAACATGTGTATATAGTAAACTGTTAGGCCAAACCAGGCCAAACCACCTAACACCCAGGTGGTTTGGCCTCTTAGAAGCAACTGTGGACTCCTATTTAATATGGGATAAAAAAACAGGGAATTTCTTTGTAACAACTGAAAGGGGAAATACCATCTGAAGTTCTCACAAGAACTCTTAAAATATCAGTAATTGTATTTAAGGATTTCTTGTGTTTCTCCCATTTTATTTTATGGACTGTTTTGCCAATGTGTAATCTTTGTTTATGTATGTTCTTTATTCCATGTATTTTTGTAACCAGCACTGCAAAGCCTTTTTTCAGATTAAATGTTCAATTAATCAGCTCTTGTCTCTGTTCTCTAAAATGAACTCACTACTCTGAAGGAAGCTCAGGTAGCACACGTTACTAAAGGGTTAATTATATATGTCTGATTATTAAGGTGATTTTATACTGTAGTCTGTTTTGTTTGGGGTAACCTAAGACGCCCAGATATAAAGTCTTGGGGGTGGCAGCAAATTGTTGTACTGGGGTGATAGTGCAGGAGGGATTTCAGGTGTTAATTTGGTGGTTGCAAGGAATAGTAACAGGTAACCAGGGGTCTGGTATTGTTAACCCATTCCCTCCCACACTCTCCCCACTGTCTCAGCAGGGCCTATGGCCCTCGCTTGTGACAACTACATACACCCAAATGATGTTAGTATAATTCAACAAGACGTGACCTGCTCCTTATTGGATATTAAATTAGATTACAGCTTAATTTGTCATTCCTGGTGTTCCAGAATAACATCATATCTAGCACTAAGTAAAAGTCATAATCATTTGCAAAAATATATAACTACATTTTAGTGGGTCAGTGAATTAACTTACTATGATTCACACATATGAAATGCAATTAAAATCTCCATTCACATTCCTACAGGGTTGTCAATCAGAAGAAAAGTCTTTATGACAAGATGCACTGAACCATGTGGACTAACCACTGAACGAGAACCTAAACAGGAACAGCATTTGTTAATAAAAAAATGCGTATTTCTATGAAGACTGAGCTCAGTTACTAAAAAATTATAATGTTAACATTTTTTGGCTCTTGATTAATAATGAAAATGTGTCAAAAAGCCCTTTGTGTGGGAAGCAGGCGTATTATGTAAAACATGAAAGTTATCAGATCTCTATAAAAAAATCTAAATCTTTTTGGCTTCTGGAAACAATTTAACCTTTCACATTTAGACTAGTGAAGAATGCCATTTGAGACTAACACAATGAACATACCATCAGAACATGCTGGCACAATTTTATGTGGTTTTGTCATACAATAAAATTCTTCTCCTTCTTTTTTAACAAAGACAGATTAAAATATAGAATAACACATTAGTTAACCATTACTGCATATATACATCATGTCTATTTACATTACTGTTCTCATTGAAAATATATTAGCAATATTAATCCTTCTTAGGTGAAAAGGAAAGGCTGGCTGCACAGAACAGGATTAATTAGCAAACACTCTGTGAAGTTCAATTATTCTGCTATCAGACAAAGCATTCATAAAATGCATTGCATTGCAAAATAAATGTGCTGTGCTTGTTAAATCCCTTTGTATACTTTGAGTCATTAGCTGCAAACTATAATTTGGAAAAAATTCCTAATTCAATATATTGAGATATTTGCTTTTACAGTTTCAAAGTCTTGTAACTGAAGCGAAAGCAGATGCATCCTGACTATTAACAGTCATGACAAATTGCCTTACTAATGAATGTTACACAGTGAAAGTGCCATAACTGATTAAACTACAATTTTCCACCAATCACATAGAAAGAAACTTGGGCACTCCAGCAGTGGACAGCTATAACATTTTGCCAATGACCTCCATGGCACAGTTTGACATTTGGCAAAACTCACTATTAATTCAGTTTAAATACAGAATATATATACCCAACAAGTTTGACAGAAAATGACATAGCTCAGACAGACCTAAATCTATATTTCAAGAAATGCTGGTAACAGTTCCTATTACATTACATTGCTATTTGTGTTTACTATAAGCACTGCTTGTGCTTTGCATTCACATAAACTCTCTCTTTCTTTTGTCAGTCTCTTTGTTTGTGCAAAATTGGCAGTGTTTCAAATTCAACGTGCCCCTTTTCATTTACTGACCATTAAACCAATGTCATTCTAGTTCACTTCAGCTTGAACGTTAGGCCTTACAAAACATAAAAGTCCAGTTTTGCCACTGACAGAGTGTGTTTTTTTTAACTGTACTTACATCTTGATGCATTTTCTGCAACCAACAATACATTTTATCTTATCATTCCTTTCTCATAAGCAAGCAGCTGCGGAAATGCTTACCACTTCAAAATATCAATTGCTTTCCAGAGTTGTCCACTCTACTCCATGTTATATTGTGCAATGAAAACAGTATTAAGCAGAAAGCAAGGAACTGTATGTTTCCACTGTAAAATCATAATGTATAAAGATCAATAAAGGTAATTAAAAGATGAACCCTGGTGCCACAACCCTCATATATAATAGGTTTCTTTTTTCATTAATTGTAGCAAGCATTAAATATACATCAAAACCCACTGGATGCTAGAGAGTTCTGCAATGCATTAAAAGCAATGTGGACCTATTTAGCAGCTAAGGGGTTAAAATCTGGCAAATACATTTTGTTAGACTACTGCTATGCAAATGAAAAAAAATGACAACAGCTCTTTTATTATCTATTAAGTTTTTAGCTGACTTTCTTTTATTTTGTGTGAAATATGTATTGTAGGAGGATTTTATTCCAGAGAGGAAAATATGCAAGGTCATCAAGCTCGTAACAACAGCATCAACACCAGTTAAAGCACAATGCATGCAGATTCCTTTATGTGCTGGAAATCCACTGTAAAGTAATATATGGTATTATATGCTAATCTATATTCTTAAAACACAGTGCTTTGTATTGTTAATGATCTACTGTACCGTACTTAGGTTCTGCTTCTGCTAGACAAACCTGAATCAAAGCAATTGTGTGCTTCATGACCTTATACAAGTCCCTTTATCTCTTTGTTAAATCAACTACTAATAAGATTGCAAGTTCTACAATGCATTCATTCACTGATGGGCCCATCCAAAGACATCTGTGCGAACATGGCTGTTTTGTTGGTACATATAAGCCTTGTGCCCTGTGTACACCTATGTGCAAAGAAGGTTGTATGATAAAATATATATTGTCTGTGCATCTGTTTCTGGTTTTCTAAAATGTGTTGAAAGGGCATGAAGTATGGGCATCTTTTTATTGGATTTTTTTCATAAGAACCCTATATACAATATGAGCAAATGCTCAGAAAATTTTACTTGTTTTGTATATGCCATTCATGGGGAGATAATGGTAGGTATATTTATTTTGAATGGAGCGAGAACACACTGTACCACAAAATATGCATGTCTTTGTAGGCAGGTCAATGCTTTTACACGTATTTAGGAACACATGGTGCAATTAAAGCAGCCTTGAAAACTGGTACACATTTTGTGCTGCATACAGGATTCATACATGACCTTCAATGAACTTTAAACAAATGGAGTTCTACATAGCAATTCTGAAGCAAACCAACTGCACCATAGGGAGAAATAAACAATATCATTGAGTTAAATGGGGCTTCTAACCCATTGGGTGCTTCACAGTTCAATGTAAGCCTCTCTCGCATTCAAGGGGTTAAAAGTCCAATTTAAATCAGTAGAGTTTGTTTTATTTTTTTCTTTCAAATCTTTAGTGTAGTTGGTTTGTTCCAGAATTGCACCTCTTTAGCTTGATGTCTAAAGCCCATAGTTTCTGTAAGATGGTGACCTTTGTTGTGTTTCTCATTCAGATTATAATACATTATTAAAGCAGCTGTACTTGAATCACCACCATGAATGTAACAGTGCATTATGGGTATCAGGGGAGTAGACAGGAGACATTTATTAACCTCCATTCATGATTTGCACATTATGTGAACTTTACAGGACAAATTATATATTATTACAATATAATATTGTTTATACCTCTTTGTAGATTTAAAATTCCAGACCACTGATTTCAAATTATGTAAATCTGAACTTGTTAAATAAAATATTTACAAATTTGTGACTGTGAATAATATTATGTTGTCTTTGAATATAATCACATTGAAGAAATCCAATATTTAACAATATTTGTGTTGCTTATTTAATATTCAATGGTGTTTTTACTCTTTATAATTAAAGCTACAACCAGCTCTTTAAAATTAGATTTTACAATAAATTTCAAGAATTAAGCTTGTAAAAGTAACAGCATGATTTACTTCAAAAGCTTGAATCTGGCATAGAAAAGATTACCCCATTAGCCTTAGTAACTGAACACAGCACTGAAAAGTCCATTATGAGCAGTCTTTTATGCTCTAGCAGAAAGTCATTAACATAAAATAAATCATTAGCTTTGATATTAAGCTTCCACTGTGAAGAGGTTTTTATTAATAATGGTCATGACTGCATCTGTCAAATGGTAAAATATATTCTTTTTGTGAAAAGAATGTCATCATTTTTTGCATTCAAGGTTTTTGAGGGTGAAGCCAGATCAAGGTTTAAATAATGTATTAGGGAGTAATCCATGGATCAACAGCTGAAAAAGCCTACAGGTTGGACACACTTATTTAGATATCCTTTTTTAGACATCAGAATAGGAGTGGGGAAACATTATCCCTTCAGCTATTGTTGGTCTACATCCCCTATCAACCTTAGTCAGTCAATGTGGATGATTGGAGTTTTAGTCCATCAACAGTTAAAGAATCAAAATATTGCCAACCCAAGCATCAGCAACATTGTAAGCCCTGCTAGATTTGAATGTTGTTTTCTATGTTTTCTATGTTTAATTGAGGCAAAAATGTAATGAAAACATTTACTCTTTTTAATAAAATTTGAGAAAAAAAGATGTCTATTTCACAATATTGATGTATACTCCTGTGTAGAAACAATTGCACAATGCCAGTTGCTACTATGATATCCTTGATCAAATACTTAAAATATCAATAGCAGCCACAGCAGAGCCTTCTCTCAAGCCTTTTAGGATCTCAGCCAAGGCTCCAAGATGCAAGTAACAGTTTTAGAAGCTTAGTTCCCTAAACACAGACATGCTGTGCTTTTAAAACATACCCACCAATAATGAATGGCAGAATAGTCTACAAATTCAGTGATCCAAAAGCTAAAGGAATGTGACAGATTCCCTATGCTGGCTATGACATATGTATTGATAATTACTGTAACTTGTTATGACACAGTATTAACAGAGTATTCTTAGCAGTAAGTCAGCACTGCTCTCAACCTCCACCTCAATCCCTGAAGCTGCCAGGACTCATCACAACTGTTTGAGAAAGAGAAGCACTTAAAACTTTTGGGTAAATGTAACAAATCAAATATTGCAGGAAAAAAGTAATCAGAAGCTCAAAGACTGGATATTATAATACTGTTCATCATACCGAGAAACAGCTGAGGCCATTAAAAGACTTCTGTGAATACAATATTGATGTAAAAGACTAAACTCAAAACATGTGGGCCCTATATTAAATCAAAAATTCATGGTTGAAAGAAATACAAATATTTCATGTCACTCAGAAATGGATAACATGACTTGCAAAGAGATTTTCAAATGTGTTATGAAAATATACTTCACTAAATAAATGATGTACATTCTTAGAAACTCCTGAATTACCTTTTCTAGGTATGCCATTGTGTACTCATGAAGTTTCTTCATCTGTCACTTTTAATCAAATCATAAAAAAGACATACAAGTATGGATCATGGTATTATAGCATGGCACTGGTCTGTGTGCTTAAAGGAATATTAATCATATACTTATATGAATTAGCATATATTAACATCCACATACATACACACAAATACATCTGCTATAATATGCGCTTATTATTATTATTTTTTTTATTACTTTGCATCTTTCTCAAATGCACACTTAAAGGAGCAGTAAACTTTTTTTTGATGAAAACACATATTTTGTAGATCTTTTCGTGCTGAATAAAACAAGGTCACTTCCACTGTTGTCAGATGTTCTATTCAAAATGTATAGCAGTTCAAATAACCAGGAAGTTAATTTACTGTGTTTACTTCCTGAAAGTTCTAACTGACAGGAAGTGACAGGCAGTTTCTATCACATTCTATGGAGAACTGTATATCACTGACTTTCTTGACTTTCCTCTCCATTAGAATGTAACAGGAAAAACTAATTAGAATTTGACCACTAGAGGGCACTGCTAATGTAAAAAAAACATGGGCTTAAACTGTAATAACTCTGGAAATATGAATCCCTTGGCAGTGGGAGTACCCTTATTTTACTCAGTAGGAAGTATAATATAAAATAAATATTTTTTCATACACAAAAGTTTACTGCTCCTTTAAGATTTTTGAAAAAGAACAAGGTTTGTGGTAGGCCCAAACATACTTCTCATGAAATGTTTTAGTACAGATACCTTGTACTCCCCATGTTCCCTGTTCCCAGAAGATTGTATATTATTACAATAATAGTGATGCCCATCACTTATATTGTATATTCCATATCATTGTTATTAATGCATCACTCTTACAATGTTTTTTTTATGATTTAAAGCATTTCAATGTGTAGAAATGCACCACATCTAAAAGTACACCCACATGCCTATGTATTTTAATACCAGGGCTAAAAATTTCCACTCGCCACTAGCCAATGGCGAGTGAAAATTTAGCCCTGGCGAGTAGAAATTCAGCCCTGGTGGGTATGTTACGGCTTGCAGTGGCGAGTAACTTTTCAGGTCTGGCTAGTAGCAAAGGACTTCAAATTTTAAGCCCTGTTAATACTATACTCAACAATTATTTAGTTATACATTTTGAACTGTATATGAGAGCATTTTAAACATTGGGAAACTAGATTCATAGGAATCAATAGGAATTACTGTCCATAGTAAAGTAAATGATCAATACATCAGTTTCCTTAACCCCTTAACGACTTAAGACATGCCAGGACCATCATAGCTGTCCGGCACTTAAAGACTGGTGACGGTCCAGGTATGTAACGGATTTCCAGATTCGCCGAGCCTCTGCTCGGCAACCCTAGAATCCATTCCTGAAAAAAAAAAAAATGCAAACTTATATTCAAGATACAGTTTATAAATCACACCTTTTCTTGGACTCAAACATAAAACAATTCCAATAACCACCCTGCAGAGAAAAAACCTCTGATACAATAAAAATATTAATATTTGTAAGATAGACATTGGATGTTATTATCACATTAAGATGTGCACATTATCCTAATGATGAACATTAAAAACAGAATCCCAATTTTAAGATGAAAAAGGGGTATTTAGAGCATGCACACCAAAAATTTTAATCTGCATTGAGACGGGAGAAAAGTCCAATTTTTTTCTTGTGGGAAATTTCATGATAAAATATGATTTCCACTTTTTACCGGGAAGTTTAAGCAAACGGAAAATCTATAAAATGTCCACCTTTTCACTAACCCCAGTAAATTTCCTTCAAGAAATTTGCCATTTTCTGCCTATATCCAAGTATGTCTGCTGCTTTACAGACTTTGTGTGTGTGTAGTCCTATGGATACCAGTGCAGTGGGATGTGCCAGGACTCCAAGTAGGTCAGTTTGTGTGGTTCTTTGGCTGCCTGTGCAGTGGGACAAGGCTGGCGGGTCAGTGTATGTGGTTCTTTGGCTACTGTGTGACAAGGCTGGGATAACGGGCAATGGGAAGCCCTCCAGCTACTTTCAGACATACTTTCATCATTCCCTACCAGCTGACTGCTGGTAGGAAATGATGGGAGTTGTAATCTGGCAGCAGCTAATCTCCCATTGCCCACCACTCTGCAGACTACTGTGGGACAATGCCGTGGTTCATTAAAAGCAAAGACTGTGATTTTTTGCACTCTGCTCTTTTGGGGCAAGACATTTCATCCAACCCTAATTGTAAGTCATAACAGTGAAACATGAGAGATCCCTGAAATAATCTGATTATGAGACTGAAAACACTTGTTTTGTTGAAGAATAAATAAGTGCCTGTTCTTGCTTATTTCAGAAGGTTACACTGAAGCTGGTGTATTAAGCAGAACAGTAGTAATTCTGGAGCAAACCAACCGTACCATAGTAGTAGGAAATTGTAGAAGTTTTATATTCCTTCTTCTAAAAATTTTTGTTGAAATGGAACATTTTTTCTGAAAACCAGGAGAAACTTATCTGCAGAAGGTTAATCCCCTTGCTTTTAATGTATAAAATCTTCTGTAACCTTATTCCCACCCATTTTCTATCTTTCTTGATGTTCTCCCTAACAAACATCATTGTACACATCTCACTGCATGCACACATGATCACTCACACCCGCCTGCACACAAACTCGCTCGTTTTGCAGATGAGGTCAGTGGAAAGGGCCTTCTTTCAGGAAAGCCTGCAGACATTAAAAGTTGTTATTTTTCTACTGAATTTCTTTCCACTGCAGGAAGTTTCACACATCCATAAGTGAGAACAAATATTCCTAATTCCTATAGATTTACATTGAGCTTTTAGCCCCTTGAAAGCTTCACAATGTGCTTAAAACTTCTGTAGCATTCAAGTGGTTAAAAGCCCGTCATTATTATATTTTGAGATGGGAGACTTTCCTGGACAAAGAGGAATGAATGAGAATCTTTGGAACAGTAGAACATGGACCTCTAATCACTGGCCTCAGCAAGCAGGCCTACAAAGTGCCACACAGTCTTACCTGACTACAGACATGCTTCACAAAATCAGCTGTAACAACCTATGATTCCTGCTTTACAGCCTGCAGTGAGTAAGGATATTTTCTATACATTTAGCGGACTTGTAGGATTGCTAAAAGGTTATGGAACAGTGTCCAAATTCTGGCCACAGAAATATTTGATAACTCTCACATTTTCACGCTGGACTTCCCACTGGGACATCAGGTCCTGACTTTTGACCATCACTCTACAAGATTAGTTAATTACTTGTATGTGGCAGCTACACGCACAACATCTTCAGACTGGCTTAAACCAAAATTGACACAATAAGACACAATTTTATGACTAAATAAAGGATACCAATTGGAATTGATATGTGCCAAATGTCATGACAGGACTGAGCCATTCCTGATGATTTGGAGACATTGGTCAAACCACAGGCTGGATTTTGCCCTTACTGTTCCTTAGAAACATGCACTGGATCTGCTCTCTCTGGGTGGGATGCCCTTGTCTCCTTCTGTTCTTCCCATTGGTTGTGGTATGTTAGCACAGACTGCATTTGATTCTTGTTATACAAAGTGTATGCCTATGGATCACAATGTGATGTGCTACTATTAGTTAATGGTGCACTACTGAAATACTCAATTAAATTCTATATCTTAAAAAACAATATTTAAATTAATGAGAATAATTATGTGTACCCCATGGTGCAGTCTGTCCCAGAATTGTTTCTGTCCTTTTTAGTACATATTCATTAATATGTCTACCAATAGATCTTACTGATAATGCACTTTATATTCTAACCTTCAAAAGCAAAGTCAAAACTGTGCTGGGTGCTTTATAACACATTAATGTATATGGAACCATGTTATTGGCATGTATAGTTTTGTACAGTAAAACTAATGGTAATTTAACCCTTTGAATGCTAATTACATCGCCAAAGCATTGCAAAGCTCTAAAATGTTTCTAGCATCCAAGGGGTTAAATGTATAATGCATATTGAGGCTGATGTACTTGGGATACCTACGGTATGGGTTAGGCATGTGATAAACAGGTGATGAAGAGGATAACTTCTCCAGTTCCTATGCTGTAGAATGGAGCCTATACACTAAAATCTCTTTCACTTGATACATTTTGTTCATAGGCTTTATAGAATACCATCTGAACTGGAGAATTGAACTCAATGGAAAAGTTATCTCCTCTTTATCATGTCTAGAGCAATTCTGGGGCGCCATAGGGAACAAATAAAAAAAACAGATTGATTTAAATAGGGCTTTAAACCATCCTATTTTGTAGAAATGTTGGAGACCTCTCTACCATTTCAGGGGTTAAAGTTCAATGCAAATCAACAGGGGGAATTTTTATTTGTGCCTACAGTGCAGTTGGTTTACTGCAGTTTATATCAGTACAGCAGCCTCAATTTACAAAAAAATGAAAAAATAACAAACTCAATAATGTTGTTAAAAAGATAAAACTGAAGTTGAATAGAACCTGCTCCTAAACATTAATTCACTTTCAGAATTAACATACAGTATGTTTATGTATTTTGCTAATATGGTCCTAAAATATACTGTGAAAAAGTGGTGTATCACTATATTTAGAAATAAACGTAATGAAATAGCAGTTGCAAATAGTGCATAGCTTTTAATATATCTGATTCAATAATTTAAAAGGATGCCCATAATCAAAACCAACCTATTTTATTATTAAAGCATACCTTGTGTACTTTAATACTATACCTGTCTGGTAGACAGCAGATTTTTATTTCTCACTTTATGAGAAAAAAACATACCAGTGCATCCTGGAGATGGGGCAGTTGAGCTTCCCTACCTCCTATACAGGGATGGGCGAAAAGCCCTATTTTGCTCCCATAGGAATATTCTCAAAGAAAAACAATTTTCCACTTCTCTGTGGGAATTCCCACCCATAGAGAAACTCATAGATTTCCAGCCTGTATACTGACACCAGAGGCGGATTATCCTATCAGGAGATCGGCATCCCCCAGTGGGCCGCCCAGTTATGGGCCGGTAGGGAGATCATATGATCTCACCTCTCCAGTCCGCAACTCTGTGGAAGTAAGGCACTACTCAGCAGAGCTGTGCAACAGTGAAGACAAGGTCCTCTGGTCTGTAACTGTCCTGCCCCCAAGGCTGACTTAGCTGGTCCTGCTCTGCCTGCAGTATGTGTGTCCTGGTGCAGTGCATGATTAGCAGCCAGAGATTCTGGATTGCAGTTTCAAATAGTATTATTTCATTTTTCTTAACTGTACTGTTGTTAGAGAGGGTTATTTATAATCTATTAACCCTTCGACCCCCTGTATGATTTAGAGAGGTATAGTTATTAACCCTTTGCATGCCAGAGAAGATTACAGCAATGTTTTATTCTGCTATTAACCAATTAAATTCCTCATAAGTGCAGTACCTCACTGTTTAACCCCTTGTATGCTAAAGAGGCATGATTCATGAGTAACTGACTCCTTGTATGCCAGAAAGATGAATAAAGATGTTAATTACTGATGAATTAACCTCTTTAGCACACAAGGGGTTATTCATTCCTGTGCATTGTGTTATGTACCTATGGAACAATCAATGAGTTAATTGCAGAACACGCTACTGTACACCTCTCTGGCATGCAGGGGTTTAATAAGTGATAACTGAGCAATGCCATGTGTACTGAGCAATGCCCTGTGTACCCCCCCCCCCCCCGGAACTCAAATACCAGCTAGTGAGCCAGTTATATAAAAAAAATCCCCGGGCTGGTATTGCACCACAATCCGCCCCTGATTGACACCATAGAGTTTCCCGCAAGAACGTTTCAATTTCCTGCCTAGGTTTTCCAGTGATGGCAAAACTTCCCACCCCTATATAAAATCCACAATTTCCTGCCATGCAGCATGGTATAGAATAGGGAGGAAAGAGAGTGAAAAAATAAAAATAAAGTTGTTTGAAGTGCTAGCCAGCACTATGACCACTGCCGGCAACAACAGAAGCTGGATGGACCCGGATGCTGTTGATACAGAAGTGGAGAAGAAGTAAGCAATCAGCACTGCTGACCCAATGATGCCCAGTCCTCTGACACCACCCCTTGGGATGTGTGGAAATATACTGACACACGTGGAACTGGTTAGCAGTATTAGCAGCACACATCAGTTGCCTGGGCCTGCTGCTACTGCTGTCAGTGTGCCCTCTTCTGAGGAGATGGCAACAGTGAAAGCAGGGGATCCTCTGCCATGCTTGTCATACCAAATCAGTCCCATAGAGCAGCAACAGCATGGTGGTGATGGAGAGGAGAGTGAAGGTGATGGTGGAGAAGCTGGTGTGGAGGAGAGTATTTTTGGTTAAAAACTATAGGGAATGGAAGAAAGAGCTACAAATGGGGCTGGGCATCACCACCAGTGACACGGAGGAGTTTGCTATTGTAATTCCTGCTGATGAGTCATCAGAGGCATATATTCATCTGTCACAGCAGGATGATGATGAGCAGGTCAGTGTGCCACAGACAACTGTGGCCACCATGGGACTAGGCAACGATATAGGACTAGGATAAATTTCACTTGCCGTCACTACTCAAGGTCCTAGCTCTAGTGTTTCTGTTGCTGCTAGCTGTGGCACCTCTAACATTTTGATGGTGTGTTACCCAATCAAAACCGTGGTTGTGCTTCAGGTGGGATTTCAATAATGAGGTACCTAAGTGTGAGCCTACTCTACTCCTGCTCACATGCTTCTTACACAGACAACAGACAACCACATGTATAGCTTTTGGATCATAAATGAAGTATCTCCATACGTGGGACTTCATAGACTGAGGGATTCCTGAGGGGCTATTCCTACCTACTACTGGTGCTTGATGTTGCTGCAACTGTACTAGCAGTAGGGGTCAGTGGTACTAGGGTTGGATAAGATGTTGATAACCTGTGTTGCTGGTGATTACTCAACACTAGTGTGTGTGTGTGTGTGTGTGTGTGTGTGTGTGTGGCTGGTGGGTGTTGAACTTGTAAGCAGTGATGATGCTGATGATGACCGACAGGATGATTGTGTATTTTTTGGCATCTTTACTTGTCTAGGGTCAAACTTTGCAATTGTTTTCTCATACAGTTTATAAATAGGCACAGCACTCCTTTTCAGTATTGGAAGATAGAGCCTTTACCTTTCAGCTAATTTTCTGGCCATGTCATCATCTCTCTCACTCTAAACTTCATCTGTATCACCAGAGGAGGAGGATGCTGGAAGAATATATTCTATATCAACATCATCATCAGTAATTAGGTCATCCACGGCATCTCCCCAACTACTTTTACATTCTGCTAGACTTTCTGAAGTCTCAAATGATTTATTTTTCCTTTCCTTTTAGAGAGATGTTCATAGCATTCGCTACTACTTTCAGGACAGATGTTGTAAGTGTTTGTGTCACTGCCAGATTCAGCAGTTGGTTGAACTGCTACACCTTCTACCTTTATACCATAAACACTAAAATGTGACTTGTCATCTTCCATGTTCTTACAACTTTTTATGGGACTTTCACAAAAAGCCTCCTCAGCATCAGGAGGAGAAAGATCATCAACATTTATTGCTCATACTGCAGCAACCACTGGCTACCACTTTACTAACATGTCCATGCACAGTTCCTTCTTATTTTGCTTTCCCCCTGCATCTAGTATGTTTTCTGGAAATTATTACACTAGTGTGTGTATTTTAACAGTAATGTACACAATAAAATTGATTGTGAATGATGTCTTGCCCTTTACCAAATACTCTTTCTCTGTTTGTATCTGTCTACCTCAGTCACAGCTCATATCAGGGTCCACTGTTTCTGTCACCCATCAGTCAAACTATTTTTAACAGTTTTTTTTAACTAACTGTTCCTATCAACATGGACGAAAAAAAGAGCTGAAAGGAACTTTGAATGGGAAGACACAGGCAGCTGTGATCAAAGATCCTTGCAGCTGGCTATCTCTGTGTTAGGGGAGTCTGGGGTTGTGTGTGCTTGTGAAGGGAGCAAATGAGATTTACTCTAAGTACCCCAAAATATTGGGTGATGTTGGGGTACTTGGAGTAAATCTCCTTTGCTCCCTTCACACACACCCAAACTCCACTAACACAGAGATAACAGCCAGCAGAAAGGAACTTGGATGACAGCTGCCTGTGCCTTCTCAGTCACACAAAGTTTGGGGTATTTGGGTTAAATCTCCTTTGCTCCATTCACTCCTGCCCCCTTCACTCCCCAACACAAAGATAACAGTCAGATAAGGAAGGAGCATGGATCAGAGCTGCCTGTCCCATTAACCAAGATGATTGCATATTCTGTGTAAACATTATTTCTCCCTTTACACTCCCCTAGGGTCCCCCAGACTTGCCTAACACAGAGAACAAATTGCCTGCCCACAGGACTCCCTAAACTACACTCTAACTTTATTTATTTGACTATTCTAACTAGATCAAAATGGTGCTACTTTCTCCATCTCTCATAGACTTAGAATGACATGCTGTGTGAACCCAAAACCCCTTTTATACTATCTTTGCAAGAAAAGGAGGGAAGATTGACAACTGGTGGGGAAATTCAGCCTTACTATTATTTTCAATGCAATAAGCTAGCTGGAAAAAAAGAGGAAAATCGTCACTTATGGTGGAGAAATATCCCGCTCATCAGAAAGTACCATATTTCGGCTTTTTCTCTTTTGAGGTGAAAAGTTTTGCCCACACTTAACACGATATACACTGCAAAGCCTTCTTTAGACTCCATTAAGTGTAAAGCCTCTGTACACTGACTGGTGTCTCTTCAGAGGACATCCCTGATCCTCATTGGTTCTGACTATCACTCTACTACAGAGGCGCTACTCTTGTCTTCTAACCAAGTTTGAATACAGTGATAGGCTGGGGCAACTGCGCTCTACATTTAGACATCATAAAAATTAGATAAAAGCCTCATGCCATCACTTGGCTGAGAAGTAGTGTGTGATGTTACGTGTATGTGTGTGGGTGGGGGATGAGGGTGAAGCCAATGCACAGAGTGAACTACAGCCATCTCCACACCTCCCAAGCCATCTGAAAGATCCCACTAATGGCTGCAGAAGCAACCAAGATAACAAATGTAATACTTAAAATTATACTTAACTTACATTATATATTGATTAAGGGGTCCAGGAGGTGTGAGTGTCCCTTTAACTATGCCAACATCATCTGCCCATGTATCAAAAATGTCTATTGCATCCAAATATACACATATGAACACAGAATTTAGATGCAAAGTGACCGTTTGTCGTTGCTAAGTTACATTATCACCTAAAACAAGAATAGGGTTCATGCCCTTTTAAACATCATGTACTCCTGTCAGCATTTGTAAAAATGATTTCTTAGGTTCATAACCCCTAAAATATATTATAAAAGTGATTTTCCTATTCATGAGGAGGCAGCTGTGCATAGCTGTTTGACCTTTCTTTGTCTTTTCATGTGATACATAGCTCAATGTATGTCATGATTTAGGTAAAGAATAAATAACAAATAAGAGTTTCAGCGAACTGAACTGGGTGGGTTCTAATCTAAAAAAAAATAACAATTATGGGTTTTGTTAATGATTAGCAGCTTTTAGAACTCTCTCACCAAAGAATGAAAAAAGGAGTATATATTATAATGGAGGTGAACTCTTTTCATTTTTTAGTAATAATGTCTCTTTAAGACCTGAAGGGGCACGTAACAAATTGCAAAGCAGTGCAGTACAAATGTCGGTCCATAAAGGGTTAAATGTCTAAAGTGCAATCATAAGTAAGGATGGGCAAAATTTGATTTTACGCCCACAGCTAAATATAAAAATTTTAGGTGTATATTATTAAATATACCCCTTAGTATTTTTATTAGCAACTAAGTAACCAGTAAGGACAATCTGCATCACACTTGGACAAAATATAGTGTTTAAATAGTATTTCCCTAAATGCCTATTCCCCTGCATCTGTCATGTTGCTTTCCTGATAGAAATAATTGCAGATAATTAGATTTTCAATCCCATAAAAAAAACTCTGGCATTTATGGACAATGAAAAGGAATTATAATTTGTAACCGTACATAGCCATTAATGCAATGAAGAGTTAATAATTAATGATTTCATACTTACACATTCAACCCATTTAACTGTGTAAGGCAATATCTTAAATACAAGCTACAAAGACAACATAATAGCATGTTTTGGGAAGTGGAGAGAAAACATGCAAACATTACTAGACTTGACGGAAGGCTTACGATAATGGCAAAGAAATGCGTTGCGTAGCCCTCTGCCATTCAAACGGTTAACCACTTGGATGCTATA
Organism: Rhinophrynus dorsalis; assembly: GCA_037306005.1. Lineage (NCBI taxonomy): Eukaryota > Metazoa > Chordata > Amphibia > Anura > Rhinophrynidae > Rhinophrynus > Rhinophrynus dorsalis. The sequence continues at coordinate 117,689,017 of CM074723.1, read as the reverse complement.
GAGATCTTCAACCCATTTCTAAGTAAATCGAAGGGGACTTCTAGTATCCAGTGAGTTAAACATGAACATAATTCCTGCAGTGCATGATTTAGATACATGAAGTAATTATTCCATGGTATCCAACAGAAATTAAATATTTATTTGGGCGGTAAAATAGAATAATCCTTTGAGAAGTACCGGTGCTCCATTTGAGTTCCATTGTGAAGCCCAAAGCTCCTTAGCGCTGCAATCACATTGCAACCTTTAAATACATCTCCACATGCTTTCATTACCCTGAGAGGTAAAATAGCTGTATGTGTATAAAGTGGAGGGGTTGTAGACTTCATTTTCTCTTGAAGGAGCTAAACACACAAAATCTAGTGCACATTTCTTTGAGGCTCACCATAGGGAGCAGTGCAGACCATTATTTTCTCTCCCACTGAAGGCAGGGGTCAGGCTCCCTCTCATCAATGAGACTAACATCTGCTAGAAGTGTCAAAATATCATTATACCGCTATCATTTTTATGTGAATAGACATTATATAATACATGGAAAGCTTGTACAAATACAACAAGTAGAGCACGCACACTTCCTTCACCGAGTACAGTAAAATAAAAAAAAAAATGGAATCAGAACTTAAAAAGAAATCTGGGCCGATCTATTACATACTGCACCATAATTGCATTGCCTTTGTCAAGCTCTCTTTTGGATTTATTGTTAACTCAGTTACTGTGGAACATGATGTTTAAAGTAGCCTTTTATTGATTACTAGTTGCTGTTTGATAGTTGTACAATGTCTGACAGCTACCCCTCCAGCTATGAACTCTAGAAGCACAGTGTCTAAATCGGTTTGTCCAGTCTGTCACCATCTCCTCCTGCAGTGTAATACACTGACTGACCAATATCACTGTATTTATTAGACTATATTAGAAAATTGCATGCATCCTCTCTTGTTGCTTGTGAATTTTTCGGTCAACAGGTTAATTAAACAAGACAGCAGGATGCCAATGTTACTTCCATCATTCTAAAAATGGATAACCTTTCCACAATGTTATCTTGTTTTATTAGCATCAAATGAATAATTTCATCTCTCCTAAAATGATTTTAAGTATATAACAAAACAAACTGCTGCTGATGTCTATGAAGAACTGGAATAATTATGGGGAAAACCAATAGCACCATAGGGGACAAATTAAAATGTCTTGAGTTAAATATAGTTTTTAACCCCTTGGATGCCTAAGTGTTCTCCACAATGTATTGCTTTGCAGTGCGTTCGGATCCGCTCAAGCATTTAACCCTTTGAGTGCCAGAGTGGTACACAGCGCATTGCTTTGCAATGCGTTGTGTACCATTCTGGCACACAAAGGGTTAAGAGGCTAAAAGCCCCAATGAAATCAATATACATATGGAAAATTGTGATTTGGTCCCTATAGTACAGTTGGTCTGATCCAAAATTACTGCAGCTCTTCTTAGTATTAAAGTAAAAACACATTATATTCCACTTTTCAAGATAAATGCATTTTGAGAAATAAAAGATAAAATATTACTATTTTAGGAAGGTGACATACATTTTTCATGTATATAAAGATAGAAAAATATATATGTTTGTGTATATATATAGTTGTAGACATATTGCCATATTGCCCATTTCTAACATCTGTTGGATAGAACAAACAGAAAAATTGATTGTTATTGAAATGGCAAAAAACAATTGACTCTCAAGGACATCAGTAAAACAATCCTATCAAGCACCATATCAATGTAGCGGAAAAACTAATACAGACATCTGGAGATAGAAGCAAGACTCATTTGTTATCTTTTTATCATTCTGCTACATTTAATTAAAATGGCCTATTTAAATAGATTATGAAAATGTTGCATTTGAACTTATTTGTTGTAAGTCATTGGGTTCTTTTATTAATGATGATTATGTAACTGCAATAATATTACAATGCTAAGCTCCAGCATCACTTATTGTTACATTTTATATGAATGCATTTTGCAAAGTGGGTTTAGTTTCAGTCATGAGGACCTCTAGGTACAAATAGAACATACATGTATTGTTTACTTTCTATATTCCTATTTTGTCTACAAATGACTGCATGATATGCACACACAAACATGTCATAACAGTCACTAAGGCTGATGTACTAGGAAGGAATTGAGTTATTCTGGAGCAATCCAGCTGCACCATAGAGGACAAAGAAATAATCCTATTGATTCAAATGGGGTACTTAACCCCTTGAATGACAGACAGGTCTTCTAAACATTGTTTTTCAATGCATGGAAACCTCTATCATTCAAAGGGTTAAACACCCCATTTAACACTTGAATGCAAAGTAATGCATTGGATAACCCTCTGCCACTCAAAGGATTAAATCAACAAGAATTTGGGGATTTGTATTTGTCCTAAATGTTTCAAATAGTCTGCTCTAGAATTACTCCAGTAAGATAAAGAGGAGATAACCTCAAGCGTTAAATCTCCAATCTCTATGTTATTCCAGAATCCTATGCACTAAGACATCTTAAACTGAAGTGGTGTTAGTCCATAGAAGAACGTAGGAAATGATGAGTTTAATCACACTGGAGAAGTGCTCTCCTCTTTATTTAATGCATCTAATCCAAGTTCTTCTTAAAACATCAGACTTGCTATCTGTTATAGCAATCATTTGTAGCAATCATTTGTAGCAATGCCCACCTGATTGAACTGGATTATTATTAGACATAGCTGAGTTATACATATTAAATAAATTGTACATTGCAATACATATAATAATAATTATAACCCCATACACAATGCATTCAAGTCTCTACACTATCAAATAATCAATTATATTGTTTGCCAGAAATAGTCTGATATACTTTCTATACATAGATAGGGGAGGTATTGACTGTTAGAATGATGGTAATCAACGTTTACATAAAGCTAGGTTTATATATGTTAAACAAAGGAAAGCTTTCCCTTCCTGGCCACAACAATAAATCGAAGGCCTTATTCATCAAGCTAAAAGTGGTGCATTTCTGAATAAAACCAAGTTCCTCATATGTAGAAATTAAAATCCTGTAAATTACCACTGATTTAAATTGGATTTTTAACCCCTTAATTGCCTTTGTCACAATATAAAGAAAAGTATTGAGACCTCTCTGGCATTTGAGGGGTTAAAAGTCCCACTTGTCTAAATAGTAATGTTTATCCCCCCCCCCCCATATGGTGCAGCTGGTAGACCCCAGAATTGCACATTTTTAGCATGATGAATCAGGCCTTTACACATAAAATATTATCATTTCATTAGTCAGAACCTTCCTTGCTTTATAAAAAAGAAAAGTGATTTTCAGGTGCAGTAAAATGTCTGTTAAATTAAAGGTACATCTATTACACTGAGCAGTGCAAAAAGTTCCATACTGAAACTGGCAGTCACTAATTGCTCAGCACAATTAAAGTATAATCAGAATTATCTAATTACTGTTGCTAATAAGATCATCATTATCATCTAGTGACAACTCAACACTAGGCAGTCAAGACCACATTACACATCTAACCAGCAACAATTTACTAACCTTAGGTTTAATTAATTGTGTGGCATCCTGTGGCTTTCCAGCCGTTGACCTACAGCTACCACCATCCTCAGCCAGCCACTGTCTGGCTAAGGATGACTGGAACTGCAGTTCCAAACAGCTGGATAGTCCAGGATAGCTCACCACTGATTTAAGTAATTGTTTTATTAATTTACACAGCCTTGACATAGAAAACATTACTCCATGCTCACTATATAGAGTGGTATTTTTTCCTAAGGGCCATATATGCAAAATAAAGTGGAGTTATTCTATGGCATAAAGTAAAATGTAAAAAGTTACATTGATTGAAATAGTGCCTTTAACCCCTTGAATGCTAAAAAAAAGTCTTCAACATGTTTCCAAGCAATATATTGGAGGCATTGCTATCATTCAAGAGGTCAAAGGCCTGTTTAAATGAATGATATTTTTCTGAAAGTACTGTATTTGTCCATAATGGTTATTTTGGGTTGCCCTAGAATTACTCTACTTTAACCCTAAGGGTTAAAACATAATGAGTTTTTAAGACTCTAAGGGCCAGAGGGTTGTGTATCATATCCCTTTACAATAATCTGATCATCCCTCTCATCCTTAAAGAGTTAAGCGGGCAATAAGGAGTTGCAACCTGTCATTTAATAAGAATACATATTTGTTTAATGCTCCTTTTAAAAATAAACCTCTTCTTTCAATAAAATCGGAACAATGAATTGACTACTGCCTCATACCATATTGTAATGTATTAATACTAGCTACCTTCAAATAGTTGGACACTTCCCAAACTCTGGGCAAGTTAATTCCCATAGTGGCAATCCTGATTATTGAAGGTAATAATTGTAATAGGTTTAATCCTTGCTAGCTCCGTGTTCAGGCTATGAGCTGCTGCTGGTCCACATGCTGCCTGTGATGTTTGCAGTAGAACATTATTATAGAAGGCATCAAAGTATACAAAGCACGATGATGTCGCTGGAAAAACTAGTAAGAATAGCCATCCATGTACCTGATCTAAACATTAACGTCTTCACTGAAACATTGCAGGTCATGTGGTCACTTTGTTGGACCACAGAAGTACTTAACATGACTCCAGTGGTCGCGGGCCCATTTTGCCTTATCCAACAATAACGAGTCTGATATACTAAAAAATAACTTTAGCAGTTCTGGGGCATACCAAGCACACCACCGGGGACCAGTAAAAAAATCCCCTTTAATTTAAAATGGGGTTTTAACCGAATGAATGATAAAGATGTTTCCAAAACACTTCTCCATAGCAATCAAGAAATTAAAAGCTAAATGTAACCCTTTGAGTGTCATATGGGTATCCATCGCGTTGCGCTGGATACCCATCCGGCACTCAAAGGGTGAAATCTGTGATAACTGGGGAATTGTTACTTGTCCCCCTAGTTGGAGTTGATTGCTCCGGTTACTTAGTACATCAGCCTCAATGTAACCATTCTAATCACCTGCACAGTAAAATGCCATTCACCGAACACACACAAATCAAAAAAGTAAAACATTTGCTTCCTGTTTTGAAAACACTGTAACCTACCTATTAGTGCTATAGAAGAGACCACTTTAGTTCAAAGTGTTAGTCTCTCCTAAATTTTACATACAGCTTATTTTAAAGGGACATTCGAGATATATGTGTTATTAAACTACATGTTATAATTATATGTTGCCCATTTAAAAATATTCTTAAATACATTATTAAACTATGTTATATAAGGCTATATGTCCCTTAAAATAAATAATAAACTTAAAATAAAGAAATTAATACTTCAAATAAAACTCATCCCATACAATGATGGGAATTGCTTTAGAAGTGGTCATCACTTATTTTTAGTATTTAGTAAAGGCGAGAAGTGGTATAACACGTATTTTTAACATGAATACATATCTGTTTCAACTCTACTGGCAACTTTTACTGAAAAAACGAGGACTTGGAATAGGTGTGCCCCATGTTCAGTTGCATAAAGTGATGAGAAGGCAGGGGCCAGGGGGCACCAAACAGTGTTAGAATAAGGATCCCATCTGATTAGGAACCAGGTTGAAACAATTAAGAATGATGCCTCTAAATGCCAGAGAGGCGTGTGATGCCGGTGGCACTGAAGGGGTTAGGATTAAGCATAAATAATGTATGACCTATCTTAGTGCATGAGTCAATAGGGAAGGTAAACATGTGGATCTCCATCTGTTGGACTGCAATTCCCATCATCCTCTGCGGGTCAAATGCCGGTCCGGCTAAAGATTATGGGAATTGTAGTTCCACAGCAGCTGGAGAACCACATATTGCTTCCCCCATCCATGCGATGATAATCATGTATAAGCTAGGGTATGAGATTTTTGGCTGGTTCAGGATGGTTGGAGTTGGAGTCCAACAAGAAATGGAGAGCCACGGGTTTCCAACCCCTAACCCATGCCCCGATTATCCAACACATGCAACATAATGGGGCATCATGTATGTGCTGCAGTGTGCAAAGTGAACATAAAATAAATATACATCTGCTTTGTGTGCATATACTAAGAACATGATCATCAAGAGATACAGTATGGAGGGAATGATAAAAATCACCTTGTTACAGTAGTAGGGGTCCAAGCAAGGAGAAGGTCCCAGACAAGGGGTATCAGGAGCTGCAGCTGCCTGTGCCGGTGATGGGTAAAATCTCACATCCATTTCACCACACACATCAATTAAACTCCTTTCTAGTGTTATGTCCAACGGCAGAAACAAAACACTGATGGGTTTGTAAAGATGCAACTAGAGGTGTTTCACATAGAACAGATACACCTTTCCCTCTTACATCCGCTTGTGGTCAAGACCCAGACCCTAAACAAACAGACTGATATTGCGAATAAAAATAAACTCCACCAGAATGCACCAGCCTTCAACGATCAGTGTCCTCTACAGCAAGTCAGGTAACAAAGTAGTCATTCTCTAGAATCAGATGTCTGTACTTGTCCCTCTGATCGCGTTCCCTTTTATTGTACCGAGTCTGATAATTCTTTAACTTGTAGTACTGTTAGTCTCCTTTGCTGACGGATTAAAAAATACTGGTGAAAAGGGGGTCTGTCTCAGTCCCTTGTCGTTGGAATGGCTGCCCCGTGCTCTGTTAGTGGAGGAGGGACAGTGCGTGTGTATGTATGTATATGAGTGTGTTTTCATTTATTAGACGCGCTTGAATCAGAGTTGACCACTGCAGCGCCATCTACTGGTGTCAGAACTTTCTCTTTGTCCTGTCGCTTGAACTCTAGCTATTTAGATAACCATTTTCTATTATTCTTTTACTCATTGGGAACTAGAGTGGTCTTTGAATACTCCACTTGCATCCACATGGTTAAAATGTAACTGCATTTTAAACTAACATAGATAATAACATATGGTCAACGTGTTCATACTTGCATATTGGGAGTTCATTCTAAAGCATATAATTTGTAACCCCATGGGTGCTAGGAAGGTGGGCATTGGAGACATCTCTAGGTGCAACAGGTTAATATATGTATCAAATAATCAAAATTTATCAAATAAGTGACAGTTTAAACCATAAGATGCATAGCACACCTCTCTTGCATTCAAGGGGTTAAAGCTGATTCTAACAGGACTTTCCTATAAAAGTGAAATTTTCACTAAAGTATCTCTTTTTTAACACGCATACGTGAGCGCACACACACACACGTGCGTGTTATCAATTTAAAATCTTTACCATGGGAGTCATAAACCCATCTGAATTTCGGTCTTTATGGGTTACCTTTAATGAAATTGTGTTTAAAAATGCAGTGGAAAACAAATACCAATTATGATTAAAAAATGCATTGCTGTAAAAACATTTCTGTGTTTCTAACAAAAGGTGGCAATGGTATAAAAATCACATTTTGGGGAAAAAATACCAGTTTTCTACTAAAAAAAATGTTAATTTCTTCTAAGAAAAGTTATGAATGCCAAAATGATTCAAGCATCTAAAACTGCATGTATATTTTGATGAAAAACAAAAACACACACCTCCCCCAGTGCTATAAACAGGATATTAGGATATAGAACTATTAAAATCTATATAACATACTACCCAAGCATGCATCTAAATAACAAATTATACCACTCTATGTAATTTAGAGTCTGTAAGCATGTGATAACAGAAGTCTTTGTTAAATAGATGTCACATCACTTAGTCGCTGCCGTTTCCTTTTGATGAACCCTCAGCCAAAGATCCTCCAATTATGTAAAAACAAAATACAAGGGGGCACATGTGCCTCTAAGTGCAGACACCTTCAATATTTGACCACCACCTTTGTGCAGAAGCACCACTCTCAGAATACTAATCACAATATTTAGAGGCTAAGACTAGCCTCTATTGTTCAGAGCATCAACTGGTTTACCTGCAATGCAGGTATCTCCAGATTTTGTAGGGTTTATCCCTCTGGTCTCTTCCAAGAGAAAATTCTTTCAGGATAAAATCCTGCTGCTACTGTCCTTTAGTCTAAGGGTTCTAACTTCATAGGCTAGAGACCTCCATAGGCCAGATTTTATTTGTGATATGTAATGCAATGCATATGTGTTGTATGTGATAATATATTGTTTTTATTATAATAAATACGTTTTAGAAATCCATTTATTTATGAATTTCTTAGAAAACGTACCAAATTAGTCACTATCCCACTCATACTATTGACATATTCTCAACAATAGGATCAAAAGAGTCTTATGTTAGTCTCTAGCCTATGACCTTATAGTCCTTATCTGCAGAACTGAAGGAGGATCATGGCAAGGGACAATCTTGTATCAGTATAAGCAAACACCTTCGTCAAGGAGGGCAGGGTTTTCCTTATACTGAAAGAGGGAAGATTGTCCCTTTTTCTGATCTCTCCGGTCTGATGATCAAATTTCAGATCTGATGTAAGGCGGCTTATGCTATGGAAAAGGGGCTGGAGGGGTAAACTTTATAATATAATTTCATTGCAACTAGTGATATATGAACAGTGCCACAATGCCACAATCAGACAGAAATAGTGTAAACAATAAGGAAGAATTGTAGCTTCAGTTTTGCTGAAACATTACTAACTCTTTTAGCTCCTTAGCTATTTGCCCTGTGATTTTCAGGCACAATTTTATTAAACAGTTCCTTATAAATATAGGTGAACTCTGTTTCCCCACTGTCCTTGGCATTTTTGTATGTAGTACATAATTAAGTCACAGTGGGGCACCGGTGAGTTCTCATTCAGGAACAATATGTTTATTATTCAAACTTCAGCAATGAGCAAGTACAGGATATAGTTGCCCTTAGAGTAAGGATGTGTCAGTTTATTTCAGTTATAGGTCCATATTACATTGCTGTTCATAAGTGTTAACAGTGGGTTTTATGTAATGAATTTCCACTGAAGTCTATGGAGAAATTTGTTGTTAAAATCCTTGATGAATTTTTCAATGTCAATGTCCAGACCTCAGTTAGCTCTGGATACAAACTCTCTTTCCTAGAACAGGGTTAATCACATAGTTGTTCATTGAAGCTCCATTTGGGTACTTCATAAATTCATCCCCACTCTCAGAAGAAGTTGATGGGGCTGTCAGACATTACACAGAAGCCCGTTGAGAGTGTCCTCATCATCTTTCTCATGCTGTCCAAAGGACTATGAACTTTTCTGATGCAAATGAGACAGAATCAGCTGTGACTGGGAGCCTCCTTGTCAAGTTTGGAGCTAAAGTAGAATGAGATAATGGAATCCCTGGATCCTAGTGCTGGAGGGTTGAGACAGTCCAGGTAGAGTTCAGGATAATAACAGAGTCTCTGAGGATAAGTCGAGAAATAAGTATACGACTCCTGAGGCTCTGAAGTGAAGTCGTAGGAATAGTGTCGACTCCCGGGTCTCTGAGGTGAAGTTGTAGATACAGTGTCGACTACAGGGGCTCAGAGGTGAAGTTGTAGATACAATGTCGACTCCCGGCGCTCGGAGGTGAAGTCGTAATTACAGTGTCAACTCCAGGGACTCAGAGGTGAAGTCATAGGATGTTGTATTCAACTCCACAACCCTCGACTTGTCGGATAACTGAGAGGTGGAGGTCTCAAAGGCTACGACCTACTACGCCCTCGACAAGTTGGACAGGCAGGAGGAAGAGAGTCAAGCTAAGGCCTATTCACACCCTCGACTTGTCGGAGGTTCCAAGGCGGTTGTCAGAGAACCAACAACGACACCCTAGACCAGTCGGAAGGCCTGAGGTGTGAATAGATGACAGGCAATAATTCAGCAGGCACAGGACTTACAGAATGGAGATAGCTGGAGGGACTCTGGTTACAAGTTGGATCCTGCTGTAGGTAACATGAAGGTCAAATCACGCTGTTGTCGGAACCAGATAGGCGGCAGAAGATCCAAGGGATGAGACTGAAGCAAAGTCGAGAGGCTATCTGGGTCAAAGTTGTAAGGAAGTAAGTAATAATCAGCAGACGAGGAGCAAGGTCAAGACAGGCCAAATTCGGAACACAGGAAATCTAGAAATGTTGAATTAGAAGTTGCGACTCTGAGACACAAGGCACAAAGATCAAGCACCGGTAAGATGGCAGAGAAAGTAGATAAAGGAGAGTTGTCCAATGAGAAGAAGGGGTCATAGGTGAATGGGAGAGACACTACTTCACAAAGCAAAAGTTCCCTTACCCAGCTTTTACTTACATATGTGCCTTTCTTCTTAGTCAAACCCATAACTCCAAGAAAGCTTAAAGTGTCCTACTCTTTAAAGATGACATTTACATCTAAAGAGTAGGAACACATTTTGTTACCCAAGGAGAATGCTCTGGTGAATGTGAGGAGCAAGCAAGTACAAAATAAATTGTATGGTACATCAGTCTCAAGGTCCCAGTCCTCAAAGGCTGAATATGTCAAACATGCCATTAGCACAGAAATTATTAATTGTACACCATCTTCAAATTTCCACCTAGGAATCACAGCACATTTCCTAGAGAAAAAACACAAGCAAAATACATGGCATGGGCATAAATCTCTTTGTTTCTTTCATGATCTTTGGGACCCCTAGTTGGGAATCATAAGGCAATCCGTGCAGACTAATGTGGATATGGAAAGGGTTAAGTATCAGTACATTAGAGTGAGTCCCATTAGTCACAGGCTCCTCCTACACAAAACATAATCTCCAGATATTGTCTCTTAACATTCCTGAAGAATAATGCTTGGGTTCTGTTTTCCTTTAAATGCTTCAGTGTCCCACAGCACCTCCCAGTGAGCCACACCAGAGATATGAACAGAAGCTTAAGAGGATATTCCATTGTCCCAGTGCTCCCCATTCTACTTGTATCAAAACATAGGAATGGATTCAAAGTTAACTCTGCATCCTTGGTGAAATGTTAGATGGAAGGACAAGTCACCTTCCACTGGGTACAAGTTTCAGGAGATCCATTTGAAACAAAATGAACATAAATGGCCCCTCCCAGGGTCATTAAAAATGCTTAAGAACCCAGCAGTAAAGGGACATTTACCAGTTACCTGGGTTCCTATGTTCCATTGTCCACTGTCCCCTTCAGCCAGAAATTCTACTATAGCCAAATATGCAACCAATGGGGAGACAGCTAAATGAAGGTGCCTTGATCAGTAATAAACAACATAATGTGGGTCTCAGCACCCGATGGCAAGATGAGGTCTCCAGACACATCTGAACACCCTGTCCTCTTCTTATGTGAAGGACACCAATGAAAACTCTGCTGCTATCCTGCAAGGTATTCTTCTGATGGAATATATCTGTCCCAAAGCAACTACAGTACTTGGTATTCAGTACACCAACCTTTGCATTAAACCTAGTTCATCACCACATTCCTTATATGCTGCTGCAAAATTGATGTCTGGATGGCCACCAGGTGTGGCTTTTAAGATGGTATCTCCTCTCTATTATGGATGGGCTGAAACTAAAATTGGCATATAATAGCACTTCCCAGTTGGCAAATCTTTTCCCACAGAAAGTGCTGTTTTACCACTTTTTTCGCCTACATCATTGCATTGAAATCAATGGGAACATTGTATTTCCAGAGGCATAGTATAAAAAGAGTATGAAGGTGCCTGTGTTGGTGAAGTGGGGGGAAACAATCTGTTGAAATGGGGAGGTCAGTCAATAAAAAAAAAAAATAAAAACAAAAGACATGGTATAAAAGGGGTCTGAGGAGGGTGCAAGTATTGGTGGGTGGAGTCTGGGGAAAGAATTAGTTGAACACGGGATTTTTATTGGGGGGGTTGTTGACAGATATTTGGGAGAACAGTAAATACAAAAAAAAATAATAAAATAAGATATTGGTATGCAACGTGTCAGAGACAGGGACCCTCTGACGTAAGCTGTGACTGAGGCAGACTGATACTTGATGGGATAGAGTACTTTGTAGAGGATGATTTATAGGACTTGTTGATAGAGGCTCAAGCCCCGAGGAAACATTGATTTGTAGGACTTAGACTTATTAGAGGCACAAGCCCTGAGGAAACATTGATTAGTTGTTGGAAATAAGACTTGTGTTACGCCCAAGCCCTGAGGAAACATTGATTTTTAAGACTTACATTTGTGTTAGGCTTAAGCACGGAGTCAGCTGATTTGTAGGACTTAGACTTGTTTGGCACAATCCCTAAGGAAACATTGATTTGTAGGATTTTGCCTTGTTAACATCACAAGCCCTGAGGAATCAGTGATTTGAAGGACTTAGACTTGTTAGAAACAAACCCCCAACAATTGTTTGTGTTTATAGGCCTCTGTTTGTTATTTTAAAGAACAAGCCCTGAGAAAAAAAATGCCCTACTGACCTAGTGCCAGCAGGTCATATTATGGTGGTTAGTGGCCATTGCTAAATACCACGGTGTAATTGCGGAATTTGTGACTTCTGATCTTGCTGATGCTGCTGAGTTGTTTAAACAGCAGGATGATTAGGCAGCTCAAAGGGAATTAATCAACAACAGCAGTAACATGGGTGATGTATAATCAATGTTCCACTTGCCACTACTAGCTCCAGTGATGTGGCTGAGGTGGTAGCAGCAGCACAACTAGACCTCACCCTTTTGGTTATATGTGTAGAAAAGAAGAAGATGGCTAATAATGCTTCTCCACCTGACCCTCCTCCAAAATCATGGGTGTGTTGTTAGAATATAAATGTTTCCCTTGAGAGCAGGAACTGTGCCTCTCATCAGCAACTGCAATGTGCACAGTGTGTGTGGTAAATAAGGGAAGGACTGGGTAAAAATGGGCACATCCAGACTCAAAAACCTGGCATAACTGTAATCAAACACCATGACGCTTGGGGTCCCCAGTGTGAAATCATCACAGCAGAAACCAAGTACTGCTGCTGTCACTATGCCCCTTGTCCACTCCCCACAAAGGACACGTGACTTGTAGTTTTAATAGTAATGATCAACCATCCCTGTCACCAGCTTAGCATTCTGGAATCTCCTAAGATGCCGCTTTATGCCCTGCTTGCGATTATCCTCCACCACACTGACATGTGTGGTCAGTGTACCACACAGTGTGCAATAGGTGGACACAAACTGCCTCATCCTGACAGCTACTGCATGGATATCAGGTGGTGGGGGAGGAAAAGATGAACGAGGTAAAGATGTAGTTACACAATCTTTTCATGCCCGGACCCTAGTTAGAAGGTGATGGTCAGCCAGGTGTTTTGCTAGCCATCAAACTTTCAGTCTGGATTTCTCTGTTCTTCCTCCTCTTTGATTTACACCTTGCCCTTTGTTGCCTTTGGGAGAGTCATGGGTATAGCAGCAGAGGTGCCTGATTTCTTTGGTGGGTGTATTGGCTTTAATATGCTTCACATAAATATCATGCTGTCTGTGTTTTATGTGTGCTATCAGGGCAATTGTGCCATGATCGATTCCCTCCTTAGACCTTTTCACTGTTTTATCACAAATTGTGCACTGTGCCTGCTCGAAGAGAATAATAGTCCCACACCCAGGACATCAACGGGGAGGGGAAATTAGAGAAGAATTGCCTTTTTATTTTTCTCCTCCACATTCTCCTTCACTGGCTGGGTCAGAGGATGATGTTCAAGGGAGGGCTGGCAACTTGTGGCCTGGAGGGCAACTACAATCAAGTGGCCTGATTTTACAATTGTTCCAGCCCACTGTCCCAGACCCCTCCCATTTGTTAATTTTAAAATTGCCAATAAACCTTTGAGTGCCAAAGGGGTATGCCACGCATTGCTTTGCAGTGCATGGCATACCCCTCTGGCACTAAAAGGGTTAGTGTTGTGAAGTAAGGCAAGCAATACCACAGAGCTTACAATTGAAATGGGGTTACACTGGTGCAATTACAGACCTTACAATGTAAGTAACGCTGCACTAGAGATACTATAGAACTTACAAGAGAAATGGGTTATGCCTGCTAGTGTAGCACCACTTGGATTGTAGCTCCATTTCAATTGTAAGCTCTGTGGTATCACTAGTGTAGCTACATTTGCAGCAACAAGCGGGAGTGGACCACCAGCCCAGACATATGACTGGCCCAGAGGGCATTTGCCCCCCTGCCCCCCAGACCAGCCCTCCCCTGATGATGTTGCTGCTGTTGCTACTACTACCTCAGAATCAGCACTGCAACTAGGACCAGTAGTATTGTTGCTGGCAAGTGGAACTTGTCCAAATCCCGCATCACTGGACGCCATTCCCACTGTTTCCACGGTGTTCCATGGCATAATAGCCTGCTTCTCAGCATCCTGCAGTCCTTGCAACTCAGCAGCATCAGGAATTTCAGCAGCAGCAAATTTCACAAGCTCACTGCTGGTGGTGTTTGTGATGCCCATTCCCACCCCTGTCTCCCATTCCTTCTTGGTTTGGGATAAAAAGGACATTAATGTCTTTTCCACCCCAGCTTCTTCACCATCATCATCATCACCATCAGCCCCTCCTTGCTGCTGCTGCTCTATCACAGACGTCTTACTGTTTGGAGGAGATGATGAGAAATGTGACAGAGGGTCCTCTACAGTCACACATGCAATCTCTTGTTGACCTGAAGAAGGCAGACTGGCAGCACTAGCTGCAGACACAGGCAGCTGGTCTGTGCTCCTGTTGGTGGTGGCATTATTGTTGCAGGGTGAAAATTCTGCCTTCTTCAGGATCATGTTTCATGTGGGCACTGCCGTGGGGACTGGGAAAAGGGGACTTTCTTGTACAGGGGAATGTGGGCTCCCTTGACCTCTAGTCTGGCTGCTCTGCTGTACTTCCCATACGACCTCAGCATCAATAGGAGAATCTACTGTGGTAACGCTAGTCCCATCAATAACTTCACCATCACTGTTCCTACTACTGACACCAACCACATCAATTTCAGTCTCTGAGTCTTCCTCCTCGCTAGTAGTATGATGATCACCCCCTCTTTCACTTCTAACACTCTGAGTCTGTAGCTGCTTGACTTTTTTAGTACTAGTAGTTGTCGCGGGACTTCTTGGGGATGGCAAGTGTGACTTAGTGTCCCCTGCTGTCACACTTGGCATCATCTCCTCCTACAACCCCTCCTGAGAATCACAATACACCCTATCAGGTGCAGCATTGGCAGCAGACACAGCAATGGCAGTATGGACAGGCAGCTGGCCTGTCCTGCTCACACTACTACCCTCTTCTTCCTCTGCCTGTGACACAAACTTCCTCAAGATACCTAGGGGTGATGTAGGGGGACTGGTTAGCATTGGGTCTGGGGAGCCAGGGCATCCAGATCCTTTCATGTTGGTAGTGGTGTCACAGTTTCCCAAAGATGTTCAGGAGTCAGTACGGTATAGTTAAATGCAAATTTATTGAAAACAGAAAAGTAGTGCACAATATATACAAAAGGAACAAGCAGAGGGTTACAAGCCAGTGAGCGCTGCTATCAGGAATAGTAGGCTGCCAAGCTAGACCACTCTGCTAGAGACTAGGCCTCAGCCACTGGTAGTCTCGATAGGAACTAGGAGCAGGAACAGAAACAGGAACACAGGATCTTGATCCAACGTCACTGGAGTACTGACTCACTCCTGCAGTCAGTATGGAGCAATAACTGACCTACGCTTGTACTCAGTATGGAGCATTAACTGACCCACGCCTGCAGTCAGTATGGAGCATTAACTGACTCACACCTGCGGTCAGTATTAGAGCTAGTCTACCAGAGCCCCAGGTCCACACTAATTAGGGTGTCTGCTAGGTACAAAGGACAAACATAAGAATAGTCAGACAGAGCCTCAAGTTGGCACCAGAGAGGGTAGTCAGACAAGCCAGGTCATACACAGTTTGGGTAGTCAGCCAGAGCCACAGGTCTGCACCAGGTTGTGTGTCCACTAATTTTGCGCAACATACAGAAAGGACTAATGTATCGAGGGGCCAGTTTGTTACAAGGAACCTGGAGGTGCAAGTTACAGGGAAGACAACCACACTCTGTCTCCTACCTGGAAGGTAGGTGCCGGCAGTCACCTACGGTCAGCCTGCCTCTTTTGTCGCTGCACGGAATCACATAGGGTACGCTGTTCCCGTACCCAAGAGGAATGGAGCACCCTTAAATGCTCATCCAGAGCTGGAATATCTTGTGCTTTGAAGGTCACGGAAAGAGCCGAAGGTTGGAACCCATAATTATCCAAGAACGGGGAACTCTTTGTGGAAGAGTTAACAGCATTATCCTGGGCAAACTCTGCCCATGGTAACAGCGTAGCCCAGTTATCGTGATGGTCAGAGATATAGCAGTGAAGAAACTGTTCCAAGGCTTGATTAGACCTTTGTGCCACACCATTGGACTGTGGATGATACGAGAAGGAGAATGCCAGTTGAATGCCCATCTGACTACAGAAGCACCTCCAGAATCGGGATACAAACCGGCTTCCTCTATTGGACACAATAACTTTAGGAATACCATGGAGGCGAAAGACCTCTCTAGCAAATACCACCGCCAATTCCTGCGTGGATGTTAGCCATTTCAGTAGCACAAAGTGAGCCATCTTAGAAAACGTCCACAATCATAAGAATGTCTGTATAACCCATGGAATATGGAAGATTGACCATAAAGTCAATGGATAGATGTAACCAGGGGCATTCCCCATTGGCCCCTGGATGAAGCATGCCCACTGGCAGGTGTCTGGGTGACTTGGTCTGGGCACAAGTCGTACATGCCGCTGTGAAAGCGATAGAGTCGTCCCGGAGACTTGGCCACCAAACACCTTGTGAAACGGACCATATCAGTTGGTCTCGACCAATGTGACCTGCCACTTTAGAGGCATGATATGTCTCCAACAGCTTAATGCGCAACTGTGCAGGAACAAAGCAACGATCATCAGGTTTCTCAGGAGGAGCAGAGTCTAGGGCTGCTAGAATCTCCAATCCTAGAGGAGAAGTAATGCAGGCTTGAATCATAGCTAGGATACGATCAGCTGGAATGATCAGGGAGGGTGGAACCTCTTCTTTGGATGGGCTACAGAACTGGCGGGATAATGTGTCTGCCCTTACATTCTTAGAGCCAGGAAGATAAAAAGCCACGGAATTGAAACGAAACAGAAATAATGCCCATGTGGCCTGCCTGGAAGACTAGCTTCAGAAAGGTAAATGAGGTTTTTGTGGTCAGTTAAAATCAAAAAAGAAGCTTTAGTGCCTTCAAGCAGATGTCTCCATTCTTTCAAGACCAGGACAATAGGTAGTAATTCTCTGTCCCCTATCTGGTAAAGCATTTCAGCTTTGGACAGTTTTCTAGAAAAGAACCCACATGGACGTAGGGCCTCACCAGGAGCTGAGCACTGGGACAACACAGCACCCAGTCCGACTTCCGATGCATCCACCTCCAGGGTAAAGGGCAGAACGGGGTTGGGATGCGCTAATATCAGGGGTGCCGCGAAGGCTGCCTTGAGGCCTTCAAATGCCATAATAGCCAGTTGTGGCCATTCCGAGGTATTTTCCCCCTTGAAAGTCAACTCTGTCAGGGGTTTTACAATGCTAGAGAAATTCTTAATGAACTTTCGGTAGTAATTAGCGAAACCCAGAAACCTTTGGATCACTTTGAGTCCCTTAAGACATGGCCAATTCACAACAGTGGACAACTTCTGAGGGTCCATGGCGAACCCGGCAGCTGAAATTATATAGCCCAGGAATGTTACTTGAGGTTTGTGAAATTCACATTTTTCAAGTGTACAAAACAACTTGTTCTCACGTAATGGGCTCAGGACTTTGGATACATCATACTGATGAGTCTCCAATGTAGGAGAGTGAATAAGGATGTAATTCAAATATACAACCAATCAACTTTGAAGAATTTCTCGTAGCACATCATTTATGAACTCTTGGAAGACAGCTGGGGCGTTACACAGTGCGAAGGGCATGACCAAGTATTTATAGTGTCCACTCCGGGTATTGAACGCTGTCTTCCACTCATGCCCTTCTTTAATCCATACCAAGTTGTACGCGGCTCTCAAATCAAGTTTCATGAATATCTTTGACCCTTTGGCTCGATCAAAGAGTTCAGTTATCAGAGGAATAGGATATGCATTCTTAACCAATATTTTGTTCAGACCATGAAAGACAATGCATGGACGTAGCTCTCCGTCTTTTTTCTTGACAAAAAAAAAATCCAGCCCCTGCAGCGGATGTGGATTTACGAATGATGCCTCTAGCCAGCGCATCAGACATGTATTCCATTATGGTCTTGTTCTCCTCCACAGACAAGAGGTAGATATGGCCCCTTGGAGGTGTAGTACCAGGCAACAATTCCAGCACACAGTCATAGGTCTATGAGGAGGGAAGACCTAGACCTGACTTTTGCTGAAAACGTCTATAAATGACATATACTCCTCTGGAAGGAGTGGAGTCAACGCTTGAGTGACTCTTAAGGGACACGATAGACAAGACTTTTTGCGTTGTGGGGACCAGGCCACAACCTCACAAGTGTGCCAGTCAATCCTGGGGTTATGTCTTTGTACCCAAGGGAACCCCAGGACCATGGCATGGTGTAGAAAATTAATCACCTGAAATTTCAGGGTTTCCATATGCAGGGAAGCAAGAGGCATCAAGGGAATATTTTTACTGGCTGCGAATTCTGCATCTATAAAGCAGCCAGCAGCCCCAGTGTCCAGTAACGCTGGAACTGAGGCGGATTTGTTAACCCAATAAATACAGGCCCTCAACAAGGGTTTATCCAAAAAATACTCTGGAGACAATGAAATGCCCTCTATCATCTGTCTCCGACCGTCTTTAGAATTTGTGCGTCTTTCAGGGTGAATCGGACATGACTGCAACAAATGACCAGCCTTACCACAGGAAAGACACAGACCCTCCCTTCTCCTAAGGGCTCTCTCCTCCATAGAAAGCTGGGTGACACCCACCATCCTAGGTTCACCACTCTCAGAAACCACATCAGGAGGCAAGGGTGGAGAGGGAGGATAGGATGGGTCAGGAACATGAGACGTCTCCGTTTGAGACCTCTGCAGGCTCTCAGCAACCGAGGGTCTCCCCCTGACTATGGCATCCACCTGCATAGGTACAGTATCGTCCAAAACAAACCCCAGAGGCATGGGAGGTGAGGGAGGATAGGGTGGGCTGGAAAAACGAGCAGTTACTCGGCTTGAGGACCTCCGCATGTACTCCTTAAAAGAGGGTCATTCTCTAATTTTGGTATCCACCAATATACAAAAGTCAATTAGCCTGTCCAAATCGTTAGGTAGGTCGCGAGCCACAATCTCATCTTTCATAGTGTCACTGAGCCCTTGAAAAAAAAGGCCATCAGGGCCTCGTTATTCCAGTGTACTTCGGCTGCCTGGATACTAAACTCTATCGCATAGACAGCCATCGTGCAATTACCCTGACACAGGGTCATAAGGTGCTTGGATGCCAAGGCCACGTGGCCTGGCCTAACAAAGTCATGTCTAAACGATTTCACAAATTCCGAGAAATTGTGAACGATGGGTTTATTCGTCTCCCATAGCGGATTGGCCCATGCCAGCGCCCTGCCCGTGAGGAGAGATATAAGGAAGCCAACTTTACTGTGCTCATTTGGAAAGGCATCCAGTACCAACTCAAAATATATGTCCAGCTGGTTAAGGAAGCCACGGCAACTATCTGGATCCCCACCATAACGCTGTGGTAGCTGAGCAGAACCCATCAACCTCCTGACCATGCCTGCATCAGGAGAGGTTGGAACCACAGGTGTCCGGGAGATCTCTGGAGGGCCCACCAGTTGGGTACAAATCTGTTCAAGGTTGGCAGTGCACTGCAAAACCGTCTGCATGGCCAAAGACAACTGATCAAGTCGCTGACGCAGTGTCTCCATCCTTTCCAGGATTTTTTCAAAGACTGCATTACTATCACCATCTGAACTCATGGCCCTTGCGTACTGTCACGGTTTCCCAAAGATGTTCAGGAGTCAGTACGGTATAGTTAATTGCAAATTTATTGAAAACTGAAAAGTAGTGCACAATATATACAAAAGGAACAAGCAGAAGGTTACAAGCCAGTGAGCACTGTTATCAGGAATAGTAGGCTGCCAAGCTAGACCACTCTGCTAGAGACTAGGCCTCAGCCACTGGTAGTCTTGATAGGAACCAGGAGCAGGAACAGAAACAGGAACACAGAATCTTGATCCAACGTTGCTGGAGTACTGACTCACGCCTGCAGTCAGTATGGAGCAATAACTGACTCATGCCTGCAGTTAGTATTGAGCCTTAACTGACCCACGCCTACGGTCAGTTTTAGAGATAGTCTACCAGAGCCCCAGCTCCGCACTAATTAGGGTGTCTGCTAGGTACAAGGGACAAATGTAAGAATAGTCAGACAGAGCCTCAAGTCGGCACAAGAGAGGGTTGTCAGACAAGCCAGGTCATACACATTTCGGGTAGCCAGCCAGAGCCACAGGTCTGCACTAGCTTGGATGGAAGATTAGCCAGGTCATACACAGAGCCCAAGAATAGAACTGCTAGAAACAACAATGCAAGGGCAACTGAGTCAGACTCAGGCTGCCCTTTAAACCCCTCCTCAGGAAGTAGGTAGGAGGAGCAGGCTCAGAGTAAGGAAGTAGGTAGGAGGAGACTACAGGAAGAATGGCATAAAACAGAGGCCTGCTTCACTCTAAAGCCTCGCGCCTGCAGATGACATGTGGAATGACGCCGAGCGTCGCTGGAAACAAGGTAAGCTGAGACAAGTGGTCACTTCCTCCTCCTCAGACTCACTGAATGCATACCAGTCCTTTCAGCTCCCCCTTTTATTATTATTCATCTTGCTCATAGTGATAGCAGTCACAATGAGACTCTCCTGCAACAGCCTAGCACCTCTCTCTCTCTGTAGCTGCTTGTATTGTAGATCACTTCCTGAAAAGTCAAGTTTTTGTGGAGAAAAGGCAAAACACATGTAATTAAAGGGGTAAAAAGATTCTTGCCTTTGAAAAAAAATAGCAAAAAAGTTTTAGCAATGAGCAAAAACGGTGAAGATTTTAATCGTTTTATTCTCAACTGATTTTTCCATGAAAAAGAGGACAACCAAATGATTTTAATGTATTTTTTTGTGGGAACATGATGGGACCTTTCATCTGCCTCTACTCTCTACAGGAAACTGATTGATCCACTATCTTCCTGCAGCTTCCTGTCAGTGCACTCCTCGGGAGTAAAATCATGGACACTGCCATGGAATAGCTGTTCCATCTCATATAGCATCCAATCACTAACACCTGAAAACCCCAAACAAGGGGAGGTTGTCCAATTCTCATGGTTTTTATGCTGCACACACACTGTCTGAGTGGTTAGGTCTTCATTCTCCTCAGTAAAATTCAATATTGCCCTATGTTAGATGCTAGATTTGAAATCATCACCAAATGAGGGAGCATGAAACCTCTCAGTGCTGACCTCTATGGACATAACTGAACCCTGTCCTCCCATGTGTACATCATTTATAAGTTCCTTCTCCAACAAACAAGTACATGTTAGAGTTGCCCTAAATGGGAAGGGTAATTTGTTTATTCAGATACATTTAGCTCTGAATATAATATCTCTCCTTCACAGAGCACATTCACCTCTCACCTGCTTCTACTCTCCTTCTTAGTCCTCCCAAATCCATAAGCCAGGGAACAGCTTAAAGGGCCCAATATTTAAAAAACTCTGGTATCCAAAATGGATACTCTTTTGCATTTGTTTTGTTTAATATTGTTGTGCTCTAACATAATTCTGTTAAAATGTGATAAATCACTTCATATTGAAATACAAACAAATCATGTGCTATTTAATGCATCTGTGAAACAATATTTGGTATACTAGTCAGTATTTGTCGATAATATTTGTAATTAAAACTACCCTGACATTACTAAATAAGTTATCAAATAAATGAGTTACATAAGAAGGCCAATCAATGTCCCATAGATAGATAGATACAAAGAATAATTTTATCTTCATGTATAATAATTTAAAGATTTTTGCAGGACATAGTCTGATCTTTCTGGAAAAAGTAAATTCTATGAGGAAAATGAATCTGAACAGGAGAAACATCAAGGAAACTTTTCAGGGTTTCACAGAACGTACGCGTACCTAGATACAGGTCCCAATCAGGAACTAATTCTGGACATGGCCTTCAGACACTGTTTATCTGCATTGTTTTCTGCTAGTTTCAAAGATATACTGCTAGACAGATATTGGCACTTTGAATAAAGAGTGACTAAAATTGTTAGTAATGTCCAACAAAAAGTTTTTTGCATATAGAAGAGCTTAAAAAGCTGAGCTATATGCAAAAAACCGTATCTCTTAAACCGCTATGGTTTAAGAGATACAGGCGTTTAAAGTTCGCTGTCTCCTACTGACAGCTGTAAAGCTGTCAACAGGAGATTCATGTCGGTCGACACGGAGGCGCTTGAGAAGTGCCGCGATCTTGTTACTTACAAGGAATCCCTTCATTGGAATGGTCTAAAACTGTGCTTAAAAACCAGGCACACATTTTAGACCATTCCAATGAAGGAATTTGTGGTAAATAACAAGATTGTGGCACTTCTCAAGCGCCTCCATGTTGACCGACACGGATCTCCTGCTGACAGCTTTACAGCTGTCAGTAGGAGACAGCGAACTTTAAATGCCTGTATCTCTTAAACCATAGCGGGTTGAGAGATACGTTTTTTGCGTATAGCTCAGCTTTTTAAGCTCCTCTATATGCAAAAAACTTTTTGTTGGACATTACTAACACTTTAAATACTTTTCAAACCTTTTCAGAAGGAAATCTAAGATACTGGCAATAGAAATGAAGCCTATCATTTCCTTTTCACTAGTCCTGATAAGAATACCCTATGTAAAGAAAATGTTTGAGGTGACTGATTTTCTTGAAGATATCACTTTATTGATGACCTATTTGAAAGTCCAATATAAAAATATTTTTCAAAGTGCTCACCAGATCACAGTACATGTAAAACCTGTTAGGTAGGTGTTTGTTAAAGGGATAGTAATACTTCGTTTTAACTTTATTTTATTTTGTAGGCATTAAAAAAACATGAAGAATGATATAAGTCTTATCTCTCAAACATTTATGGTTTATGAGATATTCACAAGCAAAGTTCCCCTCCCCGCCCCTTTTACCTAGTGTAAGCCATCTCGTCTCAAATGTGAGTCTGGTTGTATGACAGGACAGATAACAGAAGGGGACAATTTTCTTTGTATGAAAACAATGAAAGCCCTTCCCCCCTTGACAAGTTTTTCAGCTTTTTCCCTTATCTTAATAGAAGATTGTCCTTCTCTGCAGTCTACCTGGGCATCTCCCTTCTGATCTGATTGAACAGGGAAGGGATACTTTGTTTGTGAATATCTCTTAAACCATAAAGGTTTCAGAGATAAGACTTATATCATTCTTTGTGTTTTTTTAATGCCTACAAAATAAAATAAAGTTAAAACGAAGTATTACTATCCCTTTAATGGTTGGTAAATGATACAAAGGAAAACAGGAGAGAAACTCTATGTAAATGGTTGGTATTACTAAATAGCATGTACTTGTAATCATAACAGTGCAGTTATAGATACGAAATAAAGCATAAAGAATAAATAGACAGTAACTAGTTAACTCAGTTCAGTCTATGAGACAGTCCATCCAATTCTGATTCATGAAAGAGATAATTAACTTAATAAAAGGCAACTGTTAGTCTCATAGGGGAATTTATGAGTAGCAAGTGTCCCCTAGATCCAATGTTACATCCAGTGCTGTCTATGGATGAAATGGAGGTGATGAGAATGATGAGATGGGATGAGATGCCTGAATGAAATGTCAATGACCAGTCAGATATAGGACTGAGTTAGTAGATTATCTGTGCTGCTTGTCAATTAACTTGTCCTCTTGAGCAGTGTACACATGAAAGATAAAAAGGAAGACAGCACACAAGATATCTAAGTGCAAAATGAGTTAAAAAAGCTCACTTTATTAAATAAAAAAAACAAAAACAAAAAGGGGCGCTCCTAGTGTAATAGTTCAAAAAAATATATACCACCACCAATTAATAGACCACACTCACAATTTCAGAAACCACTATAAGTGGTCAGCTTGATAGATGGAGGAATCTAGACTGCCCCCACTCAGTCCTCCAATGTAGTTGAAAAAATGCTGCTCCCAACAGAAGAATAGGGATCTGGAAGATGACCCCTAACAAAAAACAGAAAAAACACCAGAAAGGGGCGCAATAACAAATAAAAAAATATATAATAGTCCCCAATAATGAAAGTGGTACTTACAACATATGTAGTACCCGGTTGAATGGACTACAACCGGTATAACAAGCAGGGATTTGTGATCCGCCCTGCTTCAGATGTACTGATCTCAGGAACAAACAATAAGTAAAAACTCTGGATCTCTTCTTAAAAGTTTAATTAATCCAACATTTGGAATAAAAATAAAACCCAATTGCTAAACGCGTTTCGAAGCGCTGCTTCTTCTTCAGTAGCAAAAGATTTTCTAGAGAAATATGGGTTTCAGACATTGAAACCCATATTTCTCTAGAAAATCTTTTGCTACTGAAGAAGAAGCAGCGCTTCGAAACGCGTTTAGCAATTGGGTTTTATTTTTATTCCAAATGTTGGATTAATTAAACTTTTAAGAAGAGATCCAGAGTTTTTACTTATTGTTTGTTCCTGAGATCAGTACATCTGAAGCAGGGCGGATCACAAATCCCTGCTTGTTATACCGGTTGTAGTCCATTCAACCGGGTACTACATATGTTGTAAGTACCACTTTCATTATTGGGGACTATTATATATTTTTTTATTTGTTATTGTGCCCCTTTCTGGTGTTTTTTCCACTTTATTAAATGTTCAGGATAAAGGCATGTAAAACAGAACAAAAAGTATGACTCAAGTAAAACAACTGTGTAGAGATACATAAAATGTGCTACATAGTTGTGCTTAGAACAATATTAAAAGAGGCGACAAGTTAAGGCCATTGAAATTCTCACAATATATATATAAATATATAAAAAAGCTATATAGAATATAAAAACAATGAGGTAAATATTCCAAAAACACTGAGGCTACCCACAAGGAGATGGGATAATTAGTATTAAAGTGTTAGACACACTGAGTAAATAAGTGACAGATTATGGGGTTTAATGCCAACACTGGCACTGAACTACAGGAGTTCATTTCATCAATCAACAATAACTATCTATGACTTCGATTTACATACAACGATAGCAGCAATACAATAATTTTTCTGGTCCTTGAGATTTCTAGCTGTCTTAATGGAGAAATTAGTACCAAAACTCACCACAAAACAGTAGACGTAAATGGCTACATAGAAGCCACCAGTGGACACCACCGCAACTGGTTGAATAATGTGCCATATGGACAGTTTCTCTGGAACAAGCAAATATGCTGGAATAAAGATTCCTTGAAAAAGGATACAAAAAAACTCCCAACAAACTAAAGCAGCACTAGAAAGGTTCTAATGTATTCCCAGATAAAAACTATTGGAAGGAAATAAAGTCTCTTCAAAAAAAAGGACAAGTAACCCAAGGAGGAGTGCCAGATGTTGCATTTATATCTAGATACACTGCATCTGCTGGAAGAGTGGAACAAATTATTGAAAAAATTAGAGTATCTTGAAAGTAGACAAGGTTCTGAGAGACATTTTACCAGCAAAACCAAAATTTATATACAGGAAGGCAGCTGACCTCCAAAACAAACTAGCACCAGCTACACTCAAATTTACAAATACTCAGTCCGGGAACAATAAAAAACTCTATGGATTCAACCCCAATGGTAGGTAACTTCAGATGCGGACACACCAGCTGTATCACCTACAAATTCACCAACAATAAGAGCAAATCATTCACATCACATGTAACCAAACATTTCCCATTAAACAATTCATTAACTGTACCTCTGATTACATAATTTATCTGTTACTATGTAAATGTGGCAAACAATACATTGAATAACCACAAAGATGTTAAAAAAGAGATTCTTAGAGCACAGAAATAATGTGATCAAACAGAACATGAAACATTCTGTCTCCAAACATTGCACAAACTCTCCACTTTTCAAGAACATTGAGGATCTAACAGTCATGGGCATTGAATATATAGCACCAACTATCAGAGGAGACACCAGGTTTCATACACTGGCCAGGCGAGAGAGCTTCTGGATTTTCAAATTACACACACTGGAGCCTGAAGGAATGAACAAGGAGCTTGACTTATGGTGTCTGTGAGTATAGTATATTTCAAGAACATTGAGGATCTAACAGTCATGGGCATTGAATATATAGCACCAACTATCAGAGGAGACACCAGGTTTCGTACACTGGCCAGGAGAGAGAGCTTTTGGATTTTCAAATTACACACACTGCAGCCTGAAGGAATGAACAAGGAGCTTGACTTATGGTGTCTGTGAGTGTCACATACAATAAGAAAAGTATATACCACTCAAAAACTTGTATCAACACCTGGAAAAGTATATACTCATTTGTACAGATGTCCATATCAGGCCACATTCAAGAATTAGAAAATAGTGATAACTCTTATACAGGTACCATCAACATATCCCAAAGTCTCTAAACATGAGTGTGTACCCAACTACTGGTGAGTTAACATAATGTCCCTTGATGATAATAATGACTAATCCTTGGAACACATCTAAAGAAATGAACCATGCTGAAGATTTTGATCACATAAGTGTAGTCCCTATTTGAAAATCAGCTCCCTTGTTTATTTTGAAGTAATGCAACCTATACAACATGATTTCTGCATATTGTATCTCCCGATACTTTGAAATGAAACCTTGATAGGGGCAGAGTTTCTGACAAGATAAAAAATACCAAGTGATACATATCATTGTAACAAGAAGTAGTATGGGAGATGCAATAAGATATTGCACCCGACCTGGAACCATTTGATCTACAGTGATAGAGGAGAACTCCTTAGAATTAGCCACTTTACTACCAATTATACTGGAAGTCAAATCACACCGTTTTTGACTGGACTGGCACATTGCACAGCAGATAAACCCTTCCATACTTTGACGCAATTAAAGCACTAACCTTGGCCATTCCATCACATCTTCCATATTACACTTCTAGTCAATTTTTTCATTAAATATTGTAGTAACCAATATCATTACAGTAACAAAATATATTTTTTATCATATGCAAACTAATTATAACAAACAGTTCTTTTTTCAATTATGGATTATTTATTTACAAAATTTAGAGATATTACTTGAGACAATCTCTATCTTTCCACCTCTGTGATTGGATAAAGATTATTAAAAAGTTTGATTGCCATTTTCTGGCATCCTCTTTTGATCTCCGATTCCTGAGCAAGGGGTAATTGATACCCGAAAAGCGTAGAATCAAGAGACTATCCAGCATAATTTACTGACTGCCCAACTACTAGGAGTTAGGAAATATATGGTATTTTATCTGACATCCCTGTAGAATAAAGTTTCGGCATTACGCTCAGAGCAGTGGACTATACGCTACAGGTGGACAACGGAGAATCCAGAGATTTGCCAGCACTGAACCAACAGATGTGCATGTACCCAAGAAAAGTTTTGAGGAGCCCCATGTATTAACAACGCTTTAGGAGTTTGTCTGTAGTGGGGAGAGGTGTCATCCGTCTATTTTACCACATAGATGCTAGACCCATGACAGTGTTGGCATTATACCCCCATACTATGTCACTCATTTACTCCATGTGTCTAACACTTTTATACTAATTATCCCGTGGGCAGCCTCAGTGTTTCTGGAATATTTACCTTGTTCTTTTTATATTCTGTGACAATTTCAATGGACTTAACTTGTCCCCTCTTTTAATATTGTTCTAAGTGCAACTATGTAGCATTTTTTATGCATGTCTGCACAGTCTTTATACTTGAGTCATACTTTTTGTTCCATTTTACTTACCTTTATCCTGAACATTTAATAACTTGAGCTTTTTAACGCATATTGATCTTAGATCTATTGTGTGCTGTCTTCTTCTTTATCTATTTGAAAGTCCTCTTGCCCTTAATGAGTATCTTTCAGTCTCCCCACAGCATGTCAGAAGATGTTGATCTGAATAAAATATATGACCCTGGCAAAGCAGATTCTTTGTCACTGGAAGAGGTTTATGTGGTGTGGATGAATCAAGATTCTTACTAACTCTGATTAATTTTGAAAACTAGACTCTCCTGGACTATTTGCAGGCTACCAGAACAACATCTTCCTCCTATCTCCTTATTTTAATCACCCCTTCTTGGACGAAGACCCATCTGGCCTACATGGCATCTTGAGCTAGCTATTTCTAAAGAGATGAGGAAATATAGGATTGTATTGCAGGTCTAGTTTATATCATATGACATCTTCAAAGAAATAAAAAGTTGATAGCAAAGATATGTGGTACACACAAGAGAAAGACCAGTTTGATACTGTGTATATTTGGACCAAAAATAGGTGTCTTATTTTCTTATAAACTCATAAAACACTGAGACTTTATTAGTATTGCTATTAAAAAGAACCATACAAAATTTAAAACATAGCTAACTAAACAAGATTTCCATGTATTAATTATAAAAACCTCACTCTTATAGAGGTACTTGGGAATTGTTATGTGTATAGTATATTTATTCCCAATTCTACTGATAAGTAACTATTATTGTGAATCAAATTATAGTGTATTCAAGTCATTTGTATGTGTTTGTTATACCTTTTATTAATAGTATTCTTTCTTTATTTTCAAAGATTTATTTATAGTATTAACAAGTATATGTAAGACGATCCAGATTTTAAATGTTCGTGGGATGTGTGATCGAGTCTGACAAGATTAGTGAACATACTCAATACTTTGTTCAGTGTTAGAACACCTCTTAGTCATATTACTGTTAGCCCTTTCCTCTAAGGGTTAACTAATTTTGCCAAATTAATTGATTTCTACCTATATACTCGTCAATTGTACAAGTTATCTCATCGGATGATGCCAGTTGTTGGTATTTCTTTACTCTTGTGGACAAACTACGATCTCTTAAAGGGATTGCTGGTAAAGTACTTTAGTTGAATCTCTATTACACACTGGAGTACTGTTCGTTAAATACTCAATTTTGTTTGGTAACTCAAGGATTAATTTCACAGGCACTCTTGTTGCTTTGTAACAATAAATTATAAGACTAGTGCCAGCAGACAATGTAGCGGTTTTATTTCATCTCCTAACTGATATTTACAAATAGGTGATTTTTAGGTACAGATATCACTGAGTGTTATACTTGGTGGCTTACAGGTTTGAACTAAAATACCACCTATCAATATTTCTCTTGAGGCTTATGATTTAGCATTTATTTCACATTCGAGACCCTTCAGTTCTGTTAGCTTATTTAGCCAAAGTAATTTAAGGATTAATTTCACATGCAACTTTCTTGCTCTGTACCAATATGTTGTTCAAGTTGCCGGTACTAGCAAGAGACTTGGGGCTAGATTCTATTGCAGTTGCTAAATGTTAACACCTGTTTTATCAAACATTTTCCTATTGAAGTCTATGGGGAAAACTGGAGATAAAAGCACAGATAAAATTAGCACCTGTAATAGAATCTAGCCCTTAGCTGTTTTTTGAAAGAAATACACTAGTATATAGGTAGCTAGCCATTGAATTATGAAGACCACAAAGGATGTTATAAGTGGCTGCCAAACTCTATCTGGAAAGTACAATATACGGTCTCAACACTATGTTTGCTGAACTGACTGTTGTAATGCTATTCGAATCAATTGGGTTTAAAATCTTCCCAGATTGGTTCAGAATTAAGAAAATATTCTAACTACCTTATTCCATTACTATCCATGATCACCATGCCATGTACCAAATTTTATTTGACTAAGTACCAATAGATTACTAATTAATTACAGGGATATATTATCCATCTGATAATGTTATGGACTGGGCAATGATAGATATCACCAGCATCACTAATGCTTTGCCCTGCGCATTTCTCTGGGCATAGCTGGCTCCATCAGGGGCACTATAATGTCTGGGAGCCACAACGGAATTTATAGCCACAACGGAAATTGCTATTTGAATTCAAACAGACCCTCGTTGACCTGTGATTGGTTGCTGAGATTTTCCAACTTATGGAAGCAGAATTGGCTAAAAAGATTTCACTTTGACAGACAGCTTCCCGAAGAACCGTGTCTATATATCGTTGCCAATGCATGAAGTTAAAAAGATACTACCATCCTTTTAAAAGCTACAGATATGAAGAGCATATTACCAGAATAAACAGATCTTATTTTTAAAAGAGCAGAAAACATTAGGGATAAGCTAGTGCATAGCTATGTGAGAAAGGAACCAAAGAAAAGCTATTATATTTTTATTTTCATCTCTGGTCCACTCATCCATGTTTATGCCTGAGCGACGTCTTTTCCACTTCTGAGATCTGCTCATTTCCCCACCTGCATGATCTGCTGTCTCTTCCTCTGGAGGTATTTCAGGATTAAACACTTTCTAAACCAACCAGCAATTCATAGAGGGGCTTCCTGCTCCCTGACTCCATACGAATCCCTATGCTTGGCCACACATCGAAAATGCAAGTACCTGGGTCAGGTGTACACTATAATGCTACAAGCTTCCTCATCTTTGCCATGTAATTACACTGCTGCCTGGGAGAGGGAACTTGAGGTCGGTTTGACCCCCAGTGATTGGCTTGAAAAATGGAAACTCACAGCATCTTCGTCTATTTTATCCCAATTATTGAAATCAAACTACAAATTCTTGTACAGGTGGCACTAAATCACTTCTAGATTACACAGTATTTCCCCCTCAGAAATCCCACTCTGCTGGTGTTGCTCACACCATAAAAGCACCTACCTCCTGCCCCCAGATTTAATTAATTTGGTCACAATGTATTTCTCACATGGAGTCATCAACAACTCCTTGTCCGGCCTGTTCTACTCAGGGCTACCTGCGCTCTCCTTGACCCAGAGATGTTTTTTGTTAAGAATGTTGAATGCAGCCAAATCCTTGATACCAGTTCACTGGAAGGACCAAGCATCCCATTATTTTTCTGAGTCACGTGTGAGGGTGGGAGATCGCTTGTTGCTCACCAGACTGGCCATGCTTAAACACAGTGCAGTTCCAGGCCCCTTCATGCTTTTTCTATCATGGTGGAGCTCTCCTAACATTCCCAAAACCTAGCTCTTTCGACACTGCCCTTGGAGGGATGGGGGAAGCCCAGCCCTTCCTTCTTACATTCCTCTCATTTTCCTGTCAGTTCTCTCTTGATCTCCTCCTGTCTCCCTCTTGATTTCCTTTTGATCCTCTCCATTCTCCTTCTCTTCTTATTCTCCCCACTGTTCTGACTCTTCGACTTGCCTTTTCTTTCTCTCTTTTCCTCCACACCTGCGTATTCCCTATCTATCACATAACTTTAGTGATGATGCTTTTGGATCATTGCCAGCCTCAATGCTTATGTATTTGGTTCTCTCATGACTCTCTCATGACTATATTATCATGTACCTGTCTGTAACAACCTACTTTCATGTTCACAGTGGCCCTTGTCTTTTTCCTATTGTACTTTTGTTCATTACTGTACTCAATAAGAATGTTAATTTTAAAAAAAATTACAGAGATATCTCTCAACAAATGATTAAAAACAGTGGTCACAGAGGAGGAGCTGACTAACCTACTATCCTCCGCTCCGTCCACTACATGCGCACTTGATCCGCTCCCCTCTCACCTCATCCAATCCCTCTCCCCCACACTAATCCCTATCCTATTACAAATCTTTAACTCCTCCTTTGCCACCGCTACCTTTCCTGATCCTTACCTTTCCTTAAGAACAACTCTTCTGACAGTAACACACCCTCTAGCTATCGACCAGTTTCTCTTCTGTCTTTTGCCTCTAAACTCTTGGAACGCTTAGCCTACTCACGCCTGCTTGACTTCCTCAGTGCATACAACCTGCTCAACCCTTTACAATCTGGATTTCTTACTGCTCACTCCACTGAAACTGCTCTTACAAGAGTCGTCAATGATCTTCACATTGCCAAATCTCAAGGTCACTATTCAATTCTTATCCTTCTTGATCTCTCAGCAGCTTTTGATACTGTTGATCATGCACTCCTCCTCTGCATTCTTCACTCTTTAGGAATCCGCAACACAGCACTGGACTGGCTCTCCTCTTATCTTTCTAACAGATCCTTCAGTGTCTCCTCTGCCACCTCTTCATCCTCCCCCATCCAACTCTCTGTTGGGATTCTTCAAGGTTCTGTTCTAGGACTGCTTCTGTTTTCTCTTTACACAATAAACTTGGTGATATTATTAACTCATTTGGTCTCAAATATCACCTCTATGCAGATGACACCCAGATTTACTTATCTGTACCTCAACTCACTTCTGATATCCAGGCTAAAGTCACAGATTGCCTCTTGGCTATCTCAGACTGGATGGCTCATAGGCACCTCAAACTCAATATGTCCAAAACTGAGCTGCTCCTCATCCCACCTAGACCTGGCCCTGTAGCGCCCTTCCAGGTGACTGTAAATGGCACTACCATAAATCCAGTATCAGAAGCGCGGTGTCTAGGGGTGATAATTGGCAACTCTCTCTCATTTTCCTCTCATATTAATGCCATTACTAAATCCTGTCGCTTTCTGATGCGTAACATTGCAAAAATCCGTCCCTTCCTCTGTTCCTCCACAGCTAAAACTCTTACACACGCAATCATCCTCTCCTGCAACGACTATTGCAACATTCTTCTATCTGGCATTCCTGCTTCCCATCTCCAACCACTTCAATCTATACAGAATGCTGCAGCACGAATTACTCTTCTGTCACCTAGGTTTGTCCCTGCCCCATTCCTCCTCAAAACTCTCCAATGGCTGCCTATCAAACTCCGGATATCTTACAAAATCTTACTTCTCTCTTTCAAGACACTTCTCTCCTCTACTCCTTCTTACATTTCCACTCTGATCTCCCATTATACCCCATCCCGCCACTTACGTTCAGCCAATTACTGTCTTCTCTCAGCTCCTTTTGTCTCTACAGCTCTATCACGTATCAAAGCTTTTTCTCTTATTGCTCCATATCTATGGAATGCTCTACCATCCATCCTGCGCCACTACACCTCTCTGATAACCTTCAAATCTCGCTTGAAAATGCACCTCATGGATAAAATCTCAACATGCTAGAAGGCATTGATGTTGTACAATGAACGTTCTTATAAATTATTTACTTTATTGATGTCCTCTATTATCATGAAAACTAGCACTGTATTCAGCACTTGACCCTAATGTACTCTGTATGTCTCCCATTACCACTTTAGATTGTAAGCTTTCGGGCAGGGACCTCGCACCCAATGTTTCACTCTACAAAGCACCTGTAACCCTGTATTGTTTAAACCCTGAAATTGTAAAGCGCTGCGTACACTTGTGGCGCTATATAAATAAACATATTCATTCATTAATTCAGTGGGACTGCCACCACTACTGTGCCTGCTGTCAGATGTGCTGCCCCTGCTGCAACCAGCGCTGTGCCTGCTGCCAGTGCTGAACCTGCTGCCAACAGTGCTGAAGCTGCTGCTAACAGTGTGTCTTGTAATTTTCAGGATGGGCGGAAGTAGAAGATGATGCCAAGTGTGACAGCAGGTGACCCTAAGTCACGCTTGCTATCCCCAAGCAGTCCCGACACTAGTACTACTACTAGGAAGGTCCAGCAGCTTGTTAGCGTTAGGAGTGAAGGGGGGATGATCATCATATTACTAGTGACTATGAGGAGGAAGACTTAGGGGCTGAAATTGATGCGGTTGGTGTTAGTAGTAGTAACAGTGATGGTGAAGCAGCTGGTAGGACTAGCGATAGGGGAATGGTAAGGGAAGCAATGCAGAGTGTCCAGACTAGAGGTCAAGGTAGCTCACACCATACCTCTAGCCCTGGAAGTCCCCTTCCCTTCACTACAGTGTCTAAGTGGAACATGATCCTGGCGAGGCCAGAACTGTTGGTGGATAGCATCGCAAAAATTATAATACTACCACCACCACCAGGAGCAAAGATCAGCTTCCTGTTCCAGCTGCTACTACTGTCAGTCTGCCTCCTTCATGTGTGTGACATTAGGGAACCCACTGTCACATTGGTCATCACCTTCTTCAACCAGCAGTGAGATGTCTGTAATAGAGCAGCAGCAACATGTAGGAACTAGTGGGGGTGGTGGTGATGATGATGATGATGGAGAAGCTTGGGTGGAAGAGACATTGGTGGCCTTTTTAGCAGAAACTGAGAAGGAATGAGAGACAGGGATGAGGATGGGCATCACGACCACCACCAGCAATGAGATTTTGGAATTTGCAACTGCTCTAATTCTTGCTGCTGCTGAGTTTCAAAGGCAGCAAGATGCTGAGGAGCAACCTAGTGTGCCATAGACCGTCATGGACACAGTGGGAATGGGGTCAACAGTTGATGCTGGACTAGGACAGGTTCCACTTGTCAGCGGCATTAATACTCCTGTTCCTAGTTGCAGTGCTGATTCTGATGCAATAGCAGCAACAGCAGCAACATCATCCGTTGCCACCGACAGTGAAGGGGAATACGGAGGACAAGAAGAAAGAGGCCATTCTTCTCCACCTGTTCCCTGTACCTATCCTTTGAAGTCATGGGTGTGGGACTATTTT
This sequence comes from Rhinophrynus dorsalis, assembly GCA_037306005.1. NCBI lineage: Eukaryota > Metazoa > Chordata > Amphibia > Anura > Rhinophrynidae > Rhinophrynus > Rhinophrynus dorsalis. The sequence goes on along the minus strand of CM074723.1, from coordinate 117,654,457 downwards.
TCTATTGGGGCAGGCATAGTGCAGTCATCATCAATGGCACTGTGAACAATTTGTGACAAGTCAATGAGAAGAGGAAAGGAGGGAACAAACCTTGGGACAACCGCCCTCATAATACACATGAAATACAGACATCATGACATTTATGTCAAACATGTTAAAGCCAAACAACCACCACAGAATTCAAGCAATGCTGTTGCTGTATCCCCTGACTCTCCAGAAAGGCAACAAGAGTCAAGGTGGAGATCAAAGAGGAGGAAGAATAGAGAAACCCAGGCAGAGACAGGAAGTTCCCTGAAGCGCAAAACAACTAGCTCGCCATCACCTTCTTCCTCTAGGGTAACTACTATCATGGTGCCGTGATTCTGTCTAGCGACATTGTTACTTCTGGGTTTACTCTAGCTGCATTCTTGTTGGTCCTGCGCTATGACTCCTCCCTGGGCTTTGCCTTTATATACGCCCTCCTGTCACTTTACCGGTGCCCTTTCGTGGTGTACCCGTATCTAGCGACTAATAGCTCTTGTTTCCTGTTTCCGTGTATGACCCGGCTCGCCTGACTACGCTTAGTGCCTGATGCTCCTGTGATCCGATTCCGTGGCTGACCTTGGACTGGCTGACTAACTCCTTTGTGTACCGACCTGGCTTGGCTGAGTATCTGATTCTGTTACCGACTAGGACTGGCTGACTAACTCCTTGTGTACCAAACTGGCTTGTCTGAGTATGTGATTCCATTACTAAGGACTGGCTGACGATCCGTTATCACCAATCTGGCTGGGCTAGTGTCTGGTGGTTCTCCTGACTGGCTGTAGTCTGTGTGTGCCGACCTGGTTATGCTTGTAGCTCAGTTGCTCACAGGACTGGCTTATTACCTCTGTGTACTGATAGGGAGACACCGGTTGTGGACTGGTTACGTTGCGTACCTATCTCTCCCGCTCGCTTACTGCACCTATAGTCTCCTGGAGCCTGTGGGAGTCCCTGCACTCACCAGTGTCTGTGTTGCCTCCGGTAACCCTATAATATCTGGGTCCAGTCTGTACCATACTTTTGCTCTCATTGTCTCAGTTCACCCTATTGGCTTAGGGTCGTTATATTGCCAGTATCTGGTGTCTGTTGCCCCCGTTAACCTTAGCGTGCTAGGGCTCCGTCATTGCCAGAACCCTGTCTGTGTTGCCTCCGTTTACCCTAGCATTCTAGGGTTCAGTCACTACATGAGCCACAGCCGCGTTGCCTCTGTTAACCCTAGCGTGCTAGGGTCCAGTTGCTGCTAGAGTCCATTCAGTCTTGCCTCCGTTAACCCTAACCCGTGTTCTAGGATCTAGCCATTGCCAGAGTACTGTCTGTGTTGTCTCGATTAACCCTAGCATTCTAGGGTTCAGTCACTGCCAGAGTCCTGTCCGTGTTACCTCCATTTACCCTACTCTCCAAGGGTCAGTCCTCTGCCAGTGTTTTGCCAGTGTTGCCTCCGTTAACCCTAGAAGTCTAGGGCCTAGTGTCCACTTGTACACACTAGTCAGACAGAGCCACAGGTTGGATGGAAGACTAGCCAAGTCATACACAGAGCCCAAGGTAATAGAACTGCTACGAACAACAACGCAAGGGCAACTGAGTCAGGACTCAGACTGCCCTTTAAACCCCTCCTCAGGAAGTAGGTAGGAGGAGCTGCTCAGAGGAAGGAAGTAGGTAGGAGGGGACTACAGGAAGCATGGCACATAAAACAGAGGTCTGCTGCATACTTGAAACCTCGCGCCGGCAGATGACGCTGAAAACAAGGTAAGCTGTAACATATAGTGACAGCAGCAGTACTTGGGTTCTGTAGTAATGTTGTTTGGATCCAGATGTTATTTACCACACACACTGTGTACATTGCAGTTGCTGATGAGAGGCACAGTTCCTGCTCTCAAGGGAAAAATGTATATTCTAATAACAACACACCCATGATTTTGGAGGAGGGGCAGGTAGAGAAGAATTATTGGCCAACTTCTTCTTTTCTCCACATATACTGGGGGCTACTTATTGTGCTGCTACTGCCTCAGACACATCACTGGAGCTAGTTGTGGCGAGTAGAACTTTCATTATCCGTCACCCATGTTACTGCTATTGTTGATCCCATTCCCTTTCAGCTGCCTGTTGCTTAAACAACTGAGAAGCAGCAGCAAGAACAGCAGTTGCAAACTCCGCAATTATGGGCTCAGGAGGACATTTAACAATGACCTGCTGGCACTAGGCCAATGTTTTTTTTTTTTTCTAACAAGCCTAAGTCCTACAAATCACTGTTTCCTTAGGGCCTGTGCCAAACAAGCTTAAGTCCTACAAATCAATGTTTCTTCAGGGCTTGTGACACTAATAAGTCTAAGTCCTACAAATCAATGTTTCCTCAGGGCGTGGGCCTCTAACAACAAATCTAACAAATCATTCTCTACAGAATACTCTATAACATCAAAAATCAGTGTACCCCAATGGCAGCTTATGTCAGGGGGTTCCTGCCTCTTTCTTATTTTATTATATATATTTTTTTTATTAACTGTACACCCAATACCAGTCAGGAACCCCCCAAAACAAATTCCCTGTTCAAATGATTAATTTCCCAGACACCACTCACCAACACAGGCACCCTCTACAGACCCCTTTTATACCATGTCTAATGGGTTTATTTTAATTATATTTAGGATTTTTTTTAATTGCCCCCAATCCCAGTAAACAACCCGTCCCCAAAAAAATTCCCTGTTCAACTGATTCTTTCTCCACACCCTACCAACACAGGCACCCTCATACCCCTTTTATACTATGCCTTTGGGAAATAAAATGATAGATGCTATGTGTTGATTTCAATGCAATTAGCTAGGCAAAAAAAAGCAGAAAAACAGCACTTTTTGCTGGAAATTATTTGCCAAGCGGGAAGTGCCGTTATTCACCGATTTCAGTTTGAGGTGACAATTCTCGCCTCCCTAGGTATATGCCCATTAATGTAAAATATATGAATATGCCCAGCAAATGGAAACTATTAATTGGAGACTAATTTCCACAAAGATAAATCCCCTTTTGATTGGGTAAGCATTATCCAATCTTCATTTTGGTCTCAACTGTCTGCAAAATGTGAAGATCCCATTCTCTTTCATTCCAATTTGGCACTACAAATACACTACAATTTAAGATCCACTAGCTTGATAATTGATCTTCATAGTTCTGATTAATGACTGTATGAACAGCCTGGTGAATATGTATTCCCCAAATTCTTATCAACTTTCATTCAAAATAAACTTTTTTAGGTGCAATATCACAGTGGCTTGAAATTGTACAGTGGCACTGTTGTTACACCATCCTATGGACAGCTCTAGTCCGCAGACCATAAATCTCCCTAAGGATCTTGGGAAAATGAATCTCAGTGGAGGAAGGGTAGTAGTGAGAGCAGGACAGGTCATCTGCCTGTGCCTGCTGCCAGTGCTGTGCCTGCTGCCAGTGCTGCCCTTACTGCCACTAGTGCTGTGCCTGCTTCCAGTGCTGAACTACAGAGCCAATGCTGTCCAGTCCCCCTAAATCACCCCTAGGTATCTTGGTGAATTTAATGGGAAGGGAGGAGGAAAAGGGTAGTAGTGAGAGCAGGACAGGTCATCTACCTGTGTCTGCTGCCAGACATGCTGCCCCTGCTTCCACTACTGCTGTATCTGCTGACAGATGTGCTGCCCCTGCTACTGTTACCATCATTGCTGTGCCTGCACTCAGACGTGCTGCCCCTGCTGCCACTAGTGCTGTGCCTGCTGTCAGACATGCTGAGCCTGCTGCCAGTGCTGCCCCTGCTTCCACCAGTGCTGTGTCTGCTGCCAGTGCTGAACCTGCTGCCACCATTACTGTGCCTGCTGGCAGATGTGCTGCCCCTGCTGCAACCAGCACTGTGCCTGCTGCCAATGTTTAAACTGCTGCCACCAGTGCTGAAGCTGCTGCTGCTGCTGCTAGTGTGTTTTGTAATTCTCTGGATGGGGGGGAAGGAGAAGATGATGCCAAGTGTGACAGCAGGTGGCCCTAAGTCACACTTGCTATCCCCAAGCAGTCCCACCACTATACTACTACTAAGAAGGTCCAACAGCTTGTTAGTGTTAGGAGTGAAGGAGGGGGTGATCATCATATTAATTACTAGTGTCTATGAGGAAGACTCAGGGGCTGAAATTGATGCAATTGGTGTTAGTAGTAGTAACAGGATGCTGAAGCAGCTGGTGGGACTGGTGTTAGGGGATTGGTAGGGGAAGCAATGCAGTGCTTCCAGACTAAAGGTCATGGGAGCCCACACCATTCCCCTGACCCTGGGATGAGGGGCAGGTGGAGAAGCATTATTGGCCAACTTCTTCTTTTCTCCACATATACCTGAAGTTGTGGGGGCTAGTTATGGTGCTGCTACTGCCTCAGGTGCATCACTGGAGCTATGTCGTGGCAAGTGGAACCTTAATCACCCATGTTGCTGCTTTTGTTGAACCCATTCCATTTGAGGTGCCTAATCAATACCTGCTGCTTAACAACTCAGCAGCAAGAACAGCAGTCGCAAATTCCGCCATCTACATCAGGGCATTTGACAATGGCCACTGGCCACTGGCCAACACGACATGATCTGCTGGCACTAGGCCAATAGGGCAGATTTATTTTTCTCAGGGATTGTTCTTAAAAAAAAAACAAATAAACATAGGCCTAAAATACAAATTTGGGGAGCTTTTTTCTAACAAACATAAGTCAATGTTTCCCTTAGGGCTTGTGCCAAACAAGTCTAAGTCCTACAAATCAATTTTTCCTTAGGGTTTGGGCCTCTAACAACAAATCTTACAAATCATCATCTACAAAATACTCTATCACATCAAGTATCAGTCTAACCCAGTGGCAGCTTATTTCAGGGGTCCCTGTCTCTATCACCTTACATACACATTTCTTTTTTTATTGTATTTATTGTTTTATTAACTGTCCCCCAAATACCAGTCAACAACCCCCCAAAACAAATTCCTTCTTCAACTGATTCTTTCCCCAGACTCCACCCACCAAAACAGACACCCTCCTCAGACCCCTTTTATACCATGTCTTATGGGGTATTTTTAATTGTATTTAGCTTTTATTTTATATTAACTGTCCCCCTTTTTTTTAACTGTCCCCCAAATACCAGTAAACAGCCCCCCAAAAAAACATTCCCTGTTCAACTGATTCTTTCCCCACACTTTACCAGCACAGGCATCCTCATACCCCTTTTATACTATACCTTTGGGAAATAAAATAACATTTGCTGTGTTTTCTATGTAAATTCAATGTTCCCATTGATTTCAATGGAATGAGCTAGGCGAAAAAAGCAGAAAAACTGCACTTTTCACAGGAAATTATTCCCCAAGCAGGAAGTACCATTATTTGCTGATTTTGGTTTGAGGCAAAACTTCTCACTCATCCCTACTGGTTATCCCTTCTTTATAACTGACTAAATGAGGAACACCTTTCAGTATGAAGTAATACAGGAAATTCTCACTTACCATGGCATTACATTTACTCTGTACCTTTTATCTTCTTCTCAGCTAACTTTTCACAATTACTTTCTCACTTTCAAAATTTAACTCATCAATGGGACAAATTTGAACTCCGAAGAACTTTGGTCAAAATTAATCCTCCCCCAAAATCTTATATAAACTGTAAATTGTACTGTACCCATTCCAATACTTTTCTACACTTAACACCTTTTTAAGGCACTCCAATTCTTCTTGACTAACTTATTTTGGCATGCAAGATTCCAAGAGTCCCGTTCAACATTCTACTACCATCTGAGTATCAGGTAACAGAAGTGGACAACCCCACATGACAAGCAAACCCATGAAACATGTATAGCAGCACTGAGGATGAGGAGGAGGTTTTGAAAGGTTGCAACCGTCTACTACTAGAATAAGATGATAACATCCACGATGATGCTATATGTATTATTAAATGAAACAAAACACCAAAAGAATAAATCATCATCTAAAAACAAAAATATATACATCTATATGTGAAACTAGATGTACACCAACATACCTCTAATAGTGGGAAATGCTTCTAAAAATGTTAGGCATCCTGAAATCCCAAGTACCAATATGCAATAAACAATAAATGTTAAAAAAAATTGAATAATAAAGAATTAAAAATGACTTAAGTCTTTGAAATAAGTCTCTAGCCCCTGAACAGATGGAAATGGAAATTGAATGAAGAAGATATAGTGAGATGAGATCAAAAGATGCACTCTCAATGTCTCTGTTCATTCAATAAATGCCTAAAAGCAATATGGTGATCACTTTTCTAATGTTCCATTCACTGCTTAAACCTTCAGGCACCACAAACCATTTGTTTCTAGATATCTGGATATATAGAAGTACAGAGAGGGATCATCTCAAAGGGTTGTCTTTATTCAAACATCAATGATACATATTAAGGGGTTAATCAGCCGTGGAAGGGTTAACAGTAAATTTTGTTGTTTTTTTTTTGTTCTTTTTTTTTTTCTTCAATAGAGCTTTATTCAGTAAATAGAAAATTACATATTCAAGACAATTGTTACTCATATGAAGAACAGTAACAGGAAATAACATACCAGAGGTAGTTTACAATAAGAATGTAAATAACATGCATAACAGTAGTCTATGGATAGAGTCAGAGAAAATATAACAGGTATCATAACATAAGCAATGATATAACTCCTGGGATGTGTCTATGGCACACTCCAGGGTTCAGTAGTGATCAATGAGTGGGAAGGTGAAGGGAGCGTATGGAAAATGTCAAACTGAGAAGGACAAAATTCAGTCTGTCAGATGGGAAGGTCAGTAAGGGTGGAAACAGAAGATGGAGAAGAGAGGATGAAAGCAGGTGAAAACCTAACGTGAGAGGAGAAGGGGGAAACACAAGAGAAAGATTGAAAGGTGAAAGTCATGGATTAAGGGAAAAGGACAGGGAGACAGAACAGGGAGAGGAAGAGAGATCTGCCAGCATTGCAGGTCAAAAGTCATGGGGGATGTAAATGAAACTAACAGAAAGTCAAGTGACCACTGAAGGAACGCCACGGACACCATCTAGTTTCAAAAAGAGGTAGAGTACGAGTAGTGACAGCGTGCAGCTTTTGCATATCCAAGAAATGTTGCACTTTTTGGTTCCAAAGGGCAACAGTAGGGGGCCTGGGGGTTTTCTGAAGTGTAGGAATTACACATTTGGCTGTGTTTCATAGTTGTAGGAGACGAAACCGGTTATGTGAACTGTGTTCAAAATTAGAGGGGAGGTTGTATCCAAACAAGAAAATTAGGGGATCCAGAGGAAGTATGGATCAGAAAATGGCGCTAAGAAGGGCCGCGATATCTGACCAGAAAGGGGAAATCATAGGGCAGGTCCACCAGTTGTGTAACATAGTGTCGCAGAGTGAGCTGCATCTCTAACAGAGAGGGGACAAATGCAGACAGAAGGTATGCAATGCTTTAGGAGTGCGGTACCATCGAGTCAGTAACTTAAAGTTGCATTCCATTGTCAAGATGTCAGGTGCTGATCTCATGAGAGATCTATGGATGATAAGCCAGGTGGAGGCTGGTAAAAATATCTGAAGTTCCTCTTCCCAGTGTAAAGTATAGAATGGGTTAGTGGGAGTATGATGATGCAAGAAATCTATACCATTTGGACAGCGTGGTGAGGTAATGGCCGGGGAGCAATAGAGTTTGGGGGGAGGGAATGGTAACCTCGAGAAAGTTGTTTCGACAGGAAATGCTGACCCTGAACGTATTGCCACCTTTGTGAGGTGGGAATGGAAACCGAGGAATGAAGTGTAGATAGGGAGTGTATTTCTGAGCCAGTCTAAGCCCTGAGCCTCCCAAGAAGCAAAGACTGGATCTGATTGGCCTGGTGGGAAGGCCGGGTTACGAATGATGTAATTTTGTGGTTTTCATGAAGCACAAAAATTCCCAAAGAAAACTGTTATCTACCTCAGGCTTACCTTGCTCTGCTATAGATAAGGACAATGGGGCATTTTTAAGAGAGGTTGATGACTCTCTGTCGGTTTTAGATAATATGATAAGAATGCCTTAGTGTGTCCCCCACCTTGGTTTAGCATGTGCCTTCTACTTGCTTTTTCAGCATGTTATTCTTGTAACCACTCTGTTATGTAAAAATGTTTGTATAAAAGGAAATGCTGTGATGTCCTGCCTTTGAGCCAGCTATAAATTGCAATAGGTTGTTGTTTGACTCCTTATTACTGGTGATATAAAGTGTTTGCCAGCAGATCCTCTCTCGTGTGACTCTTCTTTGGCACCCTGAACTGCTGCAACACATACGAGGATTAAGACACTAATGCTGCGATGCCATACTAGTCACATTGACAACTGACAAACTGAATCCTGATATTCTATGGACACATATAGAAAGATGGGCTGAGGTAAATTCATTCAAATCCTGAACAGGAAAGATGCTGACCTGTGCTATTTGACGGCCAACGGAGCAAGCACAACGTATTTCGCGTCTGGCAGAGAAGACACTGGACAGGAGGATACATCATTTTGGTGAGATTGTTTCATGTTGATCTGATACATGCACCTTTTACTTGCTGGAGGGCAATGTCCTGTAACAGGCGATGTGTACGAAGCACTTCCCATTAGTTGAAGATAAGCAATTGGCAACTGTCCAGTTTAAGAGATAAGTAACTCAGTTGCTAAAGAAATGATGAGTTTGCTTTGAATGTCTTGTAAAATATCTTTATGCCAGTGAAGCGATGTGTGCCTACAGGGGCAGTACTGGCAGCAGACACAGGCAGCTGAACTGTCCTGCTCTCACTACTACCCAAACTTTCTTCCTTGAGATTAATTTCCCAAAGATCCCTAGGGGTGATTTAGGGGGGCTGACCAGCATTGGGTCTGTAATGGTCACTTCCTCCTCCTCCTCAGACTCAGTGGACACATAAGAGTCCTTCCAGCTCCTCCTTTTATTATTTTTAAACTTGCTCATAGTGATAGAAGTCACTTTGAGCCTCGCTTGCCTCAATTTTGCTACTAAATCACAGCAGAACAGCATATCACCTCTCTCTCAGTCTGTAGCTGCTTTTATTGTGTTACACTTCCTGGAAACCTGCACTTTTTATAGCGAAAAGGTGAAAAACACGTTAATGAATAGACAAAAACTTTCTAGCCATTGAAAAAATGGCAAAGTATTTTTGCTATTGGGTGGAAATGGCAAAGACTTTACAAAACTTTGTAAAGCAGATTTTCTCATTAAAAAGCAGACAACAACGTGGTTTTTGCTGTTTTTTTCACAGGAACATAATGGGACCTATCGCCCACCCCTACTCTAGACCTAGATTGCTATTTGACCACGAGTTTGCTTTGACTAGTTGCTCAAGACCCGGCTTGTTATTGAACAACAAACTTATGAACTGCTCACAGAAGCTTATCTGACTTGCTATTTACTTTGATAGGTGGGTCTCTTTCCGGAGCTCCTTTAGTGTATCTGTCCTCTATCTACTTTCTGCGGTCTCCTCATTGACTTGTGAACCAGTGCTTACCTTCCTCTGCACTAGCTCTGTCATCAAGTAATTTGTCTTGGACCTGCACCTTAATGTCTCAGTCCTTAAAGGGACATCCCCTTGCCTGTACCAGTAGCTATTACTATAGAGTATTTAGCTTTACCTGCAAGAACCTGCATCCAGTCACCTGGAATTCTGTACCTGCAAAACAGTAATTACATGCCAGAACAGTACCTGCATCCAGTCACTCAGCATTCTGTACCTGTAAAGCAGTTCTTACCTGCCAGAACCTACATCCAGTCGCCTAGTATTCTGTATGTGTAAAACAGTACTTATCTGCCAGAACCTGCATTTAGCCATCTGGCATTCAGGACCAACAAAACAGCACTCCATTCCAATACTAGAGTCTGTTTCTGCATTGGGCAGCTGCTTCTGTCCTTGGGGGGAAATAGGCAATACAATCAGAGGTTAGTTGGTGTATTCATCCTGATCCATCTTCCGGCTCAACCGAGGTTGGATATCTGGCCTTGTGGCCAGCACAAGTATAGTGGCTTTAGTGGCAACAAGAACACACTGGCAGATGCATTGAACTCTTTAAATAAGAGTCCCTTCGATTGACTGACTTCCTCCAGGTATTCTAGGGCTATCACTCACACATTTATACAGTATTTCTGATTTAATTATGGGCTATGTTTAAAGTTTTTCTCTTAATATTATGTTTTGAAACATAAATGGAAATTTACAACATACTGTGATGCTTCAAAGGGTTTAATGTATGACTTTTACAGGAAACTAGAATGCATAAAGAATTAGAAGCATACCACTTCTAGATTCAATTTATGCATAATCTCTTGTTAAGAGCATTGAAACTCATACAGAACAATATACATTCAAAACCTTTTTATTTAAGAAAATATTATTGCATTTGTTAGTGCCATAGAAAATGAATGCTATCTCAGATGAAAAGAGCAATGCGCTGAAGATCAACCTTTAGAAGCTTAGGAAGGTTAACTTTAGAGGTTAAGAGAAGGCAGAGGCTACTGAAAAGCGGTAGTCGAGAATAAAAGTATCATGTTGAGAGACTGGTTAGTGGAAAAAAAAAACTGCAGAATAAGTAGAAATAGATATACCTAACAGTGAAATATAGATAATAGTTCAAAGAATAAAGCACAATGACAGTGTAGTATTTTCTGGTGTAATAGAAATGAGCTTCTAGCAATAAGTCAAGTTGTAGAAAAACACATGGTAGTAATGAGATAGAGAAATCAATTTGTAAAGATGATAAAGGGACAGTGATAAATGGGAATTGTTTGAGCAAGACAGAGGTACCGAAAAAAAGTTCAATAAAATTGCAGAATAGAAAAGAATGTACTGTACCTTTTTGTTTGCGTATTTGAAAATGCACATTTAATTCACAGTGATTTTCAGTAGTTTTACTAAGGCATTTTTTATGTTTAGTTATTTTTTTTAGTTTCTATCACAAAAGAACAATTTATTTTATTATATATCTAGTAATTGTTCCTATAATTTGGAAACTGTGCTCAACACTGAAGTTTATGATATTGCCCGTCAGGGGAATACAATGCTGTGGCGTAGGTATAGATGGACAAAAAGTAAAACAAAAATGTTTCTGGGGTATTTTTCATGGTAAATTACCAATTTTCCAACCATAGAAAACAAATAAAATTTCCCCCTTTGCCATTTGCCACTTTCCTCCTATGCTTTCTATGGTTGCAATATTTCCTGCCTCAGTACTACTGCTGAAACAGCTGAAAGTAAAAGTTGTGAGCAAGCAAAGTCCTATAGCAACATATGTTTTGAAAAATTGTTATGGTAGTGGAGGTGGTAGCATGCAGGTGTGGACATTCTTTGTCATCTTCTTGAACAACTCTCAGTCAAACTCATCTATGTTTTCAATTTGCAGAGTAGTAGCAGAAACTATAGGTATATAGGTGTAAATGCATTAAATATTGGCACACTTTCTGACACTTTTACAGCTCTGCTATTATGTGCCTTAGAGCCCCAGCTAGTTATTGCACTTCTGGCACGCTGATGGATCAGTCCTGTGGTTGTGCTTCAGGTGGGATCTGAATGAGAATGTGCCTAGGTGTGGTACTGCTGTCCCCTTGCTCACAAGCTTCATACACAGACAACGGATAGAAACATGTTTAGCTTTTGGATTATGAGTGAAATATTTCAATTCTGTAGACTTCATAGACTGAGGGGTTCCTGAGGGGCTACTACTAATACTGGGGCTAGATGATGCAATTATACTAGTTGGTGTTAAGGGTGCTGCACTTGCAACAGCAGCAGAAGCAGGCATCATAGTTGGGGTTGTGGATGTTGATGACCTGTGTTACAGATTTTTACTCAACAATAGTGTGTGTGTGTGGCTGGGTGGTGGTTGGGTGATTGTTTATTTCAGGCATCTTTATTTGTCCAGAGTCAGACTTTCCAATTGATTTCTCAAACAATTTATAAAAAGACACAATGCTCCTTTTCAGTGGTAGAAGATTGAGCTTTTTCCTTTTAACTCATTTTCTGGCCATGACATAGCTCTCACTCTTAAATTCATCCGTATCTGAAGAGGAGGACGCTGAAGAGGTATATACTAGATCAATATAATCAACAATAATTAGATCATTGTTAATATTGCCCTTCTCTTCTTCTAATGTTTTTGAAGTCTCAACAAATTTGTTTTTACTTTTCCCCTTAGAGGAACTTTTAGAACATTTGCTATTATTTTCAAGGAAGATGCTATATTAGTTAGTGACACTGATAAACTCAGCAGTTGGTTGAACTGCAATTCCTTCCTCTTTTTGTCATCAACAATAGAATGCTGTGAGAATCCATTCCAGAAAGACCTGCTCTGCTGTGATCTGCACCTCTTCCTATTTTCGTGGACACCATCATCTATTCTGACTCTGTTCAGGTCTTCCTGGCCTCTGGAGCTGCTGGACTATTTATTAATGAGTCCTTTGTCATACAGTATAATATCCCTACTGTGCCCAAGGAAATAAATGTCAGAATAATCACTGGGGATGACACTCCTTTGCATTGTGGCTTGGTTACCCATTGCACCCCTTCCCTGCAAACCCCTGTTGGAAGCCTGCATCATGAAAGAGACACCTTTGAAGTGATCTCTTCACCACTGACTTCCATCATTCTGGTATACCCCTGGTTATGTCTTCATAAACAAACATGACATTTTTCAAGAAAAGTGCAGATTTTTCACTTTTTTGCCTAGTTCATTGAATTGTGATTTCTGAATACTGAATGTCCCCCACCACATGCAAAGTTTCCCTTCTTTTCCCACAAGCATAGTATAAATGGGATGGGAGGTTCCCATATCATACCATTCCGTGTTTGTGAAAGGAAGCGAAAGCAGCTCAATCTTGCAGTAAGAACAAGCAAATAAAATGACTTTGGAGTTTAGTTTAGGAAATGTTGTTTGTTTTCTGTGTTTGGGGAGTCTGGGGGGCCTAAGGGGTGATAGGAACAGAGAAAGGAGGTTGACTGCACATACCCACAAATTCTGTGTGACTGAATGAGAAGACACAGGGAGTCATGATACATGTTCCTTCCTGATCTTGCTGCTAACTCTGTGCTAGGGGAGTCTGGAGAAAGAAGGTGTGTGTTTTTTTGTTTTTAGGGACAGGGATGGGGGAACAGTTAGTTCAAATAAAAATAAATTAATTCATTTTTAAAAAGTTTGATAGGTGACAGAGACAGGGATTCTGATGTGAGCTGTGATTGAGGTAGACTGACACTAGATGAGATAGAGTAATCTGTAAAAGGCAAGACATCATGCACAATCAGTTCTATCTATACTTCACTGTAAAAACGCACATAGCAGTGGAATAAAGTCCAGCATATACACGAGGAGTAGGAGAAGGGAGAAAGGAGTAGTAGTTTCGCATGGCTGATGCTGCAGGCATTGCCACTGTCACCTACGGCTTGTCTCTATGCTGTGGGCGAGCATCTTTGACGTTGTGCTCGCTATTTTGCAGCATTCGGCACTAATTGGCCGATTGAGCCCTGCGGCCTTATAGTCTGCCTGTGAACTGGGCTTAGATGCCCTTTAGTGGTATATCAATGTGTTACTCTTGTGTTGCTCTCGTTTGACCCTAGCTTGGCTTCCGTGTATTCTCTGGCTCGATCCCTGGCTTCGTCTGACTATCTGCTCTGGTATTTGACCAGTGGCTCTTTCTACTATCTGATTTGTGTATGACCCTCGCTAGTCCGACTACCCGCTCCGATTTGAATTTGGCTGTGGCTGACTACCCGATCCAGCATCTGACTGTGACTTGTCTCACTTACGCTCCGTGCTTACTCCCATTCCTGTTTGACTACCGCTTGTCACTGCTGGCCTCCGAGGCCTCGCTCCATCATCCTAGTGCGACAGTTACCTCCCTGGTATTGTTGCCCGTTGCCTTCCTCTCTGCTGCCTCCACTCTGTGCATACCCCGGTATTATCTGACTCTGTCATATCTGCCTCCGTGGCTTCTCGCTCCATATAGCCTAGCACAACATTTACCTCCCTGGTATTGTTGCCAAGCTACCTGAGGCTAAGCAGCGTTGTAGTTGTCCCTCTTCAGGGACTGCCCGGTACTCTCGCTCCAAGCCCTCCCAGGCTTGTACTAGTCTGAGGTCTTTCCTACCAGTGTACCCGGTTACGCTATTGTGTCCTGGACTCCTGGCTCTCCAGGTTTCCACTCACTCTGCTTGTTAGAATCAGGTCTGGTTCTATATTCTGTATTACCTTGGCTATCAGTGGTCCGGGTGCAGTTCAGTGTCAGTTCCTGTGTAGTGGACTGAGCACTGTTCTCACACCTGTTCCTATCAAGGTTGAGGAGGTGCTTTGCTCTTGCATATTTATTTTAAATAAACGGGTTAAATTAATCTGTACCTGTGTTGTGTGTTTCATTTACCTAAGTCACCCGTGACAGCAGTGCACAGACATGGGAATAAAGTGGTAGTCCAAAAACTGACTGTAGCCATGGTTGCTGCAGTTTGTGCAATACATGATGGTGATGACGAATCTCCTCCTGAAGAGGCAGTTTGCCCCCAAAAAAGTTCCACCTCCACCAGCAGCTATTGGACAACAAGATTCACCATGTAATAGTTACACTTACTAGATAATTGCTTGTTTTGTTGCTTGTCAAGAAATACCTTGTTGTCGCCAGATGGGGACTTAGTGAAGCTAAAGATTGTGTCGGGTGGTAGTTCCGCTTTAAAAAAATAAAAATAAATAAACAAATAAGTAAATAAACAAATACATATATTAAGTGACAGTTGACTGGGAGGCTGGCGTGAGCTATGTGACTGAGGCAGACTTGATATACAGCAGTCAACACTGATCATTTTGTTGAGGGCTAAGGCAAGACATCGCACTCCATCAGTTGTATACTGTAGAGAGTAAAAACACACACAGTACTTGAGCAATGTCAAGCAAATGCACAAAGGGCAGGAGGAGGTGGAAAAGTGAAGCAGTGCAGGGACATGGGAATAAAGTGGTAGCTCAAAAACTAACTGAATCATGGTTGCTATAGCATGTGCAATAAATGAAGATCCCTCTCCTCCCAGGGAAATTTGTCAGTTTGTCAGTGTCCCACCAAAAGTTCCACTACTACCAGTGTCAGTACAGAAAAAAAATATAAGAACACTGAAGATGACAATGAGTCACATTCTAGTTTTGATGATGGCAGCGGCATAATCAAGGAAGTTGTAGCAGCTGAACCAACTGCTGCATCTAACAGTGAAACAAACAAGCACCAAACACCTCTCCTTAAAGTAGTAGCAAACTTTGAGAAAGTAAAAGTAAAAATACATTGTTTGACACCTCTAAACGCTTAGAGGAATACAAGGGTAGTGGGCAAGAAGCAGCGGGCAATCCTGATGTTGAGCATAACCAAATGATGACTGATGATGATGATGCAGATCTAGATTACGTCTCTCCAGCATTCTCCTCTTATTCAGACGCAGATGCAGAAAGTTAGATGAAAGACAAAGGTTCAATCTTCTATTACTGAAAAGGAGCACTGTGTCTGTCTATGTCAGCTTTGTGTAATCAAACGGAAATAGGAAGACCTGGTACCAGCGGATAACAGGTGTTAGAGAGCAATGCTGGAGATTGAAGCTAGCGAACGTAGGAACCTTATTGGAATCTTTGTGCTGCAGCCAAGGCTGGAGTAAAGGTGCTAGCCGTGAAGCCAGATGTCTGACCCCAGTTGAGCCGGGGCTGGGACAAGGATGAACACTCCTCAGACTTGTAACCAGTCCACCAGTACTAAGAAGGAAAGACCCTATAGCGGAGATTCAGTAAAAGGTTACTGTAGAGATGACAGGGCCCTGGCAAGAAGACCCTAGACTGAGAATCCTTAGCACTGGGGAAAACACACGGGCTCCCTAATCCCACAGAGAGAGAGTAAAAGATATCTCAAGGTACCAAAAAGAAACACTTGCTCCTAGAAGATCACCTGACTCCCCTACACTGGCTGGCTTTCTTCCTGCCGTCAAATCAATGGCTAAGCTCAGCTCAGGAATAGAATGAGGATAATTAGCCTCTAGTAAACAAAAAGGAAGAGAAGACCCAGATGAGGTGTAGATGGAGGCACCCCTCCTATAGAGATCAAGATGCTCTAAAGGAGCCCTGAGGCAGAGCAGGAGGAAATAAATTATCTGAGCGCTGACAACACCTCTCCTGCCTTCTATCTATGGCCAAGAAGGAGAGAGAAGTGCTAAGAGGTAATGAGCCTGACTGCAAGCTGCAATAGCAGCAGAAGATCAAAGAAAATGAGTGGCGCTTGAGACACTGAAGGAGACCTGTCTATCTACAGGTGGAGCGAGTCCAGATGCAGGAAAAAACAGAAAACTAATGGTGCTTGAGCAACTAAAGGAGACCAGTCTATCTATGGGTGGAGCGTGTAGGAGTGCCTCCCAAGGGTTGGTAGCAGCCAGATTGGCTGAGAGGGATGAGACCCTGTTGCAGCAGGAACTGTCCAGAGGATCCACCGGTCTGCCGAGAGAGAGAGGGACACCCTTATAGGTGCAGAAGCTTAAGGCTGCTGATGGATGGAGGAGTCAGGCTAATCTTTGCCCCAGGTGGGCTAAGCAGTGTGCCGCTGGAGACAAACAGCTGGAGGGCTGTGCGGACAACACAGAACGGAAACTGATCACAAGCAAAGTCAGAAACAGGCCAAATTTGTTAATGGATGAGCGGATATAGGTACCTGTGGGACAAATAACAGAAGAGTCAGGATATGTCAGGGTCAAAAGCTAGGAAGACAAGGAACCAAGTGAAGTGCCAACTGAGAATCCAACAGGAGTAGTCTTTATTCAGAAGCAGAGGTCAGTCACAGTCAGGAATACAGGAACACAGCATACAAGGTAACTAGCTTGATAAAAGCATTGGACAAGTAATGAAGGCAAAAAGTACACAGTCATACTGTCAGTCATCATCAGCATCATCACAGCTTCTAAGTCCAAGTCCCACTCAGCTGCACACATCATTAGCTATGATGAGTGCCTCTGCTGCTGCTGGAAATGCTGCACCTTTGACACTAGTAGTAGTAGCAGTAGAATTGTATCAACATTTAGCCCCAGTAATAGTAGCAGCCCCTCAGGAACCCCTCAGTCCATGAAGACCACAGTGAGGAGATACTTCACTCAGGATACAAAAGCTATGACAGAGAAAGCCATGTCAAATATATTAACAGCAGCACAGAAGAGGAGGAGGGATGTGACTAAGGGTCGCTACCACCTATCAGACTTGGGATCACTGGTTTAAAAAGCTGTTATAGTAATATATTATATATATAAATATATATATCGCAAAAAGTAATTCAGGAATACATTCTTGCGACTTTTTTGGACCCCTGCTTTAAACATAATATTTAAAATTTTTTGCCAAGGTGTGATCAGTTTGTCACAACAAGTTATCATGATCAGAAGCATCTCTCTGAGGAATCGGATACTGTCAAAGAATATAGATATGAGTATAGGTCAAGTGGAGGGTTACATCCTATCTAGAGGATGAGGGAGAAATTTAGGGACAAAAAAACTACTAGAAAGCATAGTGAAAGGGAAGTCAGTAAACGGTTTACACCAGCATTAACATCACAGAAAGCAATTAATGGGTCTCACGGGCAGCATTCAAAGATTTGTGGTGGTGGTACTGGTGGTGGTTTGGTAACTGATACACAGGAACACTGTGTAGCTCCTAGGAGTGGTCTGACTGCATGTGACATAGTTTCAGCATACTTGTGGGATAGCTGTGTTCTCAGCAGAAACAATGATCCTATGTACTACTGGCAAAAAACAGTGTGTGTGTGGCCACAACTGACATGTACCACAGTGGGCACACTTAGTTGTCCACCAGCAGGTGTGGAGTCTGAGCAGGTTTTCAGTGCAGCGGGTTATATTATAAATGACCACAGGCTATCAAGCTGCAGTGTTGGGAAGCTAAATTTCTAAAAAAATTGACCAAAATCTAATACCATCTGAGTATCAGGGAGCATAAGTGAACAAAACCACAAATAACAGGGAAACCCATGGCACATGTACTTTTAACAGCAGTACAGAAGATGAGGAGAGGAGGGATTTGAGAGGTTGCCATCTACCACTGTTGAGAGCACTGTTAAAACCATTGATTAATGTTTGACAATAATCTGAGAATAATGTAAGATTAGACTTAGAGAATTATCAAATGATAATAACTGGTGTAGGAATCATATATACATCAATCACTCCACACAAGTCTATCACTACCATCTACATCTAACTCAGTCATTGTAAGTTGTAGCCTTATTTTTGTATTTAATTATCACTTGAAAATAATTCTTAGCAAGCATAACAGCAGGCTTACAGAAAGAAAAGTCTGAAACATATTTGTGTGTGTAGGACACAGGATAGCCAAATAAAAGACCTGATAAAAATGTATCAGGACTCGGGCTTACCAATACAAGCCCTGATAAAATCATTTTGTGTAGGACTCAGGCTTGCAAAAACAAGCCATGTGACAAAAAATGTGTAGGCCTCAAGTTGAGAATAATTTTTTGCAAGACTTAGGCTTGTCAAACAAAATCCCTGAGAAAAAATATTGTGTATGACTTGCCATTGCCAAACATAAACCTTGAGAAAATTTGCATTGCAGGCCTCAGGCCTTCCAAAAACAATCCCTGAGACAAAAAAGTATGTCCTACTGGCCTAGTGTCAGCAGTGCATGATGGTGTGATGGGAGTTGTCAAATGCCACTGGTGACATCTTAGAATTTGCTACAGCTGTAATGGCTGCTGCTGAGTTGTCTAAGCAGCAGTATAAGGCTGCTTCATGGGACTAGGATCATCTGCAGTGATTTGAGACAGGCGATGATTGTTCCACTTGCCACTAGGTTTAGTGCTGAGGCAGCACCACAACAAGCACCCACCACTTCAGGTGTATCAGGTTGGAAGAAGTTGGTCAGTTATGCTTCTCCTGCTGCATCTCCTCTAAAATCATGGGTGTTTTGGAATATTATTTTTTCCTCGAGAGAACTGTGCCTTTCATCAGCAACTGTAATGTGCACAGTGTGTGTAAGGAAACATTATGAATGAATGGTAACAACTGATACATCTGCTCTCAAATGAAACAACTGGCACATCATCAACCAAAAACCTTGATGCTTAGTTCAGCTATGTAAAACCATACCCCAAGTAATCAATACTGCTGTCACTATTATCTTTTTCTGCTCCATTTAAGACACTTGATAACAAGAAGGAAAAAAAAAAGAATCCTCCCTACCACAACCTTAGCGTATTCAGCAGGATGGAATGTCCTCAGATACTTTCTGATACCCTGCTTTCGATTACTCTCCTGCACATTGACGGGGGTGGTCAGTGCACCACACAATGTGCAATGTGTGGGCACGAACTGCCAGATCCTCCAGTCTACAGTATCCCTTAGTTGGTGGAGGAGGTAACATTAGCAAAAGTGGGGAAGCAGAGGAAGAGGTAGAGGACCCTGTGGGTGCTGGGTCAGGGTCAGTGGGTAAATTGTTCCGCTACCAGACCATAAGACAAGAGACTGATGGGTTTTTTGCTCGCCATTGAGCACAGGCTGGGTTTTCAAAAAAGAAGAAAAAGAAGTCAGAATGTGCAGCACCAGTCCCACCCCCAACCAGGTAAGGCAGTTATGGAAAAGTGGTATAAAGTCTTAGAGACTGAGTAAAACTTAACTTTTATTAGATATTACTAATAAAATGACCTTTATATAAGAGATGAATTTGATAAAAAAATATATTAAATCTGAAACACCTAACGCTGGATCTATTAAGTGTATGGTTGGGTGTTTTATGTTCAAATACCACTGATTCGTAGCTGACAGCAACTCAATGTCTCAATGGAAAGGACAACAGTGTGTGGGATATAGGGGATTGTGTCTATACATTCAGTATTGCTATACACGGTATCACAGGTTGAATGTACCCTGGATTCCTAGATTAGATGCATGCTATAAATGGCTGCTGCAAGAGAATAGATCATAGGGATTCTCTGATTAGTTGTGCACTACATAATATCCTTCCAGAGTCTTACCAATGGTGCTCTAGTACTTTTCTTAGTGTATAGCAGTATATATATGCATTATTTAGTCTGGTAGTTAGTAGGGTAGAGCACACTCATCGGGACTTTAGTGTGAAGGAGGAACTATTCTTAGTAATGATTGTTCTGGTCCGGGCTGCCATTACCGAGTTAAAGGACAAATAGCGCTTAAGTGTACTAGCTCATAGTAAGTTGTCCTCGTGCTAAAGTACAGTTATCCAGCACAGTATATTTAAATCCTGAGATCTTACTGATGAGCGACAACTACCGTAGGGATGCCTGTAGTAGTAGATTTAACATCCTTTAACCAGTAGAGTTGTAACATCAGGATGTAACTTGGACAGATACAAACTGGTAATTCCCTGTATGTTGATCCAAAATAGTAGTGTCATCTAACATTTATCAAGTCTATACACTATGTTACAGAGAGTCATAGCAACTGAACCTGGGCTTTGTACCAGCCGCCAAATGCATTCCGGTATAAATACCTATTATCACCTCCCCAAATGTGGTGATTGGGTACAGTGGTGTGATTGACACTTGTGCAGTCACACATTCACTGTATTCGAGTTGAGGAGATCTTAGATATTTTGACTCGGACATAACTGTGATTACATGTCATGTGATGTACGTTGGAGTCATAGATTCTCATACACAGAAGTATGAGTGTTGATCTCATAAGGATGTTAAAAATACATGTGTGTATAACAATAACATGACTGTTGATATTAGTGATGGCATAGACGTATTGATTGGACAATAAGCATGAGTATTATATGTGTACTGATAGTCTCATGCTTTCATTTAGTTCCATGGGCATTAAAGAGTTAAAGGGATAGTAATACTTAAAATGTAAAAAAAAATATGTTGTAGGGTTTATCCCTCTGAGTAAAACAAGGGTACTCCCACACCATCCTGTGGAGATTTTTGGTCCTGGGACCAGAGCTGTCCATAGGATCGTGTAGCAACAGCGCCACTGTACAATTTCAGGCCACTGTGATATTGCACCTAAAAAATTCAACTTTGAAAATTAATAACTTTTCAATGAAACACCTTTCAGCAGTGGGAGTACACTTACTTTACTCAGAGGGATAAACCCTACAATATATTTGTTTTTACATTTTAAGTATTACTATCCCTTTAAGTTTAAAAATCCACCAATTTTCCTTTTTTAGGAGTTCAGATTCTAGGTCCCCTCCTCTAATGCCTAATGAGACTTTGTCTAGTCCTGAGACCATAAGAAGATGGTGGTTACTGTTGTGACATTGTAAGAAATGTCTACTAATGCCATTGGGTTGTTTGCCGGTGGAAATGTCCCTTTTAGCATTTTTAATGTTATTCAGATGCTCTCTGATTCTTTCTTTGATTGACCTGGTTGTCATTCCCACTTAGGTTTTGTCACATGGGCAGCGAAGAAGGTAAATAACACCCTTAGAGATACAATTATAGTATTCACGAATTGGATAGATTTTCCTGAATCTGTCAGTAATTTTTTAATGTTAGTCATGTGTGGACATACTTTACAGTTACTGCAGCCATAGGTCCCTATGGCTGCCTGGTGCTTTTCTTTGGTTTGTAAAATGACTCTTAACCAGCTTATCCCTTAGATTAGGGGATCTTCTGCAACATGTATTAGCTTTATCATCCAACACCAGCTGTAGATCAGGGTCTGATCATAGGATATACCAGTGTTTATTGAGTATATTAATCATGGTGTTCCATTGATTAATGTGGGTGCCAATAAATCTAATTTTCTTTGATATGTCACCATTAGTTTTTTTGTTTAATAGGGAGGACCTAGGTGTGTTAGCTGCCTTATTTCTTGCATGTTTATTGCAGTTTTACTATATCCTCTCTCTAAGAACCTGGATGACAGTTCATTAGCCCTTTGTTCTTCAGAGCAAATCCTTTTTGTCCCTTAGGAATTCGCCCGTAGGGATCCCCTTAATTATTGATGTTTAATGGAAGCTATCATGGTGGAGAACACTATTGGTGGCGGTGGATTTCCTAAATGGATCACTGGCTAGATAGCCCTTGCTGGTCTTATAGATGATAAGGTCAAGGAAATATATGGTGGATAGACTTGTGTCCATCATCAGCTTGAGATTATAATCATTATCATTCAATTTGTGAATTAATTCTGTAAAGGTGTTAAGATCGCCATCCCATAGGATGATAATATCATCAATATATCTATGCCAAATATTGGCATAGATGCTGAAAGTGCTGAGATCATTGCTCAGTACAATTTCACTCTCCCACCACCCGAGGTACAAGTTGGCATATGTGGGGGCACAGGCTGCCCCCATTGTTGTACCCCGGGTCTGTAGGTAAAAGCGATCTCTGAACACAAAGTAGATGTATATCAGAGTAAATTTCTAAAATTTCTAAAATCCTCAGTGAGGGTGGTGTCTTGATCTAGGAAAAACTTAACAGCCCTAATGCCCATGTCATGATTGATTAATGTGTAGAGTGATTCTACATCGCATGTGATAAGTATTGTGAATGGTTCCACAGGTAGGCCCTCAATCTTTTCAGGATATCGAGGGTATCCCTGATATATGAGGGAAGTTGTAAGACATATTGTCTTAGCTTGCTATCCAGGTATTTATTGGCATTTTCACAAAGTCCTCCTATCCCTGATACAACTGGTCTCCCACGTGGTATTGATGGGTTTTTATGTATCTTGGGTAGGAGGTAAAATGTTGGTATGATGGGATTGTGGACCATTAGGTATTTGCTATCCATTTTGGTAATGGTATTTGAAGTGACAGCTTAATTGATCAAACGGTTATACATATCAAGATAATCCAAAGTTGAATTGGAGAATAGTTTTTCGTAACAATTCTCCTCTGATATCAGTTTATATACTTCAGCACGGTAAAAAGGTTTTGGGCCAGATGACCACTAGTCTTCTTCTTGGATTTTCCCCTTTGGAGGAGCAGGTGGCACAGAGAGAGCAGCTCTCGATTTCTTTTTTTTGGGCTTTAGCATTCACATGCTTAACATAAATGTCTGTGTTGCATGTGCTTTATGACTGCACTGTGCCTGTCCCAAGAAAAAAATATTCCCATACCCATGATTTCAGTGAGGAGACAAGTGGAGATGAATGGCCTTCTTCTTCTCAAAAATCCCCTTCACTGGTTTTGTCAGATGATGCTGATGCCTGAGATTCAGTACTCAAAGGAGGGCAATGATTATTGGTGACAAGTGGAACCTTCCCTATTAACAAATCACTACTGGTTTGGCACACTAGCCTGCTCATAATTATGCTGCTTCTGAAACAGGTGAACCTCTGCCTCTGGTGTCTCAGCGGCAGGAATTACAGTAGCAACAAACTAAGCAATGTCATTTCTGGTGGTTGTGATGGTGATGCCCAATCCCATTTGGATTTTTCCTCATTACCTATCACTTTTAGCTAAAAAGGCCCTCATTCACTCCTCCACGCCAGCTATTACATCATCACCCTCACTGCCATCACCATAACCACCAGTCTCTTGCTGCTGTATCAGAGTGGGACTGGTTGGTGATGACAAATGTGTCAGAGGTTCCCCTGTTGTCACACTTGCCATCTCTTCAGATGAAAAAGGCACACTGGCAACAGTAGCAGCAGGCATAGACAGCTGACATGTGCTACTGCTGCTGATACTGCTAGCCAGTTCTGCTTTCTTCAACATAATTCCCAAGAGGGACAATGCCAGGTGAATGGGAATAACAGGGTCAGGGGTATGTAAGCTCCATAGACCATTGGTCTTGCTACTGACTAGGGATGTGAAAATATTTTACCTGAAAATAGAAATAGGAGAAAATGGCACTTTTTGCAGCGGGGCAAATTATTCAGCAAAAAGTAAATTTTTTCACTTTTTTCTCTTAGCTCATTGCATTGAAGGCAATGGGAAGACTGAATTTCTCCTCACCACATGACAAGTTTCCCTCATTGTCTGCAGGGATAGCATAAAAGTGATGTCAGGTTCCCACAACATGCCAAACTGTGTTTGTGAGAGGAAAAGAAAGCAGCACATTTTTGAGCTGGAGAAGACAGGCTAATGAAAAGGAGTTGAAGATTAGTGTGGGATCGTTTTAGTCAGGACATTGTTCTCTGTATTAGGGGAGTCTGGGAGACTCTGGAGAACAGGAAGGGAGA
This sequence comes from Rhinophrynus dorsalis, assembly GCA_037306005.1. NCBI lineage: Eukaryota > Metazoa > Chordata > Amphibia > Anura > Rhinophrynidae > Rhinophrynus > Rhinophrynus dorsalis. The sequence continues at coordinate 117,630,267 of CM074723.1, read as the reverse complement.
AAGGAGGTTGACCCCAAATACCCCAAATCTTATGTGGCAGACTGGGAAGACTCAGGCAGCTGTGTTACAAGTTTCTTCCTAATCTGGCTGGAGGTACAAGGGGGTGCAAGAAGGGAGTAAAGGATAATAACTCCAAATATCCCAATATGCTATGTGATTTATTGATAATACACTAAGCTGTGATCCAAGTTCCTTCCTGATCTGGCATATAGCTCTGTGCTAGTGGAGTCTGGGGAAAGAAGTAGTTGGACATGGAGCATGGTTTCTTTTGTGTGTTTATTGCTGACATTGATAGGGATAGGGGGATAGTTAAAGAATAATAATACATAAAAAAATAACAAAATGATAGGTGATAGAGCCAGGGACACTGAAATGACATGTGTCTGAAGCAGACTGATATTAGTTGATATAGAGCATTATTCTGTAGAGGTTCAAGGCAAGACATCACACACAATCAGTTCTATTGTGTACCTTACAGTAAAACACACACACACACACACACACACACACACACACACACACACACACACACAGTAGTGACTAATGTACAGCAAATTTACAAGAGGGAGGGGGACAGGGAAGGGAGTAGGAGCAGTGCAATGATGTAAGAGTAAAGTGATAGTCCAAAAACTGACTGCAGCCATGGCTGCTGCCACCAGTGTAATAAATTATGGTGATCCCTCAACTCCTCCTAAAGAAGATGCAGTTACACCAAAAGAGAAACAAACATAAGATACATTGACCTCAGCTGTGACTGACAATGACAGATAACAGAGGCAGATACAAACATCATACATTATTTTGAGACAGACAAAACCTCACTCCGCACACAAAAAGTTATGTTGTTTACAGTAAAAATCAATACTACTTTCACTATGTCAAATGAATATCCTAGGGTTAGAAGCAAGAAGTAAGGAGTAGGGGCGCATGGACAGGCATATTCCAAAAACTGACTGAAGCCATACTTGCTGCAGTTTGTGTAATAAATAATGATGAGGATTATTCTCCTGAGGAAGTAGTTCATGAAAGAAAGAAAGACATGAAAAGTTCCACCACCACTAATGCCAACAGTAATAGTAGTACTAAGCAGTTTAAGAATACTAAAGTTGACAACAAGTTCCATTCTAGTGTTGTTGCCAGTGACAATACATCCCTGCCACAAAAACTAAAATAAAGTGTTTGAGACAGCAAAAGGCTTAGAAGAGTATGAGGGGAGGAATTGGATGATGTAGATGACGACCTAATTATTGATGATGATATTAATATAAAATAAATCCAACCACAATCCTTCCCTTCTTCTGATATAGATAAAGTAGAGTAAAAGCAATGATGATAAGGAAAAGGTTCAATCTTCCACCACTCAAAAGGAGCACTATGCCTGTGTGTAAACTCCTTGACAGATCAATTGGAAAAATTCAGACACTGCCTAAAAATGTACAGTCAGCATGTCAGTCATCATCATTGTCATGGCTTCTAAGTCTAATGCCAATCCATTCACATATTTTATTGTTGAGTAAGCAGCAATACAGGTAATCATCAATGGGAGCTGTAGTTTGGCAACAGTTGGCAGTCTCTCATTACCAGGCAGTCAGACAAGGCTGGGTGGTCATTGGTCAGTATAAGTTCTTCTATGGCTGCTATGAGACAAGGTGTGGGGTTAGTCTGCAATGTAGAAAGCAGAAAAATTACAGTTTTCATGGTGAACATATTCCCCCATCTCATACATATCGGCCCTTTCAGAGGCACCAAGCCAGAAAGGAAACAGTGTTGTCCACATGGTCCTGGAAAAGACAGAAATCAGATCAGGATACATAATCTTGAAATTTGATTTGGTAGCCTAAGGCAGAAGGCCACAACATATCTGAAGCACAGTGACAATTGTCAGACAGAAACATTGTCAGAAACAAACCAATGGTCAGGGAAGGTGGAACTGATACAAAGGCAAATGGACAAGAAAAAGCATGCAATCTCTATGATGTGCATAAGGGAAAAATGTGCCCAATAAGCAGTTGTGCTAGGATGTGGTTCTTTTGTGACTAGGTGTGGCCTGTACAACTCCAAAGCCCAGAAAGTGCTTGAATGAGGTTGGTACCCTGCTTGTCACTGGTTTTTACCTGTGGGTACATGACACTGAGGCTGTTATTTGCACCCCTAAAACAGCCAAATTGTCAGACAGAAGCATGGTCAGAAACAAACAATGATCAGGGCAGGTGGAACTGATGCATGTTCATTAACAATCAGAAAATTAAGGGCACGTGGAACTGGATTGAAATTCTGAGGAGGCAAGCAAACGTCAGGACAGGCATCACAGGATTAAGGGTCAGGAGACAAGATGAGGTACAACATGAGATTAATCCAGAACAATAAAACATAGTATATGCACTGGAAGGCTAAGCCAACTGACCACTGATGTTAATGGGCAGCAACCTGACAAAGGCAAATGGACAAGAAACTGTGTGTAATCTCTTTGCTGCGCATGTAAGGGAATATTTGCCAAATTAGCAATTGTTCTACGATGTATCCCTTTTGCACCTAGGTGTGGCCTGTACAACTCCAAAGCCCAGAAAGGGCTTTCGTGCTCATGAGATTGGTACCCTACTTGTGACTGTGTTTGTAGCCCTAAAACAGCTCTTGTCAGCTTGGTTTATCTGCTGAAAAAATAGTTCTGTTATTTTTATGTAATGTTTGATATTTGCATAATTTTTAATTTACTTTAATTAGCATCGGAACTAATTTATGGTACAAATAATTGGAACCATAGTGGTACTGGAATAAATCTTTTTCAACACTGAAGAGATTCCCAAGAGTTTCTTCAGTAAAGAAAATTGCAAAAGAAAACTGAGTTTACAGTGCTAATCTAAATAAAAGCAATAAAACTTTCAAACACATCACATTTGACTACCTATATTGCATTTTTTATCTTTATGAGATCTCTTAAATGTCTTTGCAAATAAATTTTACTTTACAAAAAGAATTTGAATAACAGTAATAATTGTCCTCGGTGTTAACACTTTTTCTAAGGTCTAATCTGTATAACCAATCAAACCCATGATGACTCACATGCAGCAAGATGCACCTCATTTAATGTAACAGACCTTTCATTTCTCAACTAACAATGAAAGATAATGGATTTTGCTTCAAAATGTATAAAGATGAGCAATGCTCTGAGCAGGGTTGTCAATCAACAGAGAAATCAATGCATTTTTCTTTGTTTTCCCATTATAAATACATTTGCTGTTAAGCAACATTCTCATGATTTATTTGTTTCTATATTTTATGTTCCAGCTAGCTTCTATAATTTCACATATTTAACAAAGTGACCAAAACTGTACAAAGCTGTGTGACTTGACACTGTCATTTCAAGGTGAAAGATATTTTTTTAATATACAGCTTGTTCAAGGACATTCTGAGATTCAGAGAGAATTTAGCATTATCATTTATATCTAAATAAGTCAATAAATCTAAGCTTCTCAATTAGAATTCTAAATCTACAATGGCATACCAAGAATATGGCCATGTTTAACTTCATACAAAATTAAACAGTCCCTTTTTTACCTGACATAGTGCTTTTTTATTTTTAACCAGCAATTGAATCCGTGCTGTGAAAGTAAATAAACATTGACCTCTAATATGAGTTATGACATTGTTCTGCCTTGTAAAAGAAATTCAAGTAACCATAGTGTATCATTGCTGCTTTGTAGAAAGCCAGTTTAACTCACTTTATATTTGACATCCCAACTCAAATGATTAATAATATAGCTAACAATATCTGGCTATGTATTCTCTTTAATCAATTACATTTCATTCATATTATGTTGTACATATATTATGTCAGCTCTACAAATTGACAGCTACTGTAACTAAGATACTGCTACCACATTTTACATTTTATATATGTTCCACTATCATGAAAACTAAACTTTTAACATTGTGTAAAAATGTAAACATTTAGAAATGACTATGCTACTATATTGTTAATACTTTTTTACAGTCACCTTCTAAGCAACAATGTTTTTCAAAATCTTGCTCTGCAGTGTCCATTGATTTTCATTAAATACCTTTCAATAAACCTATGTAACTATGTTTCCATAAACATGAACGCATAAAATAATTTCATTTTTATGGTGATGTTCAACATATATGTAATTAAACTCATTATATGACTATAAAACTGTATTATCCTCTACTATATTTGTAGAATTATACAGGATGCTGTAATCATTTTAAGAAGCATTTAGACTATACAAGCTCATAATTAAAAGCAGTACGTGTGTGAAAAACAGCACTTCCTGTCTGCAATGGAAATTCCTGTGAAAGCTAACATTTTCCTCTTTTTCCACTGCATTGAAATCAATGAAAATAATAATGTATTTCCCCTCAGCTTGCAGAATTTTCTTCTGTGTGTTCCAGCAGTGCTAATTTGTAAAACGGAGTTTTGGTTTACTACGTTGTCAGTTTGCGCTTGGAAGAGAGAGAGAGAAAGCAGCGGAGTTTTTGCTGCTATCTATTGTAACCTGACAGGCAAAGAGAGGGAGCTGGAGTTGAATTATATGAATATTGTTGGTAACCACTACCACTTGTTTGCTAAGAGTGGGTATAAATTGATAAAGGCTAGCTAAAAAACAAAATAAAAAACATTTTTAATTGATAAGTAATAGAGAATCTTTACTAATACGGAGTGACAGATACTATCCAGACAGATATAAATACATCATACATTCAAGACAAACAGGAAGATACAACTTTACACACTCTTATTTACACTTACTCATACATCCCCAAAAAAGAAGAGGTACTTCCCCAGCTGCTGTTTGCTTATTACAAGCTGATGACTCTGAAGCTAACAGCACTATCCTATATTTTACTGCCATGTTAAAATTGACACTGCAACCCTTGGGAGAAAAAGAGAAAGCTACTGAGATTTTGACACAAGCTACTAGAGTATAGAGGCAGACTGATAAACAGGAGGAGCTGGAGCTGCATAATTTAACCATCTTAGTGCAGAAGTTTTGGAACTGTGTCCCTCGAAGGAGGCTAGCCAGTTTTTCACACTTTCCTATCTATCTGTTTTTGAATGATTCCCCAAGGTAACTTTCTAATTATATACTAAAAACATATTAGAGTGCATCCCTTGAAGTAAATTGTGCATACAGCAATAAGCTATCAAGTCAAAAATAAAAAATTCAGACAGTAAATGTGGGTATCTGTGATTACCATGGAGCATTTCAATCAGTCTTAGGGGGTCAAAGAGTATTATGTTTTTGACTAATAATGGACCCAGACGGTGTACGTGGGGTTGTGACTACTTGTGGGGACTGGGGGATCAGACAGTATATGTGGGGCTGTCATTATTAGTGGAACTTTACTGGGCTATCAGACAGTGTATGTGCTGCTGGGACTACTAGTAGGAACAGGCTGTGGGTGTAAGACAATTTATATTGGGTATCTGGGACTATCAGGTGCAATGGATCCAGGGTGGAGGTCAATGGGGCTTTATTTACTACTAGGGGAACCTGGCTGGGAAGTGTATATGGGGATGTGGTTACTAGTGGGACTTGGTTGGGGGGGTGAGACAACTTATGTGGGGAATCTTTTACTTTCTGATCAGTGGAACTGGTGTGGGGATCAGAGAGTGTTATTTGGGGCTGGGACTAGCAGTAGACCCAGGCTGGGAAGGTTAGACAGTGTATTGTTGAGGGATATACAATTAAACTGTATTGTTGACTCTATCAGCACTATAGATAAGAATAAGGTACAAGAGACAAAATAATTTTACAAAGTATCTTGCATATATCACATAAAATGACAATATGGTTAAGATTGTTTAATAACTTGGTTGAATAGATTACTTCCCAATAAATAAATTGATTATAAATCAATTTCTCATAATTATGTAAAATATTACATTTTATTTAAATCCAAAAAGATTCATTATAATTTACACAATATTAAAGTTTAGTGGATGCAAAATACAACATGCCAGTTTATCCTACTTATATCATGAAGGCACTGGGGTAAACATACATATATAAACTGTTTTGTACATCAAAATACACTTCCCAGTGATAGTTTAAAAAACCCTGCGATAGTCGTTAGCATATTATGTTGATGACTATGACACCATGTAAGCTAATCAAACAGCACTGAAATGGATAATAAAACCTATGGATAAAACATATGGATTACTATACAGGGAATTTACTAATTCACTGTGGAAATTATATGACAACCTTTAAAAGAACTACAGACATGAACTTTCAGGATAGCAAACTACTAAAGAGCTAGCAGATTAGACACCAAGGGCTCGATACTATTACCACCATTAAAAAAAAGTGGCAACAGTAGTTTTGCAGTCACAGTTCAGTGTTCTATCACTTCTGTTGTCAACATCCAACATACGGTAAATCTGAACAGCTGACAAAAATTAGCCCATGCACATCAATGAAAAAGCAGTAGCAAGGATCCACTCTATTGGGTGATATTAACACACATTAAGAGCACACATATCCTGCCTATAATCCTGCACCTACAAAACACAGGCATACAATCCACAACACATGTTTAAAACCATAGTTGAAAAAAAGAAGGCAGTATAGAATCCACACAAGCATGCTCCTTCAGTCAGCAACAAAGGGAAAACTGTCAAATTAATCCCTGGAATCACAACAAAACATCCTTGAAACTTGAATGAAGTGTCTCCAGCTCCCGCACAGCTACTATCAACACAAAAACCCCTTTAATACCAAAGGCAATGTGTTGCACACCTCCTGTTCCACAAGGGATAAAGCAGAGGCCAAAAAACACGTATGTACACAATCAAGGTATGCACATCTGCCCATTGCCTTGGGAATGAGATGCAACAACTGCATATCCTGCACCTGGCCACACCACATCCATGTAGAATATATAACAAACATTCAGCAGCCAGCCTATCCTGATGAACTCCTAGATTCCATTGGTTTATTCTACCTTTTTGTCTCCCTCTTGCCTCTTCCCCCTGTTTGTTCCAGTGATATGTCTTCATTGTTGATACCTGACCTGTTCTGTGTTCCAGGGATCATTCAAAACTCCAAATCATCCACCCTAGTTAAACTGCTTACATTGGTTTTCTACAGCAGCTGTGTCCATGCTACATCCATCACCACACCCAGAGAGTGGTCCTCATTCCCCAGCTCCATGTTTTTACTACGTCTGTTTCAGAGGCATCAGAATCAGGGGCTTTTGATGGGCAGAGAGCCTGTAGATCACCCCAATGAGGGTGACCATCTGTCTGTAGGTGTAGGACTGGATGCACCAGATGGAGAACCACCAAGAATACCATCTCCAGGTATTGGAGCAGGTGATACTGCCTATCCCAGAGATTCTACATCCACATGTGCTAGAGGGACCTGTTGGTCAACCCAGGAGAAGCTGACCACAAAGAACCAGAGTATACAGGACTAGGGTATCAAGGTGCCCGTGATTGTCCTCCAAGTTGGCTTTCCAAGACCTGTTGGAGGTGCACACACCTTCTGTTGTGTCTCATTGAATCCCTCAGCATCTGCCTCTATATACGGAGATATTCCCTATCCAGGGTGGGGTGTCCCTCATCTGCAGCAGACGGTGAGGGGGAGAAGGATAATGCATCCTCTAATGTCTTTGGTGCTCCACCAGGCTTCAGAGGTTCAGCAGGCTGAAGAGGGGCAGAAAGCTGCAGAGGTGCAGCAGGCTGAAGGGGGTGGCAGCGGTCTCAGGAGATGCAACACTGGAGGTAGTTGCAAGTGGAACCATCATCACCTATCTTATATTTATTTATTTATTTTTTTACTTCTCTTCCATTGATATTGTGCAGAGAGGTTATAAGAGTATAGGTATAAGTCTTTGTCATGTACTGTCCCCTGAGGAACTGAATATCTGAATCATAAAATTCATATCCGGCTGCAGCACAGTTTGAATAGACTGGGCAGGTAAATCTCTTATTTGTGCCTATCAGAAGCAGAGTTGCTTGTTCTAATTGATCTAACATCAGAACACATGTGAGGCTGTACTAGTACAGGCCAAGACTACAGACAGATAGCAGAAATGCCAAAGGCTGAAAACACCCAGCTACGTAGTGAACCACTGGTTTGTGTTATCATGTGCTGTTTAGTTGGTATTACTTCCAATACCATTTTCCTTGTGAGTACATTTCATATAGTGTATGAATGTTGGTCTGTAATAAAGAATTTTCTAATGCTTAGATTTCCCCCTTCCTTTTTCTTTCTTTTCTTTATTAAATATATTTGACTGAAAACTAGAGGAAAAAATAGTGCAAGTTATTATTTCCTCAGTATTTCCCATTAGTTTAATCATTTGAAACAACATTGCAATCCATAGAGTAAACAATAAACTGCATTTTTATTCACACTGTGCAGTTTAATGTGAAACTATGGAAACATCGATTTCAGCTGTTAAAGTTCAATTCCTTAGGCTTTGTTATGTTCTGTCATTCATTTCAGTATGGGTTGTAATCATATTTTGTGTATTTTGTTCGACAACAAATATAATCTAATGAGAGAAATGTACTTTTTTTTATTTTTGCTGTTGAACAATTTAAAATCATATTTTTTCAATAGCCATTTTCTTCTGTTTCAATATTCTGTATTGCTTATAACTGTAAATACTCTGCAAGCTTTATGCTACATACTTTTTCTGAATACTATTACATAATCATCACAGAAAGCAAGTAATGTGTATCGGGGACACAGTCTAACATTTGTGGTGATGGTGCCACTGGCACATCTCTATATAGGTTGATAACTGATTCAGTTATCGGTCATTCACATGATCGCATTCGATCCGGCAGTGTCAAATTGACTATGCAACTGGCGGCCACAAATATAATTTACATTGAGGCAACATCAGCTTTATAATGTCTCTGGCAAAGCAAAGATGAACATCAGTTATCTAAAATACGATCGCTACATAGACAATGGAGCGATCGTTGAATATCATCTGATAGACAAACATGATACAGTAAACTTCAAAAGTTCAGTTCATACAGTATACTATATACTGTTATAAATAATAAATAGAACAACTATATAATGTGCATATATTATAACAACCTACATCCTCCAGCTTGAAATCTAAAAAATATAAGCAATAAAATAAAATAAATATGATATGTAGCACTAAATATAATAAAAAAGTGATGATAGTGCTGAAGTGAGTGAATGTATATATTCCTTGAAACCCAATGAAATAAACATTTAAGAATGTGAAAATTAGAAATAAACATATATATTTATATATGTGAATTACTCTCTGTGTTATTTGCTATGGGAATGTAGTGTTAATTTGAGACCCTATGGAATTAAAAGAGTTGCATGAATTAGTGAACAATGTGTGCGTGAGGGTTATAAGTGTGCCCTATGTGTGTGACAATATATATTATGGTGCTTTAAAAATTGAAGCTATATACTGCCAATATAGACAATATTATTCAATCACAATAATTAAGTGATGTGATCATTAATTGGAGTGTGAATATAACAGCATGGTACCTATCAATGGGTCTAAACCATGTCGTTTAAAAAAAAAAAAAAAAAAAAAAAAAGGGATATATACATAAAAACTTCCCATAGTACTGCGCAATACTTAAGTTTATTCCTGAATGGTTTCCAATGTCTCATTCAGACCATACTGGACAAGAGAAGATAATCTATAAATCCAGTAGGATTTACAATTATTAAGTCTACGTTGTGTATCATAATTATTGGATATAGGAATGAGCTCAATAGGCAATAGGATGAGTCCATTAGAATCCCGATTGTGTGCCTCTGACAAATATCTAGACACACTGTGTAGCTGAAAACCGTTCATGATGTTTCTCCTGTGTTGTCCAAACCTTGTTTTTAAATGTTGGGTGCTGCGACCTACATATTGAAGGCTACATGGGCAAGTCAGGAGATATATCACGAATCGGGAAGCACAATTCATCATGACTCCAATCCTAAAGGTTTCATTAGTAATTCGGGATGAAAAATGCGTACTTTTATTCTCCAAAAAAGAACAGGTTAGACATTTAGAGCTTAAACATCTAACGGCTCCTACTATGGGTTCACAATTCACTCCATTCAACTAGCCTATTATAGAAAATGTTGTACAAAGACGACTTTGAACGAGGTCTCGACCTCCCTTCTCCCTACAGAGATGACGTGGAGCCAACATATTCTTCAAGGTGTTTGCTCTTTTGTATACCATTCTCAGATTTTTTGAGAGTATGTCTTGTAATAATGGGTCATTTAGAAGGATAGGCCAATGTTTTTTGACAATGCTGTAAATATCCTTCAAAGCTCTACTATATTTTGTAACAACCAGTGGACAATTGGAGAAGGTAGCATCTGTAAGAGATCTACATTTATCTCCTTCTATTGTTAAGTCACGTGCTTTCTCAAAAGAATCCTGAATCAAATTTAGGGGATAAGATTTTTCAATAAAGCGCTGAAAAAGGGCTCGAGATTGATCTTGATAGTCTCCCATCATTATACAGTTCCTCTTGATTCGGAGGAATTGGCTTTACAGAATATTATGGAGCCATTTTGGATGGTGACAGCTGTGGAAATCGAGATAACTATTTTTATCCACAGACTTGAAATAAGTTCTTGTACTAATAGTATCCCCTGGTTTGCCAGTCAGTTGTAGGTGCAAAAAATTGATGGAAGTTTTATGGATTGTGGATGTAAAAACCACATTCCACTCGTTCTTATTCATATATTCAACAAAGGTTGGGATTTCTTCCCTCCTACCATGCCAAATAATAATAATATCATCAATGTACCTTTGATAGAACACCAAGTTCGTGCCAATGTGATTATGCCCATAGATCTTATCAGCCTCAAGTAAACCCGTGAAAAGGTTTGCCTAGCTTTGCATGAACTTGGTGCCCATTTCTGTTCCTTGACTTGTAAAAGCAACCTTCTATCAAACTCAAAATAATTATGAGTAAGAATAAAATTGATTGCACTAAGGAGGAAGTCCGTCTGGGTGAGGGGCATAAGCTTGTCCAATGTCAAAAAGTGTTGGACCGCATTCAACCCACCCTGGTGAGGGATATTGGAATACAAAGATGTAACATCCAAAGAGAGCCACCAAAAATCCTCAGCCAAGATGAAGTTCCTCAGTAGTGCAATCAAATGTGAAGAATCACATAGGTAGGAGGGAAGACCAAGTACCAACCTCTGTAGATGAAAGTCTACATATGCAGACAAATTAGATGTGAGGGAATCAATCCCAGAAATAATTGGCCTACCTGGGGGAGACATCAGGCTTTTATGTACTTTTGGCAGATCGTAATAAATAGCCAGTCTTGGATTGTGTACATATAAAAAATTCAGATCTTCCAAGATTTGACAAGCCTCTGAAATATAGTCACTCCTGTCTTGAATGACAACAGCGCCTCCCTTATCAGCAGGTTTTATTATTATTTTCTGATTCATTCTCATCATGTGACTAGCCTCCATTTTGCCTTTCGTAAGGTTGGAATCTTTTCTACGAAACTTATCCTTCTTTTGGATTTTACAAAAATCATTAAGAACCATGGTACCAAATGTCTCAACAAAATTAGCCTTAGCCTGAGTAGAGTAAAATTTTGATTTGTGTCTTAAACCACAGGGTACACTACCATTGATAATATAATTGGTTTCTCTGTCAATATCAGCCATTGGTAATAATTAATTATCTTGTAAGTCCAGGAATCTATCATTTGTTATTATAGGAATTTGATCAGAAGTTGTTCTAAGTGCCTTATTTGCAAAATATCTTTATAGACAATTTTTGAATTAACTCATTTGTATCTACAAGTAGTTGAAACAGATTACAATCTGCTGTATGTGAAAACGATAAGCCCTTTGCTAGAAGGAAATTCTCATTAACTTTTAGTGTATAAGAAGACAGATTTATAACATTATTCATTTCAATTTTTTGTCTATATAAATATATATGTTTATTTATAATTTTTGCATTCTTAAATGTTAATTTCTTTAGGTTTCAAGGAATATATACATTCACTCACTTCAGCACTATCATCACTTTTTCATTATATTTAGTGCTACATATCATATTTATTTTATTTTATTGGTTATATTTTTCAGATTTCAAGCTGGAGGATATATGTTGTTTTAATATATACACATTCTATAGTTGTTCTATTTATTATTTATAATAGGATATAACATTCTGTATGAACCGAACTTTTGTAGTTTACTGTATGATGTTTGTCTATCAGATGATATCTGACGATCGCTCCATTGTCTATGGAGTGATCATATTTTAGATAACTGATGTTCATCATTGCTTTACCAGAGACATTATAAAGCTGATGTTGCCCCAATGTAAATTATATTTGTGGCCACCTGGCTGCCCTGTTAGACAGGACGATTTTCCAGTTGCATAGCCAATTTGACAGTGCCTGATCGAATGCGATCATGTGACTTCATTGTTTATTAGCAGAGTAAGTTTGACACTGCCGAATCGAATGCGATCATGTGACCGCCCGTCTAGATGGGTTGCCCACGTGGACGTTTAGAATGTCTGATATTGGTCTGCTGAGGGTAAGACACCTTGATGACTGGGAGGCTCATCCCAGATACTATAGAGATTGGTCTATATGCCATGAGCTGCCTCTTTCTGTTGCCCAGTGGCAGACCAATAGTAGGTATTTAAATTCATGTTGTTTGTGTCACGGTCACTAGGCAAATAAATACACAACAATGGTATAAGTGAATTTAACCAGTTTATTAAAATAATCAGAATAATGAAAAGAGCAAAAACACTTCCTCAGTCAAAGGGGAGTACGACGTGAGGACAGTGTCTAGTCCACTACCCAGGAGCTGACACTGAACCACCGCAGGTATGTAGATACGGAGTAGGTAGAACCAACTTGGTTCTAAACACTGATAGGCAACTTAATGCTGACACAGCACAGGAGCATACCCAGACAATCCCAGAGAAGGGAATGTCAGATGGATCTTTTGGGTAGCTGAAGGCGTAGTGATACCCACTGGGGACATGGATCAAAGGTAGCCAGCAGATACAGGCAATCTACAAATAGCACTACTCCAGGCAGCAGAGTAAGTGCTTAGGCAAGGCAGCTGGTAGGAGTGCACAGAGAGGAGGCCATGGATGAGACTAACTTGCACTTGACTGTTGGAAGCAACGGCTTGACTGAGCAGAGGCAACAGAGTACATGTGCTAGTACAGGTAGTCAGATAGGTAGCGCACAAAGGAGGCAACAGACTAGGCGGAGCGGAAGCAACTGCAACACTACCAGCTTGGTAGTTAAGTGCCAAAGGAAAGGAGCACACCCTTGATCTATACGAACAAGTGGTAATCAGACAGGAGAGATAATTAATATAGAGAGTGATAGTCAGGCAGGCCACAGTCGGAAGCTAGATCTGGTAGTCAGCCACAGCAGAGGTCAACACAGAGAGGGTAGTCGGACAAGCCACAGTCATACACAGATCAGGTAGTCAGACGGAGCCACAGGTCACAATAAGAAGGGGTAGTCAAACAGGCCAAGGATCGAACACCAGGGAGTAACGGAAGCCAAGCAAGGGTCAGACGAGCAACACAGCAATGCGCACAGAAACACCATGAAAGGGTGACAAAGCCCAGTTCGAGGCCAGGCTATAAAACCGAGGCCAGAAGGCGGAGCATAATCACTAAACTGACAGGAAGTATAAAATAACCAGCACAATGTCAGAGACATGCGCCCACAGATGGATCAAGTCAGCGTCATGCTGCTCCACTCCATACTACCGGACAGGCACAGCAGGCAAGGAAATCACAGGCATCGTGATAGTACCCACCCTTTAACGACCTCCTACCCACGAAAGAGGACCAGGCTTGAGAGGAAAAATGGGTGTGGAATCTGTGGAGCAAAGCAGGAGTGTGCACATGACCACTGGCCACCCAGGAACGCTCCCTAGGACCATACCCCCTCCAATGTACTAAATACTTCAAGTGCCCCCTAATTCTGCGAGAGTCCAGAATGGACTGCACTTCTTATTCCTCCTGGCCATTGACTTGGACCGGCCGAGGTAAAACGGGTACAGAGGTGTAGCGGATACAGATCAAAGGCTTAAGCAGTGACACATGGAAGACTTTATGAATGCGCATGCCAGCCGGAAGATCCAGGGAGTAAGAGATAGGGTTGATCCTACACAGCACCCAGTAGGGGCCTACAAACCGGGGAGCCAGTTTTTTTACATGGTACCTGGAGGTTAAAATTCCAAGAGGACAGTCACACTCTGTCACCCTTTTTACCTCGGTGTCACTTGTGGTTTTGTCTCCGGCTCCATCTTCTCTCCCTTGCTCTTTCCTGTGGGCATTCTCCCGTCCCTGTTTGCGGCCTGTTCCAGCTACCTCGCTTGTTCTCGGTGGGATGCCTCTTCCGGGTTAGCTAGGGGACACGTCATCGCCCTTGACGTCACTATCACTCTCCTATAATAGGCAGCATTCTCAGCCGCTCGGAGCACTTTCACAGTGTTCCTTAGTCTGTATTGACCTGGTCCTAGACATCAGCACCCTGATAGTTAGATCCAGTTTGTCCCTTCCCTTAATCCGTTCCTGTTCTTGTCTTCCAGTTGTGATCTCCTGTGTTTGACCCAAGGCTATCCTCTCTGACCATTCTATTTGATCTCCAGTGTATGACCCAAGGCTATCCTCTCTGACCACTCTACTGCTTGATTTCCGGTGTATGACCCAAGGCTATCCTCTCTGACTACTCTACTGCTTGATCTCCAGTTTATGACCCAAGGCTATCCTCTCTGACCACTCTACTGCTTGATCTCCAGTGTATGACCTTCGGCTATCCACAAAGACCACTCCTCAGATTTATCCATGAACTGTGTAGACCGTTAGCTATTCAGTTTTTCCTTATGTCTTTTCTTTCTTTGGCGAGTTGTCGCTGTCCTTCAGCCAACATTCTCTAGTCGCGTACTCAACTCCTCATACCCCAGCCTTCACTCTCCCCTGCAGGAGATCTTGTGCTGCAGGACTTCCGTCTAGCCTAGTCCCTTTCTTCAGGCTTCCTTCACTTTTGTCCTTCTTCCGACAGCCTCCGTTTCACAAGCACCGCCCTCTATCGTTGCACCCGAGCACTCTCTCTCCTGCAGGAGAAGGGAATGTCAGATGGAACTTTTGGGTAGCTGACTGCGTAGTGATACCCAGCGGGGAAACGGAGCGAATGTAGGTAGCCAGCAGATACAGGCAATCTGCAAACAGCGCTCCTCTCTGTGCACTTGCCTGTCGGAGGCAACGGCTTGACTGAGCAGAGGCAACAGAGTACATGCGCTAGTACAGGTAGCCAGATAGGTAGCGCACAAAGTGGGCAACAGACTAGGTGGAATGGAAGCAGCTGCAACACTACCAGCTTGGTAGTTAAGTGCCAAAGGAAAAGAGCTCGCTCTTGATCTATACAAACAAGTGGTAGTCAGACAGGAGAGATACCTAATACAGAGCAAAGTCAGACAGGCCACAGTTGGAAGCTGGACTGGGTTGTCAGCCACAGCACAGGTCAAAACGGGGAGGGTAGTCGGACAAGCCAGAGTCATACACGGATCAGGTAGTCAGATGGAGCCACAGGTCACAACCGGAACGGGTAGTCAGACAGGCCAAGGATCGAACACCAGGGAGTAATGGAAGCCAAGTAAGAGTCAGACGAGCAATACAGCAATGCGCACAGAAACACCACGAAAGGGCAACTAAGCCCAGTTCGTGGCCAGGCTATAAAGCCAATGCCAGAAGGTGGAGCATAATCGCTTAACTGACTGGAAGTATAAAATAGCGAGCGCGACGTCTGAGAGACGTGCGCCTGCAGATGGATCAAGTCAGAGTCATGCCGCTCCACTCCATACTACCGGACAGGCACAGGAGGCAAGGAAATCACGGGCACCGTTATAGTTTGCTGGCTACAACCTTTATGACCCTAAGTCTTTATTTTTAATTTGAAAAAGCGGCATTTTTAGCCGCAAAACACATTAGAAGCACTATTGGGTTTCAAATGTTTATCTTATCAATTGTTTTTAACAGTTTTTACTATACTAATATATTTGTGCAATTTTTTTTTTTTATTTAACATTGATATACTTTTTGAATATTGGAGCCGTGCTGAGTGTCCTGTGTTCGAGTGTTTCCTAGGCGGAGAAGGTATTTCTCCAAATGTGAAATAGTCAGTTAATCTAGAGCTGACAACTTCAGTTGAGTACCAAACTTTGTTCATATATATATATATATATATATATATATATATATATATATATATATATTGCTTGTGAAAGTCAATATCACACTGTTGGGCACCTTTCGTGTTCCTCTTTCTGTTTTTGTATGGTCGATCACTCTGGGGAGAGCGTTGGAAGAAGGAGCAGCCTGCTTTGTATCAGAGAACAAGAGTCTCGCTGATTTGGGGCAGCTTTAAGTATCCCCTCAAGCGCTATAGCTGTTCACATAAATGTGCTGATAGTGACTAATTTTGTGAGTATCACTCATTTGGGTGATTGGTGGAGGTTCATTTGACCTGTTTGATTCAACACACGGGGCGCCTTCTGTTCCTTTTTTCTAATCGTTGTATCTGTATATCCACATAGATATCATACCATTTTTCTATCTGTGTACATATATATTTTCAAAATATCTGCAGAACGATGCAACTGTTATTCATCCATATCTTTTTTGTTTTATCTCATTCAATACAAGAATTCTAAGTAGTTGACATATGACTCTTTGTTTGTCATGATGGTATCCTATGCATTGCATTGAGATGCATGGAATACCACCATGGCATTCACAGATTGATGAACGTGACAGGATCCTGTCCATGAAGTCTGTTCCAGTTCAATCCTGAAGGGCAACAATCAAGCCAGTAGAGAAGGATATCTGTGATTGAGGCCTGTTGTTTTTCTGGATAAGCCCATCCATCTTTCTGAGTGAGGCAGCTGTACTCAGAGATATCCATCATTCATGGCCTGTTGGTGAACAAGCTACAATGGTTCATATTTGGTTCCCATGTGTATCCTGCAAATAGTGGCTGGTGTAACCTGCATCAATGGCATCACCATTTTTGAGTATCCAAGTGGGAATCAAATGTGAGATATGTCATTTCATGCTAAAGTAAATAGTTGCATACACAACACATGGCTTACATTTTCTCCTTTAAATCCGGGGAATTATTTTAGGCCTGTGTGTTGCACATACAACCAGTTATTCTCAGTTGCACTGTGATGTGTGACCTGATCCATCCTTTTTGTGATTCAGTAAGTAGTGATGAAGACCTGATCAACTGAACATGATGCCGACTTCTCCAGTGATCTCATTTCCCCATTTTCAATGTTTTCTATGGGGTCTATACAATGGGACCTTAGCAACTTGATTCATGTTATTGAATAGTCTCCATAGACTAACACTGGGATTGGTGAAGTGAGGGTATGTAAGGGTTAATTTCTCTCCATCATCTCTTTTTCACCACTTAGTGAATGTCCCCTGTTTAGCATGTAATCTTTAGCCTTTAGACTTGTGTTTGTTTTCTGGTTTACCCTTTGAGTACAGAGGAGTTGACAAAGCATTGTTGAGCGATGCATTGGTAATCCCTCTAGCACTCAAGGGGTTATGTGCTGGTTTCCCTGTGAGTACATGGGTGACATTGTGTAGGAGCAGTTATGATGTTTAACATAAAACACTTTTATGAACAGGGTTTGTGTGGATTGTGTGTGATCAGCACAGCAACATGAGGGTTAACCTGGGACTTGGACAGGTTCGGGTCTGGTTGAACCTTGACATTTGTCCTTGTATTGTGTCCTGTTTTAACCCTCAGGGTGCTGTGTTGGTGCAGTTGTGTGGATAAGTGATGGGTATGTGTTGGGGTATGACTGTGTTGGCGTGTGATGGTTGTGTGGGTTGATGTGGTATGTGGTTATGTGATGATGCACTTACTGGAAGTGTTTAAGCTCATCTCTTTCCCAGTATCTGATCCACCAGGGTCACCCTCAATGAGTGTGGAGGTCTGCCACAGCACCTCCTCCAAGCAGTTGTAGGTGATGTCTACAGGTAGACCACCTCCGGTGCCTCAGGCTTATAGGGTGGCATCCCCCTTCTTCACCTGCCTCTTGCAGTCACCCCATCTCTTTTTGATGGAGTCCATGTCCCGTCTGCAGCTAGCCACCAAATTCACCCAGCTGCAGATCTGGTTCCAGGCAGCCTTCCTCTTCGTAGCCAGGCCAGGGACCTGTCACGGTTTTTGATGAACACTCAGGTAAGGTTAAAATGACTTTATTGTGTAAAGTGCATACAAGGAATAAGGCCGCAGGCCCACAATACGAAACAAATATATATAGCAAGTCAATGAGGCAATGACTGGAATCCGAATAACTGAGATAGGATGCTGAGAACTGGAGGTACCTAAGGCAGGCAACCTTCCCATAGTGGACTAGGTTTAATCAGGCTACTCGACCTGAGACTGACAGCAGGACTGACGGTGACAGGTAGTCCTGTAGGTGGTAATTGGCACGAGACCCAGATGCCTGGATGGCACAGAACCCAGTAGACAGAGAGGTAACACTGACCAAGGGACAGGGGTCCCAGGGTGACCGAGGCCACCACTTACAGATGGTAAACCCTAGAACGCTAGGGGTGGATCAAAGGCAGACAACTGGAAGGCCACAAGTGTCCCCTCACACGACAGTGTGACTAAATGCAATTGCTGGCTCTAGGCCCAAAGGCTACTGTGACAAGGAGTGTGATGTAACGCAAGTGCTGGCCCTTGCCCAGGCACTGCAACAGCGAAGGAGCATAGGCTATGCCTAGACAGTCTAGGCACTGAACGGGTTAACTGGAGATGCCCAGAGGTATACATAAACTCCCACAGGGAGTGAGACCAGCTATAGTGCAGAGGAAGACACAGAAAGATCTGAGTAATTAATTCAGCACTTGATAGCACTGTACCGTTACTTCGCTTGTGTACACCACCAAGGGCGGTTACAGTAAGTAGCTATAGCACGAATGCCAACCCTATGGTCGACAAGATAAGAATAGCGCCATGCGGTGCATCACAAACAAGGCAACTGGGAATCCGCTGCTTGTAATGCTGGCTAGACTAGGACAACAGAGGAATACAGCCATTCACGGATGGCAACGGAACGAATGCTCAGCCAGGGATGATTACAAGCGTAACTGAAGCACAGCCTGGTCAGGAGCAAAGGATCAGGCTCAATAGCCAGACAGGTCAGCAACAGAGTGGGTTCTCGGCCAGATCAGTACAGCAACGGAGCAGGTTCTCAGCCAGATCAGTCGGTAACGGAGTGGGTTCTCAGCCAGATCAGTCGGTAACGGAGCAGGTTCTCAGCCAGATCAGTTTAGCAACGGAGCGGGTTCTCAGCCAGATCAGTCGGTAATGGAGCAGGTACTCAGCCAGATTAGTTCAGCAACGGAGCAGGTTCTCAGCCATATTAGTCGGTAACAGAGCAGGTACTCAGCCAGATCAGTTCAGCAATGGAGGGGGTTCTCAGCCAGATCAGTCGGTAACGGAGCAGTAACACAGGAAGCACGGGAACGTCGTCAGCCAGGCCGGGTCATACACGATAACAGCAAATGGTAACAAATGTCAAGAACAGATACACCACAAAGGGCGCCTTGGTATAGACATGACAGGGTAAATAAAGGCAAGCCCTGGGTGGAGCAACAATATCAGGCCAATAAGAGGACGGCATTGAAATTAGGCAAAATAACAATGTCACCATCAGAGCAGGAACACGGGCACCATGTCAGGACCCTTTCCCTCGGAAAGAGGACACTCTCCCTCTCCAAAACAGCCTTCATGAGGGCCCTATTATCTTCCTCTGTATAGCGAGGATCCCTGATCCTGTCATCCTCAGCTCTGGCCTGAGAGGTGTCAGAACCAGAGTGTCCTGCCTGTGCTCCCCCTGCATGTGTGCGGTGGTCCCCAGCAGGTACCCCTCGTCCCACTGCAGGTTCTGTCTCTGGACTCCGTGTGCCTGCTCTTCTGGGCCGGGTCCCCCTCCGTCCTGCGGATCTCCCTCTCCCACCCCTACTCTGCTCAGGGATGCCCTCCTGACCTTCCTCCTCCTCCTCCACTACTCTCCCCATCCCTCTCTCCTGTCCTTCTCTCCTGGCCATCATTCACCCACTCTTACCCAGGCACTCCCACAGGCCCTCACAGATACACTCAATCTCATTCACTCTCTGTCACACGCTTTCTCTCACAGATTCACACTGTAAAAATAAAGTTTAAGAAATGTGTAACTTGTTATAAAAAAAAAGACTGTATATATGGATTTGTGTTTGTATGGGTGTATGTGCTATGTGCAAAAGTGTGCTATGTGTCTATTTAAATGTAATTCTCTCCTCTCCAAAATCCTTCCATCTTACTCTGTATGTTTCTCTCTCTTTCCCTCTCTCTAAATGCTTTCCTCCACTCCTGGGTCCTGTGATCGAGCTCACCAAAACTCGAAACACAGACAAGGTGTGACCGTTATTTTGGGGTATATATAGGTGTATTTGAACATTTGTGCTACTTTGGGGCCTTGGGAGTGGATGTAGGTTTGAATTTTGTTTGTTTATCTATCAGGGTTGCTAGCCAGCGCCAGCTGTTATGTTACATTTTAACTGAAGTTGTGTTTTAACGGGTGATTGGGACACACAGTGATGCGAAAAAAGGTGCGATGCAGGTTTTTGTTTTACACATTTTTGTTGTGCCTACGCTCATTAGATATTCTTGTAGACTACCTGTCGTATCCGCCTTAAATTATGTATTATTTGCGGCCGATAGGCCTTGTTTACTTAGCGGCTGTTTTAAAGTGAACCTTTAAATCTACTCCTATGTCTGTTTATAAACTCTTTGAGAAATCAGTTGGAAAGTGTGACTCTGTATGAGTAAAGATGCCTAAATAAACAATCATCCTATAAAAACATGATGTTTTCACTGAAGGTAGACACAATATAAGCAGCTACAGATCTAGATAGACATGCTGTACTGTTCTGCAGTGATATTTTGCAAAAATTGAGGCAGGAGAGGCTCATAATGACTGCTATCACTATGAGCAGCAAAAAAGAGGAACTGGAAGGACCCTTATTATGTGTCCACTGAGTCTGAGGAGGAAGTGACTAGCAGTACTGTACCAATGCTGTCCAGTCCCCCTAAATCACCCCAAGGGATCTTGGTGAATGTAATGAGAAGGGAGGGAGAAAGGGACTGGGAAGGAAGGGATAAAAGGGAATGGGAAGGGAGGGAGAAAAGGGTAGTACTAGTGAGAGCAGGACAGGTCAGCTGCCTGTGCCTGCTGCAAGATGTGCTGCCCCTGCTGCCAGTACCACCATTGCTGTTCCTGCAGCTACTAGAGTTGTACCTGCTGCCAGACGTGCTGTCCATGCTGCCTCCAGCACTGTACCTGCTACCAGTGCTGAACCTGCTGCTAGTGCTGAACCAGCTGCCAGTGCTGAAACTGCTGCCAGTGCTGAACCTACTGCTAGTGCTGAACTTGCTCCACCAATACTTTGCCTGTGCTAGTGTTTCTTGCAGTACTCAGGGGGGAAGGAGAAAATGATACCAAGTGTGTCAGCAAGGGACCCTAAATCACACTTGCCATTCCCAAGCAGTCCTGCCAGTGCTAGTACTACTGCTACTAAGGTCCAGCAGCTTGTTAGCGTTAGGAGTGAAGGAGGGGGTAATCAACAATATCCTGTTATTACTTGTGACTGTGAGACTGAGGAGGAAGACTCTGCAGCTGAACTTGATGTGGTTGGTGTTAGTGGTAGTAGTAGCAGTAATGGTGAAGCAGCCGGAGTGGTAGGGGAAATATTTGACAGCATCCAGACCAGCAGTCAAGGGAGACCACAAAATTGCTCTCACCCTGGGACTGGGAGTCCTCCCCTTCCCTTCACCACAGTGTGCTGGTGGAACATGACCCTGAAGAGGCTAGAACTGGTGTTAGGGGAGGAGAGCAGGCTCAGAATTAATACCACCACCAGCAGAAGCACAGGTCAGCTGTCTGTGCCTGCTGCTACTTCTGCTAGTATTAGTCTGCCTTCTTCTTCATGTCAAGTATGGCAAGTATGATATTAGGGAACCCTCTGTCACATTGCTCATCACCTCCTCCAAGAAGCATTGAGATGCCTGGAATAGAGCAGCAGCAACAACAGCATGTAGGGACTAGTGGTGGTGGTGATGATGATGCTGGAGAATCTGGGATGGAAGAGATATTGATGGCCTTTTTAGAAGAAACTGAGAAGGAGACAGGGATGAGGATGGGCATCACTACCACCACTAGCAGTGCCATTTTGGAATTAGAGGAATTTGCAACTGCTCTAATTCCTTCTGATGCTGAGATGCAAGGGCAGCAGGATGCTTAGGGGCAGACTAGTGTGCCACAGACCACTGTGGACACGGTGGGAATGGGATCAACAAGTGATGCAGGTCTAGGACAGGTTCCACTTGCCAGCAGTAGCAATACTGCTGATCCTAGTTGCAGTGCTGAATCTATAGCAGTAGCAGCAACAGCAGCAACATTATCCTCTGCCACAGACAATGAAAGGGAATGTGGAGGACAAGAAGAAAGAGGCCATTCTTCTCCATCTGTTCTCTGTTGGGGAAGGGCACAGTGCAGTCATTAGCAATGGCACTGTGCACAATTTGTGACAAGTCAGTGAAAAGAGGAAAGGAGGGAACACACCTTGGCACAAGCTCTCTGATATCACACATGAAACACAGACACCATGATATTTACTCCAAATATGTTAAAGCCAAGCACCCACCACAGAAATCAATCACTGCTTTTGCTGTCCCTGACTCACCAGAAGAAGGAGGAATAGAACAACTCAGGCAGAGACTGGAAGTTCCAGGACGAGTGAAACAACTAGCTCGCCATCACCTTCTAGGGTAACTACATCATCTGCCAATCCACCTCGTTCATTACCTCCCCCACTAAATGATAGCCACTCTGTTGATGTTAGGATGTGGCAGTTCGTCTCTACTCATTGTACACTGTGTGGTGCACTGACCACACATGTCAGTGTGGTGGAGGAGAATCGTAATCAGTGAATCAAGCGGCATCTGAGGAGATTCCATACTGCAGAATATGCCAAGATGGTGGCAGGGAGGGTTCATCATTACTATTAAACTGTCAGCAAGTTGTCATGTGTCCTTAGCGGGTATGGAACAGGGGTACAGTGGCAGCGGCAGTACTTGGTTTTGGGTGTCATGGTGTTTGGATACAGTTGTGCCCCAGATGTAATTTACCACATACATACTATGCATATTGCAGTTGCTGATTAGACCTGCTGTTCCTGCTCTCAAGGGAAAAAATATATTCTAATAACAACACACCCATGATGATTTTGGAGGAGGGGCAGGTGGAAACGATTTAATGGCCAACTTCTTCTTTTCTCCACATATACAGGGGGCTACTTATTCTGCTGCTACTGCCTCAGGGGCATCACTGGAGCCAATCATGGCAAGTGACACCTTCACCATCCATCTTCCATATTACTGCTATTGTTGATCCCATTCCCTTTCAGCTGCCTAATAATTCTGCTGCTTAAACAACTCAGCAGCAGCAGTACAAGCAGCAGTTGCAACTCAGGACTCAGGAGGACATTTAACAGTGGTCACTGGCCAACGTGACCTGCTGGCATTAGGCCAGTAGGGCATTTTTATTTTTTTCTCAGGGCTTGTGTTTTGAAAAAAATAAAAAACTAGTCTTACAAAAAAAAATAAACATTTTTTGTGGGGTTTGTTTGTAACAAGTATATATCCTACAAATCAATGTTTCCTTAGGGCTTATGCCAAACAAGCTTAAGTCCTACAAATCAATGTTTCTTCAGGGCTTGGGCCTCTAATAAGTCTAAGTCCTACAAAGGACTCTAACAACAAATCAAACAAATCATCCTCTACAAAGTACTCTATCAAGTCAAGTATCAGTCCACCCCAGTGGCAGCTTATGTCAGGGGGTTCCTGTCTCTATCACTTTACATATTTATTAACTGTCCCCCCAATAACAATCAAGAAACCCCCCAAAACAAATTTGATTTGATTTAGGATTTATTTTTTAAATGCCCCCCAATCCCAGTAAACAACCCCCCAAAAAATCATCCCCTGTTCAACTGATTCTTTCTCCACGCCCCATGCCCCTTTTATACTATGCCTTTGGGAAATAAAATAATATTTGCAATGTGTTGTGTGTGACTTCTATGTTCCCATTGATTTCAATGGAATGAGCTAGGCGAAAAAAAAAGTGGAAAAAACTGGAAAATCAACACTTTTAGTGGGAAATTTTCACCAAGTAGAAAGTGCCATTTTTCACCGATTTCAGTTTGAGGAGGAAATTTTCGCCCATCCCTAATGATGAGTTCTACTGTTGGAAGAGCAGTTGGAAGTGCAGCACCTGTGACACATAGTAATAGTATAATTTCATCAATATCTAGCCCTCTGAGGTTGTTTTTGGAGATTACAGGAGTGCCCACAATTCATGTCAATAAAGAAATAAAGTTACACAGTTCTATCACTATGTACTACAATCCCACACATACTAAGTTTTTAGAAAGTAGTCAAAACCTGCACAAAAATAATGCAAAAATATGCCTGTGGAATAGTAAACTTTCCAGAATGTTGGCGGTTGACATGCTACCCTTTTTGCTGTTGAAAACAGAGAATTTAAAGAATTTCTGTCATGTGTTGCAAATTGCTGGAATATCCCAAGCCACAGGTTTTTTTGAGGATGGTTGTGCCAATGTTACTTAAACAGGAAGTTTGTGCACAAAAGGAAAAAAGCACTCAGCCTGCTAGCAATATTTTCAAGGCATATGTTGACAGGGCTGGTGCAAGGATTTTTTTATACACAGGCGAAGGTGCATTTTGATGCCCCCCCCCAACCCAGACACAATCCCCTGACCCCCCCCTGACCTTGCCACAATCCCCTGCCCCGCCCACATATTCACCTCCACACTCTCCCCACCTCCAAATTGCCCCTTCCACAATGCTCCCTTCATCTCCACAATGCCCCTTCATCTCCACATTGCCCTTTCCACAATACCCCCTTATCTCTGCATTGCCCCTTCATCTCCACAATGTCCCTTCCACATCGCCCCCTTATCTCCACATTGCCCTTTCCACAATGCCCCCTTATCTCCACATTGCCCCTTCATCTCCACAATGCCCATTCCACAATGCCCCCTTATCTCCACAATGCCCATTCCACAATGCCCCCTTATCTCCACAATACCCCTTCCACAATGCCCCCTTATCTCCACATTGCCCCTTTATCTCCACATTGCCCCTTCCACAATGCTCCCTTCATCTCCACCTCCACAATGCCCCTTCCACAATGCTCCCTTCATCTTCACAATGCCCCCTTATCTTCACAATGCCCCCTTCATCTCCACATTGACCCATCCATAATGCCCCTTCATCTCCACAATGCCCCCTCCACATTGACCCTTCCATAATGCCCCTTCAGCCCCCTACCTTGAGTCCCTGGTGGTCTAGCGGCGTGCCACAGCTTAGAGCTCTGTGCCTCCTTCGGCACAGAGCTGAGGCTCCAGCACGCTGCTCTCAGTAATGCAGAGCGCTGGGAGATGATGTCATCTCCCAGCGCTCTGTATTACTACAGAGCCTGGGTCTCTCTGCGGTGTGTAACATAGACGCTGCGAGGGAGTGCTGATTTACACTACCAAGCGCTCCCTCGCGGCGTCTTTGTAACACACCGCAGAGAGACCCAGGCAGATATATATAAACTAAAAAAAAAACAACAACTTCAGTCTTTTCGGCGCCCCTCCATTGCGGCGCCCTAAGGCAGCTGCCTGTTCTACCTTAATGGCAGCGCCGGCCCTGTATGTTGCTATAGGACTCACAATTTTTACTTACAGCTATTTCTCCACTTCAGCCCTCAGAATAAGTAATGTTGTGGGGGGAAATTTAACAGTCATGAAAAACATAGTCGAAAAATAGCAAAGCTCTTGCTGGAAATTTACTGGCAATTTCGAAAAGGAAAACATTTGATGTATTTTCTATGGGAGTTATTTTTCATGTAAAAAGTGGGAAATTGTGTTTTTCACAAAAATTCCTGCGGGAAGTTTCTCTGACTTTTCACACATACCTTCTACAGTATAAACCTCCTTTAGATAACAGTTACAGTTAGGTATGTAACCCCCACACATTACACTGAAAACTCTGGAATGCGGAAAATGACTCTCTTTCTATCAAAATAAACTAAGCTAATGCAATGTGTTGGAGATCTCTCTGGTATTCAATTTAAAGCAATTGAAATGTTTGGAAATGGTATTCACTACATTTTCTCTTGGTTTTTGCCATAATTGTAACATTTTATTAGTACATCAGCCACAGTGACTCAGCTGTCCCATATAATGTAGTAGAATGCATGTCTGAACAGCAAGTAAACTTTAGGCAGTACTAGGCAGGTTTAAGTGAAAAACAAAACATAATAAACTAATAATTTAGGAATGGCGCATAGCTCCACATCATCCACCTGCAATGACCACTCTCAGTATTAGGGATGGGTGAAAATGTTTGTCTCAAACTGAAATCGGCAAAAAATGTCACTTTCTGCTTGGTGAAAAATTTCCCGCTTTTTTGCCTAGCTCATTGCATTGAAATCAAAGGGAAGAAAACATTTTCTCAGCCACACAAAAGTTTTCTCTAGTTTTCTACAGCCATATACAAGGGTGTCAGGCTCTCACAACATGCCATTCTGTGTTTGTGTGAGGAGAGAGCAGCACATTTTTGACCTAGAGAAGATAGGCAAATTAAGGGGAATTGAAGCTTAGTTTAAGGTGTCATTTAGGTAGGACACTTGTCCTCTATGGAGTTTGGAGGCACTCTGTGGCAGAAGAAGAGAGGAACAAGGTTGACCCAAAACACCTAAAAATTTGGTGTGATTGACTGGCAAGACATGGGAAGCTGGGGTCCAAATTGCTTGCTATTTTTGCTTTTATTGTCTCTATGTTGGGGAAGTCTGTGGAAAGAAGTTGTTGATTTTGTTTTTTAGTTATATATATTTTTTGCGGGACTAACTGTGATAAGATAAATAAAAAAATAAAAAATACATAAGTAATTAAACAAATAAATATATTAGACAGCTGACTGGGAGCCTGATGTGAGCTCTGTGATTGAGGCAGACTTGATAGACAGCAGACGACATTGAGAATTTTGCTGAGGGCCAAGGCAAGACATCACAAGCCATCAGTTGTGCACTTTAAAGAGTACTCAACTACTGTGTGTTTTTAATGTCTAGCAAATTCATAAGCATGAGGGGGAAAGGTGGAGCAGTGCAGGGATGTGGAAGTAAAGTCGTAGTACAAAAACTGACTGCAGCAATGGTTGCTGCAGCACACACAATAAATGATGATGATCCCTCTCCTCCCGGGTTGGATGCAGTTTGTCAAGGTCCCCCAATCACTCTACGCCAGTCCCCCACCACCACTACCATACACATCTGCCACATTGTAGGTTGTACTTTATTTTTTTTTTAAATCAATTGACATCATCATGAATATGTGCCAGTGTCACTTAAGCAGGACGTAAGCGTTGTGCACAAAAGACAAATGCACTCTGCATGCTAAGACATTTTTGAAGGTATGTGTTGCTGTAGGACTCCCAACTTTGACTTCCAGCTACATATTTCTCCACTACAGCCCTTAGAAGTAGTAATATTGTTCTGGGAAATGTTGCAACACAATAAACATAGGAGAAAAATGTGTTGCAATAGGAAAAAAATTGTTGGAATAGGACGCAAATGTGTTGGAATTGGAGAAAAATGTGTTGGAATTGGAGAAAAATATGTTGGGATAGGTGAAAAATTTGCTGGAATGGGGGAAAAGGAGGAAAATTTTGCATTGGAGAAAAGCAGAAAAATTGTCTATTTTTCGCAAAAAGTCATATGGGAAATTTTTATCACTTTTCGTCCACTCCTACTCAGTATGCATAGTTTTATGTTGTAGTGAGACAACAGGATTTGATGGGGCCAATATGTTCAATTCTATGTCTACTAATTTAGTGGACAAGGCTGGGGTCAATATGTGTGGTTCTACGGCTACTGTGGGAAAAGACTGAGGTACAATATTTGTGCTTCTATGTCTACTAGCGAAGTGGGACAAGGCTTGGGGAGTCAGTAGGTGTATGGTAAAAAAAAATCAAAAAAACTTTATTTTTTACTAGCATTCCAAAGGAAGGCAAAAGTTAAATTTTTCACACTTTTATCGTTTTGAGGTGAAATTTTTCACTCATCAGTACTTTTGCTGGATATTTTTCATTTCCATTACTTTTAGCTATTCTGAAGAGCTATACTATGCTGCATTCTTTGAATTAACTAATTCACTAAATGTAAATGAGCATGAATGGGGAACTAGTAATTTAAAAAGACAGTATATTATATTACCAGATAGCAGATCTACAATTCATTACAAAACAATGGAGGGAATATATGAAGCTGCTGGCTCAGCTCATGTTCTTTGCTTGTACTTTGGCATAAAAATATGAGGCTATAGGTACAATTGTATATGATTGCTTTAGTGCATACCATTGTATATGCCCTTGTTATTACTTTAGTGTGAGCATGTCCCAAACAACACCTCTATAGCTTGGACAGAAAAATAAACAATTTTATGTTTTGTTTTTACTAAATATGCAAAAAAAATTAACTCAGACAAACTTATCAAAATGCACATACCCTTCCACACTACCCTCCCTTTGGTAAAAGCAGAGTAAAGAGGCACACATTTGCACAGACAAAATAGTATATTGGAGTTAGGCAGGCACAGTGCACAAAAATTTGTTTTTAATTGTTTCAGTGTGGAATCATTTTAGTGCATCCCCTTAATGTACTGCATATATATCTATCATTTAATGGGCTAAACATAAGTAAATGTATTTACAATGTGCTGCATACCCTGTCTACTCCTTAAATTATTAATATTTTACTGAGCAATTCTCTATGACATAAGTGGAATATTTTTGTGCATGTATACAGTTGTACCAAACAAATAGAAATGAAAAAAAAAAACCTTAAAGCTAAAACATATAATCAATTTTTTTTGCATACTGTATTAAATGATTGCAATTGTAAGTTCTCACAGTGAACAAAATTACTATAATTTATATTAATAATCAGCAGTGTGGAAACCCTTTTTTCCTGCTGTCTGTCTTGTATCTTTTCTCTATTTTTTAAAGACATTCATTGTTTCTGTTCATGCTAACCATATTAACGAAACATGAAAAATTCTACGGGATTTCTAGTTCTCATAATTTAGATGTTGTCTTTTTTAAAAGAGGCTTAATTACAATCTGAATAGGTCAGTCTGTGTGCCTGACATTTCTTCTCTGTTTCCTTTGACCTTTTTATAATAATGCTTCATTTTGGTGAGGGGGAAGGGACAGTGTTGCACTACAGAAATATGAACTAATCTTTTGTGAATGCCCTGAATAAATATGAAATGCATGAATGTATTTTAGGCTCCCTGTAATATAAAATAAACTACAAGTTATATTACATTTGATTTTTACATTAAAATCCTGATTTGCATTTTGCCTTCCACGTTACTCATTTAGACACATCTGCAAATATTAAAAAATGTTAGGGGAGATTTAGTAACTGTAGATAATCTGAAGGAGGGGTGTGCAGTGCCTTGGGAAGCAATGCATTTCACACCCTTCTGGTCCACAAGGGGATAATAATTGTGTAATCAAGAACACTTACATTGATAATATTCTTAAACAGATACCAGAAAATGAGAAAGAAAAAGCAGTACAATATATTAGTATTTGGCACACAATTTTGTGAGCCAGTACTGATAAATGAGTAAAGTTAAACATTGAATAAATTATTATTTAAAGGGATAGTAATGTTTCACAAAAAAAAGCTCTGATTAGTCTTCACAGTATTTGGGCCATGGAGAGTATGATTTCAGTAGTGTCAGAGTTGAAGTTCAAGAGTAATTTAATGATAAAGAATCCCCCTCCTGTCTCTTTTACTGATGTAACACTGCTTACCTCAGAGCAGCAAGACTGTCCGGATGGATCTCAGAGAGGGACAATCTTCAGTGAGTATGAGGAAAAATCTGAAAAACATGCCATGGGGGGGCAGGGTTTTCCATATGTTCACAGTAAGAAGATTGTCCTTTGCTGCAACCTTTCTGGTCAAGAGACCAGATTCCACAACTGAGGGGATGCAGCTTACACTAGGTAACAGGGGCAGGAGGGGGATACTTTTAGGGGTGGGCAAAATATCTCGACGTGTTCCCACAGGAAATTTGGCTAAAACTATATTCTTGTCAGCTTTTTTGTCAGAAAAATCAGCTTTAAATTTATTAAATAAAATTTTAGCATTTTTCGCCCATTGGGCAAAATATTTCACCATATTTCAATGGCTACAAAGTTTCCGCCCATTGATTTACGTTGCTTTCACATTTTCACTATATAAAACGTGACGTATTTGCAGAAATCAAACAGAATAAAAGCAGCTATAGAGCAAGGTAGACTTGCTGTGTTGTTCTGCTGTGATTTTGAGGAAAAATTGAGGCAGGAGAAGCTCATAGTGACTGCTATCACTATAAGCAGGATTCAAAATAATAAAAGGAGGAACTGGAAGGACCATTATGTGTCCACTGAATCTGAGGAGGAAGTGAGCACAACAGAAGCAATGTTGGCCAATCCCCCTAAATCACCCTTAGGGTTTTTGGGGAAATTACTGTCAAGGGCGGAACAAAAGGGTAGTACTATTAGTGAGAGCAGGACGGGTCATCTGCCTGTGCCTGCTGCCAGACATGCTGCCCCTGCTGCCAGATGTGCTGCGCCTGCTGTAAGATCTGTAAGATGTGTTATGTCAGATGTGCTGCCCTGCTGCCAGGGCCACCACTAGTGATGTGCCTGCCGCCAGTGCTGCTCTTGCTTTCACAAATGCTGTGCCTGCTGCCAGTGCTGAACCTGTTGCCACCAGTGCTGAAGCTGTTGTTAGTGTGTCTTGTAATACTCAGGAGGGGGGGAAAGGAGAAGATGATACCAAGTGTGACTGCAGGGGACCCTAAGTCACACTTGCCATCCCCAAGTACTAGTACTACTACTACTAAGGTCCAGCAGCTTGTTAGAGTTAGGAGTGAAGGAGGGAGTAATTAATATCCTCCTCTTAACAGTGACTGTGAGGAGGAAGACTTAAGGGCTGAAATTGATGTAGTTGGTGTTAATAGTAGTAGTAACAGTGATGGTGAAGCAGCTGGTGGGACTAGTGTTAGGAGAGTGGTAGGGGAAGCAATTGAGAGCATCCATACTAGTGGTCAAGGGAGCCCACACCATTCTTTTGAACCTGGGAGCCCCCTTAACCCCACGGCATTGTCCATGTGGAACATGATCCTGAAGAAGGCAGAATTGCCACCACCACAATAATACCACCACCACCAGCAGGAGCACAGGTCAGCTGCCTGTGCCTTCTGCTACTGCTGCTACTGCTGCCAGTCTGCCTTCTTCAGGTCACCAAGAAATACCAGATGCGGGGACCATCTGTCACATTGCTTGTCACCTCCTCCAACCAGCAGTGAGCATTTGGAAATTTGCAGAATTTGCAACTGCTCCAATTCCTGCTGTTGCTGATCTGCAAGGGAAGCAGGATGCTGAGGAGCTGGCTAGTGTGCCACAGACCACAATGGACACAGTGGGAATGGCGTCAACAAGTAATCTGGGACTAGTAAAGGTTCAATTTGCCAGCAGCAACACATATACCAGACATGGTGGGGGCTAGTTATGGTGCTGCTACTTCCTCAGTTGCATCACTGGAGCTAGCCGTGGCAAGTGGAACCTTCATCATCCATCACCCATGTTACTGCTGTTGTTGAGCTCATTCCCTTTCAGCTGCCTAATCATCCTGCTGCTTAAACAACTCAGCAGCAAGAACAGCAGTCACAAATTCTGCATCTACATCAGGGCATTTGACAATGGCCAGGGCCGTTGGCCAACAGGACCTCACCTGCTGGAATTTATGTTTTTTCTCACGGCTTATGCTTTCAAAAAAATACAAAAAAAAATCATAGCCCTGCAAAAAATAAAACATTTTTTGGGGTTTGTTTCCTAACAAGTCCTACAAATCAATGTTTGCTTAGGGCTTGTGCCAAGCAATCTTAAGTCCTTCAAATCAATGTTTCCTCAGGGCTCGGTCTCAACAACAAATCTAACAAATCATCCTCTACAAAATACTCTATCAAGTCAAATATCAGTCCACCCCAGTGGCAGCTTATGTCAGGGGGTTCCTGTCTATCACTTTACAAACAAATGTCCTATTTTATTTTATTGATTTATTTTTTTATTAACTGCCCCCCCAATTCCAGTCAAGAACCCCCCAAAAAAACAAATTCCCTGTTCAACTGATTCATTCCCTAGACACAGGCACCCTCATTAGACCCCTTTTATACATGTCTTATGAGGTATTTTTAATTGTATTTAGGATTTATTTTTCATTAAGTGCCCCCCCAATCCCAGTAAACAAACCCCCCCAAAACATTCCCTGTTCAACTGATTCTTTCCCTACAACCCATCAACACAGGCACCCTCATGCCCCTTTTATATTTTGCTTTGGGAAATAAAATAATATTTATTATGTGCTGTGTGTAAATTCAAAATTCCCATTGATTTCAATATAATGAGCTAGGCGAAAAAAGCGGGAAAAAGCAGAAAATCTGTAATTTTCGGGGAAACTATTCACCATTTTCCACCGATTTCAGTTTGAGGCAAAAATATTTTCACCCATCCTTAGATATTTTATAATTCAATTACTTTTGAACTACAACTCTGACAGTATTGAAATAACACTCTCCATGGCCCAAATACTTTGAAGATAACTTGGGGCTGCTCTTTTTGTGAAACATTACTATCCCTTTAAATAAAAATGACTAAGATAACATATAGGTGATTTTGAAAGCTCTTTTTATATGATATTATTTCAACTTTAACTTACATGAAACTGCAGGGCACTGTTTGGATTGGCTCCCTCAGTAACAGAGAGCCACCAAGTATTCTTCTGATGGATGAGGAGTGATGTCACTGCTGACAGTGCTGACAATCCCTTTAAATACATTGGACAATGTAAAAATAGCCTTTTATAACCTAGTGTGTATGGTTGTATGGCTACCAGAGCAGGGGAGAATATGCTGGTACTCAGAACAGGAACTTCAGCCAGGCCAGGTCGGTACACAGAGCAGGAACGTCAGCCGGGCCGGGTCGGTATACAGAGCTGGAACGTCAGCCAGGCCGAGTCGGTATACAGAGCAGGAACGTCAGCCAATCCAAGTCAGTACACAGAGCAGGAACGTCAGCCGGGCCGGGTCAGTACACAGAGCAGGAACGTCAGCCAATCCGGGTTGGCACACAGAGCAGGAACGTAGAAAGCAGAGTAGTCAGGCAGTCCGGGTTGGTACACAGAGCAGGAACGGATACAGCAGAGTAGTCAGGCAGTCCGGGTCCTACACAGAGATCACACGAATAGCTGGACCAGGGCTGGCAACGGAAACACCACGAAAGGGCACCGGAGAAGTGACAAGGCCCAGTATTTAAGGACAAATACTGGGTGGGGCAAAGCCACATCAACCAATAAAAGGCAGCAGGAAGTAAAAACTGACAGAATGTCGCCAGCAAAAGCACTGGCACCGTGATAATGCTCCTGACCCAGTGATTCCCATTCCAGTAGCATTGTCCTGCTGGGGCAATATATTGAAGAAGATGAAACTGGCTAGCAGTATGAGTAGCATCACATGTCTGTTGTCTCTGCCTGCTGCTACTGCTGGTGTCGTGCGCCTTCTTTTGAGATGGCAAGTGTGATAGCAGGGGACAGTCTGTCACACTTGTCATCCCCAACCAGTCCCAAAGTGCAGCAAGAGACTGGAGGTGGTGGTGATGAGAGTGGGGGTGATAATGGTCCAGCTGATGTGGAGGAAGCATGAGAATGTTTTTGGTGGAATGCGATAAGGAATGGGAGAAAGAGATGGAAAATGGGATATGCATGACTGCTACCAACAGACCTGACATTGTGGAGCAGGCTGCTGCTGTGATTCCTGCTGCTGATTCATCAGAGGCAGACGTTTATCTGTCAGAGCAGCAGCAAGATGATGATGAACAAGCTAATGTGTCACAGACCATTGTGGCCACCATGGGAATGGGTTCTTCAAGTAGTGATACAGACTAGGACAGGCCCCACTTGCCACCAATACTCCTAAATCTAGCTCTAGTACTGGTGCTGAGGCAGAATCACTTGGCCCAGTCAGTGAAGGTGATTTTGGAGAAGAAGATGAAGAAGGCCATTCTTCTACACCTCTCCACTCACTGAAATCATAGGTGTGGGAATAGTTTTGCCTTGGGGCAGGCACAGTGGACATTCATCTGCATTGTGAACTATATGTGATGATAATGTAGTAAAAAGGGGAAAGGAGAAGACACACCTTGATACATATGCCCTCATAAAATACCTGCAATATAGGCACTGTACTACATATGTTAAGCATGTGAAAGAAAAAAACTAAAAATAAGATATCTAGAGCTGTTTTCACTGTGCCCCTTTTCCATCTTGTCCCTGAAAGTAACTCCTTCTTGTCAATGTCTTCTTGTGCTAGGGTCCAGGTGTGGGAAAATGTAGCCACTGTCCACACCCTGGCACCCTCCAGGTCGTCTTCCTCCTCCTCCGATGTACCACCTTTGCCTCCGTTACCTCCGCCATCAACTGATAGCGAGTTTGTAGACATGAGGATCTGGCGGTTTGTGTCCCCCCACTGTACACTGTGTAACTGAATGCAGGTTATCATGGAGTACCTGCAGACATTCCATTCCACTGAATATGTTAGCGGAGTGCACAAAGGCCATAATGACAGCAGTACTTGGATTCATGGGAATAGTTTAACATTGCTGAACTAAGCATCAAGGCTTTTGGTTGCAGTTGTGCCTTTTGCTTAACATAAGAGCAGATGTGTGTGTTTGTGTGATGTGATACTTCTCAGTCCTTGCCCTTTAACACAATGCTCCCCTGAGCACACTCAGGAAATTGCAGCTGCTGATGGAAGGGAAAAATAATATTCCACCACACCCATGATTTCAGAGGAGGTAAAGTTCGCCAGTTCAGATGCACCTGAAATTGTGGGACATTTTATAGTGTTACTTTTGCTTCAGCAACACTAGGGTTAGTAGAAGCATACCACTAAAAAAAATCAATAAATGAAGGCGCAAGAGGGAGATTCCATCTAAAAGCAATGTTTTTAATAATCTTAAAACATACTGCTCATGTATACAAAAACACGTACAGAAATATAAAAATACAAATCACTTATCTGTCTCCCGGCGTTGGCGTCCACGTTGCTGTGTCTACTCCTCCGTCTAGTATGCCAACCTTGGATTCACTTGGGTCTTCTACCGAACTCGTCAGACTCCTGCAAGGGTGAATTCATCTAAGTCCTCTACCGGACTTATCAAACTCTTAGAAGAATCACCAGAGTCCTTTGTCGGGAATAACAAGCGTCCTTAGATGTACAAAGGGACATTGTCATAATGCCACACAAGGTGCAAACTCTGATATTCACTTGGCAAGTATCACGGGGGTAGATTTCCCACAGGGGGACTTGCCCGGGAGATGATAATTTTAAAAGTAAAAATAGAATAAAATAAAGGTACAATTCTAACCCCACGCGTATCGTGGGCTTTCCTGTCCGCTTTCTCAAGTGTAATTACCGGAGACTATCCTCACATTCTCTTAAATCGAGGCTCCCGTTGGTGATGTCAAATCGTCACTTTAGAAAAAAAGTAAGCTCACGGCATTTAGCGTTCCCAATGGCTCACAGGTGAAATGAGTGTCTAGATTACCCACCTTGTTTACATCTACTCAATTGCACACATCCTCAATGTATCCATTTCAACCATCCATTGTATCAATATGGGAATCCTTCGCTCATCTCAACCTGTGTTCCGTTCAGAAAGCTCACCTACACTCATACATGAATAATATAATCTCGTGGATCTCTACTTAATATTGGTCTCCACGAGAGATGCAGCTTCATTTCAACAAATAGCATACTCTCAATTGGATACAGTCCCGCATCTCTTTTTCTAAAAATAATAATAAATCCACTAATAACTAACCTAACGATGGACCAACAGATATCTATATACAATAATTCTCATAAATACTCTTTTTCTTAACTGAGTTAATAATGCGCATTGACACAGATCTCGCATACATATTTACATACACGCCCTATAGATTTTTTAATATCCATGTTGCTTCGTACAGACTTATTTATTTATACAAGAAATGCTGCGAGGTCTATGTCGATGTTTAATCCTTTTGGAGACAATGTTTCCAATTCATAGATCCAATATGTTTCCAATTTTCTTAAATTTCTTTCTCTATCTCCCCGTCTCCTATCTTGATATACTTGATCTATCGCTGTAATGGTAATATTTTCCTTCCCTTCACATGTTTTACAATGATTAGATACACTATGATTTTCGTTTCCATTGTTTATATTGCGAAGATGTTCTGAAAATCTTATTTTTCATTTTCTTGTGGTTCTACCCACATATTGTAACCCACATCCGCATGTCAGTAGATACACCACATATATTGAATTGCAATTAAAGCTTTTTTTAAAATTATATACTTTTTTGTGGACTTAGATTGGAAGCTGTCAGATCTCTTATTACCATTGGAAACTGAATTATGTAGGGGATGATGCGCACATGTGGTACACTCTCGTCTTCCACACATATACATCTCCTTGGGTTTTTTCAGGAAACTTTCTTTATTCTCACTGGGTTTTAGCTTCCTCCAGATGTCTGATGGAGCAATCATTTCTTTGATGTTCTTATTTTTTCTGAAAGAGACATTAGGCATTTTTCCCACATATGGGCCTAATATAGGATCCTCCTGTAGGATATGCCAATGTCTTCCCAGAATTCTTTTTATTTTATAAGAATCATCATTAAATTTTGTTGTAAAATAAAGCATCTTATTTCTTTCAGCATTTTTCCTTTCTTTTTCTTTGTATGTTATTAAATCTTTTCTAGGTATCTCTGACTGTACAATATGCTTCTTCAATCAGTCCACTATCATACCCTTTCTCCCTAAATTTCTCTTTAATAATCTGGGCTTCTGCCTCAAAATCATTATCCAAACTGCAATTCCTCTTAATTCTTTGTAATTGCCCCAATGGTATATTATTCTTCCATCTGTGGTGATGACCACTTTTATGGTGCAAATAACCTTTACTGTGGGGTTAGAATTGTACCTTTATTTTATTCTATTTTTACTTTTAAAATTAACATCTCCCGGGCAAGTCCCCCTGTGGGAAATCTACCCCCGTGATTCTTGCCAAGTGAATATCAGAGTTTGCACCTTGTATGGCATTATGACAATGTCCCTTTGTATCCAATTGAGAGTATGCTATTTGTTGAAATGAAGCTGCATCTCTCGTGGAGACCAATATTAAGTAGAGATCCAAGAGATGATATTATTCATGTATGAGTGTAGTTGAGCTTTCTGAATGGAACACAGGTTGAGATGAGCGAAGGATTCCCATATTGATACAATGGATGGTTGAAATGGATACATTGAGGATGTGTGCAATTGAGTAGATGTAAACAAGGTGGGTAATCTAGACACTCATTTCACCTGTGAGCCGTTGGGAACGCTAAATGCCGTGAGCTTACTTTTTTTCTAAAGTGACGATTTGACGTCACCAACGGGAGCCTCGATTTAAGAGAATGTGAGGATAGTCTCCGGTAATTACCCTTGAGAAAGCGGACAGGAAAGCCCACGATACGCGTGGGGTTAGAATTGTACCTTTAGTTTATTCTATTTTTACTTTTAAAATTATCATCTCCCGGGCAAGTCCCCCTGTGGGAAATCTACCCCCGTGATACTTGCCAAGGGAATATAAGAGTTTGCACCTTGTATGGCATTATGACAATGTCCCTTTGTACATCCTAAGGACGCTTGTTATTCCCGACAAAGGATTCTGGTGATTCTTCTAAGAGTTTGATAAGTCCGGTAGAGGACTGAATTCACCCTTGCAGGAGTCTGACGAGTTCGGTAGAAGACCCAAGTGAATCCAAGGTTGGCATACTAGACGGAGGAGTAGACACAGCAACGTAGACGCCAAAGCCGGGAGACAAATAAGCGATTTGTATTTTTATATTTCTGTACGTGTTTTTGTATACATGCGCGGTATGTTTTAAGATTATTAAAAACGTTGCTTTTAGACGGAATCTCCCTCTTGCGCCCTTCATTTATAGATTTTCTTTGGATGTATGTGCGAAAGAGGCCGCTCAGAATGTGCTGCAGAGAGAAGAGTTCTATGTGAATACGTGTTATTTCCATCATATCCATCATTTCATCTTGTCATCCTCATCTCACCCATTCATTTAATCCATTGCTTTACCTGGATCTAATTGTTCATATGGACGATTGAGATAAGTGACTGTCTGTAGACAAGGAAAGACATTCCTATTTCATTTAACATTCATTTATCATTTAGACTAAACTGTTTTAAGAGATAAACAGAGAATATATTTGTGACATTAGAAGTTGGTTAAGGAATTTCACTTTCCTATAGGTTTGGTTTATACACAGGCACATTCTAATATCTACTTTATATAGTTTTATCTTTGTCCTTGAATTTGGAATAGCTGCCTAAGTACTCCCATACCAAAAGGAAAATGGATTATAATACTCTAAGAAAAAATAGGAATAGATATATAGATTGGAATGAAGAATGTGAAAAACAAACACCTAGGGAAGACCCTACCAGTCTCTTGAAGAAACTTGAAAAAAGTCTAGAAAAAGAAACAAGGGACTGGTATGATCTAATTGCATTGGAGAATTATTTAAAACATAATATCATCCCTAGGGTTTTAAGAATAATTAAAAGTCCTACTTTTGAGATTGAGGATGTTGAGTTTCAAACGGACTGGGAATGTATTTTGGATGATTGTTCTAAAAAATTGATACAATTACTGATAAAATATAGAAATCAATCATTAGAAAAAAGTAAAATAGAAACTGAAGGAATTGAAAAGAAATTAAAACAAATTGAAAAAACAAAAGTTTTAAAAAAATTAGAAGATAATATCATGAGAAAAGTAAGCAATTTAGAAATTAATATTATTAAAACCAAAAAGAAAAAATTTGCCAGGGATAAGACAGAACAGATGCAGCAAAAAATGGGATTAAGGAGCCGAAAGTATTTAACAAGAAAAATATACAAACAAAATACACAGATGATAGAAATCATGGAAACAATAAAGAACAGATTAACAAAAATATAAGGGAAAATAAGGAAGGGCCAAAAAATAGATTGAAATTTCAAAGGGATATAAGAACAGGATGAAGGGAACAGGGACAAGGTGTGTAATACTTATGCTCGGTACCTATAGGGTTAATGGTTACATTTGACTGCTTTGCAGAAATTCATGTACTAGGGAGGAAATCACTAGACTAGTTTGTTCCAGCTCTTATCTGTGTAATTGCAACAATCGTTAGAATATGTTCAAAGCTGCAAAGTTTCCAGACCCCCCCACGGGGGAGGAGATGGAGATGGGATGCTGAAGAATATGTTATCTGCATTCTCTCCCCTTCCCCCCCTTCCTGTGAACAAGTTTTGCTTTTCTGTTATTTTATAATTTTCTGCTCTATGTTGAAACTGTGAAGCTGTGCACCGCCCCCCTCCCTTTAGGGGAAGGGGGGCTGTATAGGGCTATAAAGGCTTTGTATGATAAGAATAAAGAGAGAGCTTGTATTGTATACGCTGTTGTGTGTGTTTCTTTGCGAACTTTACAGCCTCCCAGTATACTGGTAATTGACATAGATTCCACAGATTGATCATAAGGGAGTAAAAAGGTACCATACCTAGCAAAGATAACATAAGAGGGTGAAAGGTATCTCTTCAGGCAGCGATCCAGGTAAAGATTCCCTAACACAGGATTGTTTAGAAATATAGTATATTATCCAGAAAATAGCATATATAGAAAAGATACTATGAGGAAAGAAATGATAATAGTAAATACAGGAAATTCTAATGAAAAAGAGAAAGAAGAAATAGATGTGCCAAGAAAAAGGAAAAATAAAACCAAACACTTAGAGGGATCCAATATCAAAGAAGTGGATAGTGCAGAGCAGGATTTTTTAGAGATGGGTCAGTGGACGCCACCAAAATTGAAAAGTATACAAGGGACAAAATGAATAATAAGAGAAGAAGAGGATATAGGGGGCGAGGGAACAAGTATAGAACAACAATCCAAAATTTTGAAAATGGAGTGAAAAAGTTTTCCCAGGAAGAAGGTATTTTCAATCTATCTAAGCGAGATATAACTAGAGAAGAAGCAAAAGTACTATCAAAAGGTCTCTCATTTGCTCCGATTACATATATAGATGTTCAAAAATGTATTCGATCACTGACTGTTAAGAGGTTTTTTCTTAATAAGGATAAAGGAATACTTAGACAAAATGTAATAGAAAAGGAACATCTTAGTATAGGAGATCAGTATGGGTTGAGAAGATTAATACAACTCCAAGATGAGGTAGAACAAGAAAGATGGATACAAGAACCTCTCTCTAGTGGTAAAAAAGGGAGATCTAATTTTTTCCCAGTGCAGAGTCAAGGGGAATATGTAAAGGTTTTTGAAGATTTAGTAATTAGAGATATAGAGAAACTTGTAAATATAAAATAAAAAAAGAAAAATACAAAATAATTTAACAAAAGGGGAAGAGGAGGCATTATTTACCCTGAAAAATGATAAAAGTATAATAATAAGGCAAGCAGACAGAGGAGGAGGAATATCTGTTCAAAATACAGAACATTATCAAAAAGAGGCACTTAGGTTATTGAGTGACGAAAAAACTTACCAGAAATTAACTGTGGATCCAACTAAACAATATTTGCTGGAACTTAATAATTTACTATTAGAAGCTACCAGACAAAAAATGATAGATCATGAAGAATTTAAATATCTAATAAATGAAAACTGCAAAATAGCAATCTTTTACCATCTCCCGAAGCTTCATAAAGATATAAAAAATCCACCAGGAAGACCAATAGTTTCGGGAATTGATGGTCTAACTTATAATATTTCAAATTATATTGACCTATTCCTCCAACCATTGGTATATTTATTACCTTCTTTCCTCAAAGATAGTATGCAGGTGATACGGAGTATGAAGGACATCGAATGGAAAGAAACATTTATCTGGGTTTCCTGTGATGTTTCATCTCTG
This sequence comes from Rhinophrynus dorsalis, assembly GCA_037306005.1. Lineage (NCBI taxonomy): Eukaryota > Metazoa > Chordata > Amphibia > Anura > Rhinophrynidae > Rhinophrynus > Rhinophrynus dorsalis. The sequence continues at coordinate 117,588,994 of CM074723.1, read as the reverse complement.
TACACCTGTATAACCCATGAAAAAAGTATACAAGCGGTGAGATGGTTCTTAGAAAAAGATGGAGTTATGGCCAGCGCTCAGATAGATTTTTTAACCAAAGCAATTATATTTGTCCTAAATCATAACTATTTCTTATTTGGAAATTCTTTCTTTGCCCAAATTACAGGTACAAAAATGGGGTGCTCATTTGCCCCTTTGTTTGCAAACCTGTATATGGGCAAATGGGAATATGATTATATTTTAAACAATAACCCATATGAACAGAATATAATATTTTATAAGAGATGTATTGATGATATTTTAATCATTTGGGAAGGTTCCCAAAACAAATTGGAAGAATTTAGGACATACATAAATACAAATGATTTAAATTTACAATTTACGTTTAATAGCGATGAGACCCATATACATTTTTTAGATCTTGCTCTTTTCCATAAAAATAATGAAGTACTTACTAAAAATCACAGAAAAGAAGTAGACAGCAATGGTTATTTGCACTATAAAAGTGGTCATCACCACAGATGGAAGAATAATATACCACTGGGGCAATTACAAAGAATTAAGAGGAATTGCAGTTTGGATAATGATTTTGAGGCAGAAGCCCAGATTGTTAAAGAGAAATTTCGGGAGAAAGGGTATGATAGTGGACTGATTGAAGAAGCATATTGTAAAGTCAGAGAGATACCTAGAAAAGATTTAATAACATATAAAGAAAAAGGAAGGAAAAATGATGAAAGAAATAAGATGCCTTATTTTACAACAAAATTTAATGATGATTCTTATAAAATAAGACATTGGCATATCCTACAGGAGGATCCTATATTAGGCCCATATGTGGGAAAAATGCCTAATGTCTCTTTCAGAAAAAATAAGAACATCAAAGAAATGATTGCTCCATCAGACATCTGGAGGAAGCTAAAACCCAGTGAGAATAAAGAAAGTTTCCTGAAAAAACCCAAGGAGATGTATATGTGTGGAAGAAGAGAGTGTACCACATGTGCGCATCATCCCCTACATAATTCAGTTTCCAATGGTAATAAGAGATCTGACAGCTTCCAATCTAAGTCCACAAAAAAGTATATAATTAAAAAAAAAGCTTTAATTGCAATTCAATATATGTGGTGTATCTACTGACATGCGGATGTGGGTTACAATATGTGGGTAGAACCACAAGAAAATGAAAAATAAGATTTTCAGAACATCTTCGCAATATAAACAATGGAAAAGAATATCATAGTGTATCTAATCATTGTAAAACATGTGAAGGGAAGGAAAATATTACCATTACAGCGATAGATCAAGTATATCAAGATAGGAGACGGGGAGATAGAGAAAGAAATTTAAGAAAATTGGAAACATATTGGATCTATGAATTGGAAACATTGTCTCCAAAAGGATTAAACATCGACATAGACCTTGCAGCATTTATTGTATATAAAGTCTGTACGAAGCAACATGGATATTAAAAAATCTATAGGGCGTGTATGTAAATATGTATGCGAGATCTGTGTCGATGCGCATTATTAACTCAGTTAAGAAAAAGAGTATTTATGAGAATTAATGTATATAGATATCTGTTGGTCCATCGTTAGATTAGTTATTAGTGGATTTATTATTATTTTTAGAAAAAGAGATGCGGGACTGTATCCAATTGAGAGTATGCTATTTGTTGAAATGAAGCTGCATCTCTCGTGGAGACCAATATTAAGTAGTGATCCACGAGATGATATTATTCATGTATGAGTGTAGGTGAGCTTTCTGAACGGAACACAGGTTGAGATGAGCGAAGGATTCCCATATTGATACAATGGATGGTTGAAATGGATACATTGAGGATGTGTGCAATTGAGTAGATGTAAACAAGGTGGGTAATCTAGACACTCATTTCACCTGTGAGAGACGTTGGGAACGCTAAATGCCACGAGCTTACTTTTTTCCTAAAGTGACGATTTGACGTCAGCAACGGGAGGCTCGATTTAAGAGAACGTGAGGATAGTCTCCGGTAATTACCCTTGAGAATGTGGACAGAAAAGCCCACGATACGCGTGGGGTTAGAATTGTACCTTTATTTTATTCTATTTTTACTTTTAAAATTATCATCTCCCGGGCAAGTCCCCCTGTGGGAAATCTACCCCCGTGATACTTGCCAAGTGAATATCAGAGTTTGCACCTTGTATGGCATTATGACAATGTCCCTTTGTACATCCTAAGGATGCTTGTTATTCCCGACAAAGGATTCTGGTGATTCTTCTAAGAGTTTGATAAGTCCGGTAGAGGACTGAATTCACCCTTGCAGGAGTCTGACGAGTTCGGTAGAAGACCCAAGTGAATCCAAGGTTGGCATACTAGATGGAGGAGTAGACACAGCAACGTGGACGCCAACGCCGGGAGACAGATAAGCGATTTGTATTTTTATATTTCTGTACGTGTTTTTGTATACATGCTCAGTACGTTTTAAGATTATTAAAAACATTGCTTTTAGATGGAATCTCCCTCTTGCACCCTTCATTTATAGATTTTCTTTGGATGTATGTGCGAAAGAGGCCGCTCAGAATGTGCTGCAGAGAGAAGAGTTCTATGTGAATACGTGTTATTTCCATCATATCCATCATTTCATCTTGTCATCCTCATCTCACCCATTCATTTAATCCATTGCTTTACCTGGATCTAATTGTTCATATGGACGATTGAGATAAGTGACTGTCTGTAGACAAGGAAAGACATTCCTATTTCATTTATCATTCATTTATCATTTAGACTAAACTGTTTTAAGAGATAAACAGAGAATATATTTGTGACATTAGAAGTTGGTTAAGGAAGTTCACTTTCCTATAGGTTTGGTTTATACACAGGCGCCTTCTAATATCTAGTTTATATAGAAGTATACCACTGCCTGACTTATATCAGTGATGATTATTCCAGTCCCATGCAGACTAATCCTCCTGCTGCTTAGGCCCATATGTGGGAAAAATGCCTAATGTCTGTTTCAGAAAAAATAAGAACATCAAAGAAATGATTGCTCCATCAGACATCTGGAGGAAGCTAAACCACAGTGAGAATAAAGAAAGTTTCCTGAAAAAACCCAAGGAGATGTATATGTGTGGAAGACGAGAGTGTGCCACATGTGCGCATCATCCCCTACATAATTCAGTTTCCAATGGTAATAAGAGATCTGACAGCTTCCAATCTAAGTCCACAAAAAAGTACATAATTTTAAAAAAAGCTTTAATTGCAATTCAATATATGTGGTGTATCTACTGACATGCGGATGTGGGTTACAATATGTGGGTAGAACCGCAAGAAAATGAAAAATAAGATTTTCAGAACATATTCGCAATATAAACAATGGAAAAGAATATCATACTTTTAAAATTATCATCTCCCGGGCAAGTCCCCCTGTGGGAAATCTACCCCCGTGATACTTGCCAAGGGAATATCAGAGTTTGCACCTTGTATGGCATTATGACAATGTCCCTTTGTACATCCTAAGGATGCTTGTTATTCCCGACAAAGGATTCTGGTGATTCTTCTAAGAGTTTGATAAGTCCGGTAGAGGACTGAATTCACCCTTGCAGGAGTCTGACGAGTTCGGTAGAAGACCCAAGTGAATCCAAGGTTGGCATACTAGATGGAGGAGTAGACACAGCAACGTGGATGCCAACAACGGGAGACAGATAAGCGATTTGTATTTTTATATTTCTGTACGTGTTTTTGTATACATGCTCAGTATGTTTTAAGATTATTAAAAACATTGCTTTTAGATGGAATCTGCCTCTTGCGCCCTTCATTTATAGATTTTCTTTGGATGTATGTGCGAAAGAGGCCGCTCAGAAGGTGCTGCAGAGAGAAGAGTTCTATGTGAATACGTGTTATTTCCATCATATCCATCATTTCATCTTGTCATCCTCATCTCACCCATTCATTTAATCCATTGCTTTACCTGGATCTAATTCATATGGACGATTGAGATAAGTGACTGTCTGTAGACAAGGAAAGACATTCCTATTTCATTTATCATTCATTTATCATTTAGACTAAACTGTTTTAAGAGATAAACAGAGAATATATTTGTGACATTAGAAGTTGGTTAAGGAATTTCACTTTCCTATAGGTTTGGTTTATACACAGGCGCATTCTAATATCTAGTTTATATAGAAGCATACCACTGCCTGACTTATATCAGTGCTGATTATTCCAGTCCCATGCAGACTAATCCTCCTGCTGCTTAGGTGACTTAGCTGGAACAATTACAGCAGTAGCAAATCCCAGAATGTCAAAAGTGTCATTTACCACCACATCATTGTTTTTCATGGCTTGTTTTTGCCAAACCTGAGCCCTGCAAACATTTTTTTCAGTGCTAGCTTTGTTTGAAGCCTACAATAAATTTTTTCCAGCCTAACCTTGCTGTTATATTTGAATGTTTAACTTTCTGTAAGCCAAAAAAAAATATTTTTCAGGTTTTTCTTTCTGTAAGCATGCTGCTATGTTTCCTAACAATTATTTTTTTAACCCTTTGAGTGCCAGAGGGGTACGCAACGCATTGGTTTGCGTACCTCTCTGGCACTTAGAGGGTTAAAGAGGTAATATAAAAATAGAATAATAACATACATTGAATGTTGCAGATGTGTATGGTGGTGGTCAGCTGGCGTGGTATGATTATATATATGGTTCATTGGATTAAAAGCTAGACTAATTATTGGCATTATCATCTTTGAGTCTAATTTAAGTTTGCATTATTCTTAGATTTTTTTCAGACATGACTCAAAGGTTATAGTAGTGGTTCCAACAGTGATAGATGGTAGCAACCCTTCACATATCCTCCTCATCCTCCTCTTCAATGCTAATGTTAATAGTCCATGTGCTCTGGGTTTCCCTGTCATGTGTGGTTTTGTCCATTTATTCTACCTGATTCTCAGACGGTATTATCTGTTGGTTAATTTTTTTAGAAATGCATTTCTACCAACACTGCTGCTCAATAGCCTTGTCCTACAGTCATTTACAATAGAACCAGCTGCACTGAAAACCCAGACTGCACACTTGCTGCTGGGCAACTAAGGGTTTTCATGGCAGTATACGTCAGTGCTGGCCACACACACGGTTTTGTTTTCCAGTAGTCAATGGGATCATCTTTTCTGCCTAGAACATATAGTAGCTATCTTGAAAGTATGCAGTAACTATCTCACATTTATCGGGACGACTCATAGGAGCTACACTGTGTTTGTGTGTATCAGTTACCAGCTCATACTCTGGGAGCAAGTCCCGCAGAGATATGCCACCACCACCAACACCAAAAATGTTACATTGCTTCCCCAGAGACATATTAATTGCTTTCTCTGATGACAATGACATGTTTGAAAATATGTTTGGATGTTCTTGCTGCAGCTGCTGGTATAAATCCTTTTTCACTAAGCTTTCTACCAGCTTTTTTGACCCTTTCTCTCTCATCCTCCACAATGCAACCCTCCACCTGATCTATAAATATATCTTAATATTCTTTGACATTCCTCAGAGATACTACTGATCTTCATGCCTTGGCACAAACTGATCACACTCTGAAAGAAATTTAGAAATGTTATGTTTACAGTGGGAGTCCAACAAAGTAGCAAGAATTTATTCCTCATTGCTTTTAATGGACACTGTGAGAGGACCCTGCTCAAAGCATGCTAACATTCCCATCACTAGTTGGTACATGTCTGTGTTTTCATTATTGTAAGATTCATCAGCCATGCTCCTCAGTTTTTTCTGTGGTAAATATATCAGTGGGAGAATCTAGCTAATTCTTGCTGCTACAAGACTAACCAGCAAAGTGGACTCCTAAAAAGATTTCAGCAGCTCACATACATCACACATGAGTTGCCATTGCCCATGTGACAACATTGTATCCTAATGACCTTATGCTGCTCGTACAAACTCTCTATTATGTAGAAAGTGGAATTAAACATTGTAGGGACCTCCATTTTCAGCTGTTGATGGGGCAGGTTGTTACTCTGTTGTATGGAATATAATGCATTGAGAGCATTGTAGGAGTGGCTAATATGGGCACAGATTTTGCAGGCAATATTCAACATCTCTCTGAAGGTTTTAGATATTGAGGGCAATCCCACAAAGCCAATGATTTGTTAAATAAACCCGAGCAGGTGACAGAGTAATGGCTCTTATCCCACTCCTTGAAAGCTGGTTTTGTGTCGGCTGATAATGGCTCTAACATAATAGTTCCCTTGAGAAAAGGTGCATGTACCCTGCTTTGCCCAGGTCCTAAATTTAGTTATGACTAGATTGCTCTCTGCATGCACATAGTGGCATGCTGATGATATGGGCTACCTTACTGATGTCCTTTTATAACATTGCCAGTACCAAGGTTACTGGCTGTGACCAGATACTGCAAGTTATTGTTGCCAGCTGGTGGGAGGGAACCCCAGTGAGCAGTGACTATCATATAGCTGCCCACTTGTCATCTGTTGTCAGGTGAATTTTCTTTCTGCAAGAGGTTTCCAGCTCTTTTCCAATCATATTATCCACCTGTTTGTTTAATTCTGGCACAGCCATCCTGAGGCATGGGGTATGCCAGCAAGGTTCAACACATGACATCAGTTCTTTAAAACATCTGTTTTCTGCAAAAGTATTAGGCAGCATATCAACTACCAACATTTTAGCAACTGTGTACAGATCAGAAGAGGCTAGGATGTTTATTATCTGGTGTTTTAACTGTTGGTTAAGTGGTGTAAACAGAGAGTTTTTTGGATTCATTGATCGTGGCAGCCATTGGTATGTATGCATCATTATTTACATAGTGCCATAGGTATACTCATCACTTTAGAGAGGTTTTAATAGTACAATACAAAATACAGAACTGGCTCAAGTGCGATAATTGCATTATTTGCAGGGGAAAAAGTGCAGCAAAGGGAAGCATACATTGGGAAAGGGACCCTGACCCAAAAAGCTTACAATTTAATTAGATATCATGACAACATACAGAAACAGAAGGAGGAGGATCATAAGTGCAAATACAAGAGCAGAATGATTCTAATGTGACTGTCAGTGTGCACAAGGAGAATATTGCCTCCTTGAGCAGGTGGGTTTTCAGGAGATGCTTGAAAGTGATTAGTGTGGATGATTGGCGAATGGTGATAGGCAGGGCATTCCAAAGTCGAGAGCCAGCCAGTGAAAAACATTGCAGCCAAGAGATGACTTGAGTTGTGTAGGGAGAGTACAGGGAAGAATGCAAGTGATGAGAAGGGGTGTAGCAGGAAATAAGAGCACAAATGTAAGAGGGTGTTGAAGAAGAAAGAGACTTAAAGGCGAGGACAAGAATCTTGTAAGAAATATGACACTTTATAGGTAGCCAATAACGGACTCTTTAAGGGTAACAGATTACAGCACTCTAGTAGAGGTATTAAGTTTGAAATATAGAAATTATATTAGCAGTTATTTAAACTAGATGGAGGGAATCATAGCCAGCTGCCCCCCACAAGGTGACAGATTATGGAGAGTGCATGTCTTGGGATGTTGACAAGGATACTGCAGTTAGCTTTAAAAATTTTAAGATAAATACAGAGTTTATATAGGTTATAGAAAACCAAAAATATCAGGATAAAACACTAATCTGGTTCTCTAGAGAGGTGGCAGTGAGTGTAAAAAAATGTGCATACAGGAAATATAAGTAGACTCAAACAACCAGAGGAAAATAGTAACATTTACAAGGTTAAAGAAAGGGAAACAAAGAGCATTTTGAAGTTTACTAAACCCCAAACAGAAGAAAAAATTGCAAAATGTGTAAAAAAGGGTGACAAAAAAGTCAGTAAATAGTATGCATGTGGAGAGGATTAAGGAATAGAGGAATAGGGATGGAATAGGGATGGAAGGTCTGGAAGAAAGGTCCGGTTGTATTCCTGGGAGAAATGTCACAAAAATCACATGGTTGTCTGCTTTTTTGGAAAAGCCACCCTCTGCAAAACCCTTCAAAATGTTTCCTTTTTGCCTGTAACAAAAAATATTTTGCTATGTTTTTCAATAGTCACAAACTTTCCACCCATTTACCACATGTTCTTCATGTTCTCTTGACAAAAATGTGACATTACCAGGAAGGCACCAGAAAAATAAGCATCTAGAGAGATAGAGAGGTTGAAATGTGATTTCCTACTATTTTATGTAGTGAAATAAGGCTATCAGAGGCTCATAATGTTGGCTAACACTATGGGCTAACAAATTAAATAAAAAAAGGTGCAGCTGGAAGGAACGTGATGGGTCCAGTGAGTCAGAGGAGGAGGAGAAAGTGACCACCATTAGCATGGAAGGATCTGGGAACCCTGATTCCCCAGACCCAAAGATGCCCAGTCCCCCTACAATGTCCCTTGGAATCTGAGGGAAAATAGTGTTATTATCAAGAAAGGCATAGGAAGGAGTGGGTAGCAGTGTGAGCAGGACAGGTCAGCTGCCTCTGTCTGCTGTTATTGCTGCCAGTGTACCTTCTGATTTTGAGGAGGAGATGATGGCAAGTGTGACAACAGTACACCCTAAGTCACACTTGTCATGTGTAAGCAGTCACACTATATCACGGTGCCCGTGATTGCTGCAGTTCCTTGTCTGTCACCAGTAGGGGGCTTCTATTGGCTGTCTGCAGATAGCCCGATTCTTATTGCCTATTTAAACCTGGATTGGGCACCCTTTGAGTGCCCTTTCGTGTTGTTTCTGACCTTCTTGCTATCACTATGCCAGTGATAGCTGGGCCTCTGTTCCTGTGTTCCTGAGTTCCTGATCTCATGTGTTCCGGAGTTCCTGATCTCTACTGTTCCAGTGTTTCCTGCCTGCTGAGTTGTTCCAGTCCTGGTTCCGGCCTAGTCTCTGGTGTTGCAGTTCCTGCTGTACTTCTTCTCTGCTGTTTCCTGACCTGACTGATCGTTGCTGGTTCCTGTCATCTCATCGCCTGTCTCCTGTATCCTGGCGACCTCCTGTCTGGTCGCGTCGGCGACATTGCTTGTTACTCCAGTGTGCGGTCACTAGTTTGCTCCAAAGCCTATCGGCTATACTATTCTGTGTTGGTCCCAGCGTGCGGACGCTGGTTTGCTCCTAAGCCTTGCGGTTATACAACACTCGCTTGTTACACCAGTGTGCGGTCACTGGTTTGCTCCAAAGCCTATCGGCTATACAATCCTCTGTTGGTCCCAGCGTGCGGACGCTGGTTTGCTCCAAAGCCTTGCGGCTATACAAACTTGCTTGTTACACCAGTGTGCGGTCACTAGTCTGCTCCAAAGCCTATCGGCTATACAAGTCAGTATTGGTCCCAGCGTGCGGACGCTGGTTTGCTCCAAAGTCTTGCGGCTTTACGATTCCCCTGTTGGTCTCAGTGTGTGTACACTGGGTTGCTTACGATCCTGTCAATTTGCCATTACCATCTGACTGCTGCTACTATCTCTGGGCTGCCCTGCCCGGTATTGGTAAGGCCGGTAGAACCTTTTGCCACATTCCATCTGAGGTTGCCTTACCCGGTATTGGCAGGGCCGGTAGAGCCTACATTGTGAATCTTTTGAGGCTGCCTTGCCCGGTAATTTGGTAAGGCCGGTAGAACCGTTATGCTATTCCATCTGCAGGTTGCCTTACCCGGTATTGGCAAGGCCGGTAGAGCCTAACATTCTGCTTCTTCAGACTGTCCTGTCCGGTATATTGACAGGACCGGTGGAGTCTGCCTTCTGTCTGGTTATAGTCTGTATGTATCTGTATGTATGTGTTTGCCATCCTACGTTATCAATTTATTATTTCAATAAAATTTATTTTTACCTAAAACTTGTGTGTGAGAGTCATAATAAACCGTGACACACTACTACCACACAGTGGCTAGATAGTGGTGGGGGTGAGGGTGGGGATGGTGCTGATTGTGAAGCAGCTGCTGTAACTAGCTAGAGTGTTGATCCTCCTAATGCTGAGGGGGAAGGGTTAGTGAGCAGCCAGACTACTGGTCAAAGGAGCCCGTGACATCCCCATTACCCTGTGATTCCCATTCCCCCAGCATGATAGAACATAGAATTTGACAGCAGATAAGAGCCATTCGGCACATCTAGTCTGCCCATTTTCCTACTGTAAAAACCTCAAGCCTTATTTGGTTCTTGGTCTTGTCTTATGTTCAGGACAGCCTTATGCCTATCTCATGCATGCTTAAATTCTGTCACTGTATTAACTTCTAACACTTCTTTGATTAGGCCATTTCCCTTATTTACTACCCTCTCAATGAAGTAAAACATTATTACATTATGTCTAAACCTGTGTCTAAGCTATGACCTCCTGTTTTAACCCTTTGAGTGCCACAGTGGTACGGAATGCATTGCTTTGCAATGCATGCCGTACCACTCTGGCACTCAAAGGGTTAACATTGTTACTTCTTTGAAATGTTTTTCTCTCCTGCCCTTTGTTGAATCCCTTCATGTATTTTAATGTTTCTATCATCTCCCCTCTCTCTCTTCTCTCCTCCAAGCTATACATGTTCAGATTCTTTAGTCTATCTTAGAATTTATTTTCCTGTAAACCAGTCACCATTTTAGTAGCCCTTCTCTGAATTTTCTCTAGAGTATCTATATCCTTCTGGAGATGGGGTCTCCTGAGTACTGTACACAATAATCTAGGTGAGGTCTAACTAGACATCTGTAGAGTGGCATGACGACTTCAATTTTTCTGCTACTAATTACCCTAGCTATACAACCCAGATATACAGCCCAGCACCCTGTTTTCATTCCCCACCGCTTTGTTACATTGCCTGCCTACCTTCAAGTCATTAGAATTAATTATTCCCAAATCCCTTTCCTCTTTTATCTCTGATAGCACAGTACCCTTAATAGTATATTTTTCCTTTGGATTTTTCCATCCCAAATACATTATTTTACATTTGTCAACAATAAAATGCAGCTGCCACACTCTTATCCATTCTTCTAATTTACCTAAATCATTTGTCATTTGGCTTATTCCCCCAGGAATGTCTACCCTATTACATATCTTTATATCATCTGCAAAAAGGCATACCTTACTTTGAAGACCTTTTGCAATATCACTAATAAAAATATTAAAAAGAACTGCCCCCAATACATATCCCTGGGGTACCCACTAGTAACATCTGAATATCCTCAGTTGACTACTACCCTCTGTTTCCTGTCACTCAGCCATTGTCTTATCCATTTAACTATTTTTTAACTATCTAGACCCAAACACTGAAAATCATTAATGGGTCTGCTTTGAGAGACAGTGTCAAATGCTTTACTGAAATCTAGATAAGCTATATCTACTGCTCTCCCTTGGTCTATTATTTAGTTACCCAGTCAAAAAATCTATGAGGTTAGTTTGACGAGATCTCCCTGCTGTAATAACATGCTGTTTGGTGTCTTGAAAGCCATTTAAATTCCATTAATTTTCCCACTAATGACATAAGACTTACTGGTCTATAGTTACCAGACTCTTCCCTGCTACCTTTATTTTTTATGAAGCAGTACTACACTTGCTACTTTCCAATCTCCTGGAACTACTCCTGTCGATAGTGACTGATTGAATAATTCTGTTAAAGGTTTTGCCAGAACACTCTTAAGTTATTTTAATAACTTTGTGTGTATCCCTTCTGGTCCCATTGATTTATCTGTTTTTACCTTAGAGAGTTGAAGTAGAATTTCTTCCTCTATAAACATGCATGCTTCCCATGACTTCATATTTCTTTTTCTAACAGAGGTCCCTTCCCTTCATCTTCCTCTGTAAAAACTGAACAAAAATATTCACTGAGATAGTCAGCTAGCCCTTTATTCTCATTTACATAGTTTCCATTTTTTGTTTTCAGTCTATTCCTTGTTTAATTTTCCAACTTTCACTTATATATCTAAAAACTGTTTTATCCCCCTTTTTATTGACTGTGTGTGCATATCTAATAATGCATTTGACCTCCTTCAGCCTAGTCTTGTACCGATACCTATCTTCTTCCTTCTGCGTCTGCTTATATTTCCTAAATGATTCTTTTTTCTGCTTTATTATATTTGCCACTTCTGCGGAGTACCACAGTGGTTTTCTTTTTCTTTTACCCTTGCTAACATCCATAATGCAATGCTCTGTTGCATTTAGTTGCGTTTAGTAAATCCCATTTTTCCTGTACTCCATCTAAAGGTCTCCAAGCTGTTAAAGACTGACATAAATTATAGAAAAATCAGCCTTTCTAAAATCTAGAACCTTTGTTTTAGTGTGGTTCAACTCAGCCTTAGTGTTTATATTAAACTACACAGATAGATGGTCACTGGAGCCGAAACACTCTCCTACAGCTACATCTGACACATCTGCAGCAAAAGAATTATGAAGAAGCACAGACTGTGGGACATGCCCCTTGTCCACAATTTTTACCTTTCCAGAACCAGCTGTAGTCCATCTGCCATTCTTGGAAGTCTCTGAGGCAGTGACACTTTTTCTTTTGCATCTGTGTGGATCCTTCAAAGTATCAATCTCCTGCTATAAAACACATTCTTGCTGACAAATTGGACAACTTCTGAACTTCCAAAAGGTCTCTTTGGGGAGAAAAGCTAAACATCCATTGCACTGCAACATGCCTGACATGTTCACAGACCTAATGTAATCAGAGGACAAAGAGTAATGCTGAAGAAGGTAGAACTGGCTAGCAGTGCTAGCATCAGCACACATCAGGTGCCTGTGCATGCTGCTAGTGATGACAGTGTGCCTTCTTCACCTGAAGCGTTGGCAAGTGTGACAGTAGGGGGCCTTCTGTCACATTTTTCACCATCACCAACCTGTCTGACTCCTGTTGAGCAGCAGCAAGAGACCGATGGTGGAGGTTGTGAGAGTGAGGGTGATGGTGGAACAACTGGTGTGGAGAGAATGACTGTCTTTTTAGTTGAAAGTGAAAAGGAATGGAAGACAGATATGCAAATGGGGAGGTCACTCATCACCACTCCCACCAGTGACATTGTGGAGTTTGCTACTGCTCTAATTCCTGTTTCTTCTGAGTTTCAAGGGCCAGATGGTGATCTGTCTTAGCAGCAGGCATATGATGAGCATGATAGTGTGCCACAGGCCAAAGTGGTCACAGTTGAACTGAGATCCAACAATAGTGAATAGGGACTAGGACAGATTCCACTTGCCAGCAATAAATCTGGTCCTAATTCTAATGCTGAATCTGACAGATCATCATCATCATCATCAGATGCAGCATCATCATCTGCCCCAGCCAGTGAAGGGGATTGTGGAGAAGAAGGAAGAACACATTGTTATCCACCTTTTCCCTCCCCCTTGAGGTGTGGGACTATTTTCCTCTTGGGGCAGACACATTGCAGTCATAAGTGACGGCACTGTGCACTATGTGTGACAAGTCAGTGAAAAGGGGAAAAAAGAGGGAACACAACTTGGCACAACCACTCTCATAACACACACATGAAATACAGACACCATGACATTCATGAGAAGCATGTTAAAGCAAAACCCCCACAAAATCAGGAGCCGTTGTTGCTGTACCCCCTGTCTGTTCGCAAGGGCACAAAGAATGTAGGCAGAAATTGAAGCGGAAGAAGAAAAGAGAAACCCAACATGAGCCTGAAAGTTCGATGGCGAGCAAAACACTTGCCTCGTTATCAGCTTCTTGCACTAGGGTCCAAGTGAGGGAATACATAGCAACGTCTTCTGGTGTAACTGCTCGGTCATCGGACTGATAGCGATTCTGTAGATGCAAGGATATGGCAGTTCTATCCACCCACTGAACATTGTTTTGCGCACTGCCACTGACCACACATGGAAATGTGGTGGAGCATAATCACAAGCAAAGAATCAAACAGCATCAGAGGAGATTTCATCCCACAAAATACACTAAACTGGTGGCAGGGAGGATTCATCATTATTATTAAGTCTGCAAGTTGTCAAGTGTCCATAAAGAAGAGAACAAGGGGTATAGTGACATTAGTACTTGTTTTCGGGGGGGGGGGGGGTGATGATTAATTTGACATTGCGGACATAAGCATCAAGGTGTTTGCTTGCATTTGTGCCAGCTGTTTCAGGTAAGTACAGACGTGTCCCCTATTTCACAACTTTCCTACACACACTGTGCGCATTACAGTTTCTGATGAAAGACACAGTTACTTCCACAGTTCTAAAGGAGAAACTTTTTATTCCAACAACAAACCCATGATTTTTGGAGGTGGTGCAAGAGGAGAAGCATTGTTGGCTAACTACTTTCTCCAGATATATCTGAAGTGGTGAGGGCTAGTTGTGCTGCTACTACTGCCTCAGGTTCAGCATCGGAACCACCATAAAATGACCTGCTGGCACTAGGCCGGTAGAGCATAATTTTTTGGTCTCAGGTCTTGTTCTTTGCAATTTTATCTCAGGTGTGTGCACCTAACAAGTCTAAGTCTTACAAATCAAACTTTCATCAGGGCTTGTGCCTCTAACAAGTCTAAGACCTACAAATCAATGGTTCCTCAGGGCTTGTGCTTTACAAGCCTAAGTCCAACAAATCAATTTCTTCTTAGGGCTTGTGTTTGGCTTGCACACCGCATACTCACAAAAATGTTACTATGCTGCCCAGTCATTGTTCATAAAGAGAAATAAGGAAATCATAAAAAAGTGGATTACTAAATCCTAATTAAATGTAGCATATGTGTATGTGTATGGTGGTGATAGACCTTTGGAAGGGACTTTGACAAACTGTCCCCTTCACAGAAGAAGAGGGATCAGCAAAACTTATTGCACACGCTGCAGCATCCATGGTTTTTGCACTACCACTGTACTCACATTTTCCCTGCGCTTCTTCTTATCCTTTCTCCCCCCCCCGTCACTTGTGTGTTTGCTGGAGAGTTCTCAACTACTATGTGTGTTTTTTACAGTAAAGTATACCATAGAACTATTATGTGTGATGTCTTGCCTTGGTCCTCTACAAAATAGTATCAGTCTGCCTCAATCACAGCTTATGTCAGGGTCCCTGTCACATTACAGAACAATTTTTTAATTTTATTTTTTAATTTTATTTATTAATTTTTTTTAGCTAACAGTATCCCAGTAAACAAAATAACACATTCACTGTTCAACTGCTTTTTCCACAGACCCAATCAAGACAGAGATAACAGCCAATTCAAGATCAAACTAGTATCATGGCTGCCTGTTTCTTCCCAGTCAATCACCCAGAATGTTGGGGTATTTGGGGTAATTCTCCTTTGCTGCCTTTTCACACCCCCAGACTTCCATGTCCCTGGCACAGAGATAACTGCCAGATCAGAAAGGAAATTGCCTGTGTTTTCCTAGTCAGTCATCCAAGATCTGCTGTATTTGGGGTCAACCACCTTTCTCTATTACTGTTCTCCAGACTCCACTAATGCAGAGAACAAATGCCCTGCCTGCAATATACCTTAAACTAAGCTTCAGCTCCTTTTTATTAGCCCGTCTTCACTACCTGACAAATGTGCTGGTCTCTCTTCCTCTCATAAATCAGAAGAGCATGCTGTGGGACCATGAAACCACTTTTAAACTATGCCTGTGGGAAATAAAGTAAAAGGCAGAGAAATTTGCTAGAGATAAAGATGATTTCCTTAAGGCAAGGGATTACTCATGGGCAGAGGAAAGAAGAATTCTTTGAAAGAAAAGTCATTTTAGAAGTCCAAAGTCTATTTTGAGACAATCAAAATGGGATAAAAGAGTGAGTTTTTCAAGTGTGGATCATGAATCATCTAATTTAGCTGTACTGCCTCCTCTCTCTCTTATTCCCCACAAGATTTTATGCCTAGTAATACTACAGAAGTTTTTACAAACAATAGAGGGAAAAGACCTTCAGCAAAAAACGGGAGACGAAGATCGCAGATGGAAAATCCCCAGAGACAAACCCAAATGACACCGAAGACTGTCACATATATAAACCCACAAGGAGGGGGTCAAAGGGGAAGAGGAGGAATGTTTTGTCCTTGGAGTGGTAACCCTCTCTAGTAAAGTCCTTACCTCTATTCAAATGAAAGTTTTATCTAAAGGGTTTATTAGACGCCATGTTGGGCTTTAATCGCTTAACACGATTTTTGACCCTTAGAAGGTTTTTTAATACTGAAAATAAATCTAATATTGATAGTGATGCCACACTGAATGCAACAATGACTGTTCCATTTGAAGGTGATTATATTGTTTTGAGTTTGTTACGGTCATCTTGTCTGGAGCAGCAGAATGACTTTAGTCTAACCAACCATGATTTTTTGGATCAATGTGTTGTTTTGGATTTGGAAAGTTTAAAAGTAGTGGTGAGCAAACCAAATACTAATAGATGGTTTAAGTCACCTTCAGATTTTTATCTGATTCAATGTCGTAGTCAAGCCATTAAAGTTTTCCAGGATTTGTTTGAAAATTACCTTATGGATCTACATAAATAACTGGACAGATCAGTAAAGTATAGAAGTAAAATGATGAAGGATGATAGAGGTGAGGTTAAACAACTCAAGGAGGATAGCACATTAGTAATAAAGAATGCGGATAAGGGAAGTAGTGTGGTGGTCTTAGACTCATTCCAGTATTATATGGAGTCCTTAAAGCAGCTACAGGATGCTTCTTCATATGAAGTGTTAGCCAGAGACCCCACTAAGGTCTTTAAGAAAAAAATGTACAGATTAATCCAGAAGGGTGTCACATTGGGCATTTTGTCAGATAGGCCAACTTTTTTGAGGGTTCAACACCGTATTATACCCATTTTTCATCACCTCCATAAAGGCCACAAGCCAGAGCTACCACCCAGGGGGAGGCCCATAGTCTCTGATTTAGGGTCTTTGAATGAGAACTTGTAGGAGCTGGTAGATTCTTACCTTCAGCCCCAGCTATACCAGGGACTCTGGGCACCTCCTCACGCTGTTGTTAGATGTGTCATTTAGTCTTAATCTGGCTTGGGCTCTATGGACATGGTTTCTTTTTTTCTACTATCCCGCACAATATGGGGTTAAAAGCAGTAGCGTTCCATTTGAATTGTTATACTGATTATTCGGAAGATCTCAAGGGTTTTTATCCTGGATGCGATCCGTTATCTTTTGGAAAGCAATTTTTTTTAAGTATGATGCAGTATGTGATCTCCAAAAGAAGGGCACCTCAATGGGTGCAAAATTTGCTTCGTGTTTTGCCAATATTTATATGGGCTGGTTTGAAGAAGTTTACATCTATGGGGTTAACAACAAGTTTTGACCATGTATTAAAATATACAGTAGATATATAGATGATCTACTGTTTGTTTGGCAAAGCACACACACAAATATATTGAGTATATAGCAGCTTGCTACGCTTTCTGGGGTTCTCCCCTCTAGGAATTCACCAGCTGCTACATTGGGCCTTTCGGTCAGATATGTGACAAGATTGGTGTTTAGATCATTAAAAAGCATATGCGTATTTTAAATAGTGATCCTCCCCTGAGATTGGATGTGATTTTGTAGCTAGGAAAGCTCAGACTTTGGCAAATTCCTTATCCCCTAGCTTGTTTAGGAATACCATGTCTCCAGGCCCCAAATGGCTCACAACTGTGGGTATGTATGGGTTTGGGGTCGGGAGATGTTTGGTATGTGCCCATGTAGAAGTAGGGGCTGTAGTAACAGATGCACATAATGGAAAAACATTAATGTTGCAACAGTATATTAACTGCCAAACCACTCATACGGTTTATGTGGTAATTTATAAAGGATGTAAGAAACAATATATAGGACAAACTATAAGACGGCTTAAGGAAAGGATACCAGAGGGGATTGGAGGAACTGCTTAAAGCTGATTGGCTGGGAGGTACATAAGCACACATTCCAGACAATGGCTGTGAGGGAATTTGAACAGAGACTGCGCATATATAAAGGAAGCCTCTGTTCAATTTCCCTCACAAAGTAATGGGCATATGCCTGTGTGGTACTAGGGGTCGGTGTGCTTATTCTGCATTTAGCTACCACTCTTGCCAACAACAGTATAGAAAGCAAAAGTAACATGTATTTTACTTGAGCAATATTTCGCAGGTATACAAAGTGATTATATATAACTAGTGTAAAATCCCATGTACACGAGCCCAGGAGTGGGTAACGTGAAGCCCTTCCACTTGTCGATGGACTACAATTCCTATCAATCTGCCTGGAGTTATAGCCCAGAAACAGCTTGTGCACATCATGTTGCCACCCCTGGTTTAGGTTCAAGGCCTGTAGTCACCGGTCGCCTATGAATACAATATTGCTCCACACAAAAGACAGAGTGATAAGTTTTTTGTCACAGGAACTACTGGGCCCCTGGCTCCTGGAGGGGCCTGAGGGCCAGCCTCCTGTCCACAGACTATGGACCTAGCCCTGGAACAGGGTATGGTCTCCCCCTGAGGCTAATCTCTGCCCTGTTTGCCCCTTGCCATGGAGGATCCTTTACCAGCTCCCCAGTCCCCTCTTGGGGCTAAGTCACCCTGTACTTATTGGGGGTACAGAGTGACCAAGAAACCCAGTGAATATTCTTCCCAAAGGACTAATATGTAAAAGATGCTTCAACACCTCATCCTGTTTTGTGTATTCTGGTGTCTCTGTAACATTTGTACCCAGACCTATTCCTTTATCCCATTGTATAGTTAACTTACTCAGGTCTGGCCCATTGTATCCTGTTGTCACCTACCCATTGTCTCATCACACAGTATGTTTACACTCCCCTTGTGCTCAGTGTACTCCACCCTCCATCCATTGACCCTTTTGTAAAGATGTGTATTCCTACATCACCATTGTGCCTCTTTGCATTCTGTGCCCTCCACCAACAAACATCCCCACTTTATTGCAGTACCTGTGTCTGATTGTATCCCAGTATGGGTGGATAACTTGTGATGTGTGTATTTAAACCCTGTATGTTTCACAATAAAGCAGTTCTCGTCTTAACCTACACTGGTGTTGTCTGGTGGGGTAAGCTTGCTGTATCCAGAGTGTGTTCACCCTACACTGAGTCCTGCCTAAGTGACTGGGTGAATGGAGCTATGATTCTGGCTCCTGACTGGAGGAGATCCTGAGTGTTGTCCTGGGTTAAGGAAGCAAAGATTTGGCGGAGCTACTCAGTCTGAGTACGGGTATCCGTCACACTGGTCCACCTTGTTGGCCAGTTATAGATGAAGGTGGTGGCCAAGGAATTGTTTGCAGGCCTCCCATTGCTCATCACTCATTGTACTGGTGGAAATCATCCAGACACACCGCGTTCCCTCCATCCTGACCCGATCCCTGGCCCCACTGCCTCCAGGAGTCCATAATCACCAACTCAGGAGCATGACAGTCTGACAGTGTCAGACTTCCACCAGAACAAACGCTCCAGCTGAAACGGGCACAACAACCGATTGGCACACCAGTGAATTACGTCTCCAGCGAAGTCTGCAGATGGGTCATAGAGATCAATGGACAGCATGAACATCTCGCATGAGGAATAAAAGAGCCCAGCATTCTGAGCATTCAGGCAATCTCTACTGCGTATGACTGCATTGGAAAAACATACACCTTGCCTTTTATATTATAGAATGAGGACCGCTCTTGGGAACTTTACATTATTGACCCACACATGACTGCTCTGACATTATTGACCAGCACATATTGGCATATCTTAACCCTTTGAGCCCCAGAGAGGTAAGCAACACATTGTTCTGCAATGTGCTGCTTACCTCTCTGGCACTCAAGGGGTTAAACTATGCAGAGATGTGCGGGTTCTTTTTAAGGAACATTTATTTATGCTCTCTTTTTGATTTCTACAGATTTTATGAAAACAAGACAGAGACAGAAGAGAGACAAAAGAAGAGAAGATAACAGAAAGAAAGAAGATAGTAGGAGCCGGACAGTGGATGACAACTAAGTGTAACACAGATAAGTTAACGAATGGTGCTTGATAGTATGTCAGGCACATATCATTAACTTTTTTCCTCTGATGTTCCCATTATTGCCGCTATTTATCGGTGTTTTGGGAACTTAATGCACAAAATGGATGTTTGGCCACAATGCCTTTTCTGTGGCCTAAGGTCTGTTGTGCTATTAGCTCTTAGGACAATTGAATACAACCAAGTTTTTTTTTTTGACCGGTACCCATTTATGCCCTACTGCATGTTTTAGGTCCAGCAATTGAATCGAGGCCTCTATCTCTCAGATAATTTTGAGCAGAACTTTCATATGTTATGAATATTTTGGGGAGATGCAAAAAGGCATGATAAAGAAGTGATAAAATGGAGATGACTTCTCCAGTCATATCTCTTCTCCATGTCCTATGTTATTCTATGAAGTCAATGCACTAAGATTTCTCCAGCTTTGGGGATGAAAGTTCATAGGCTCTATAGAATAACATAGGAACTGGAGAAGTGATATCATAGGAGAAGTCATCTCCACTTTATGACGACTTAGTGCATAACCCTCATAGAGTTATAGGAGTTTAAAAATAATGAACACAAGTCACTTTCTAGAATAGAAACACTGAAATGTTATCATGGAGAGAAATATAGTATACTGAATAAAATGTATTTTATTTTTGGTGGTAGAAATTATTTGCTGGTAAGGGTGACATTTATGGACATACACTTCACTCAGAGCTTTGCCAATTTATTTTTGTGCGGCTGTAAAGATTTTTTTGTGGACCCAGACAATACTGATTTTGTCAGTTTAGCAAAAACCTCATTATAGTAATAAAAGGTGACACGCTGTGTCTGAGTTTTGAGCTTAAAGAGTGTAAGTCTAAAATTTAAATTCATAAAGGTTACATTATTTAATCCGGAATTGATTATTAAAGATATATTAATATTTTTTTTTATTTTTTATGCGATGCTTCCTGTAGTCTCCTCCTATCTACTTCCTGAGGAGGGGTTTAAAGGGCAGCCTGAGTCTGACTCAGTTGCCCTTGCATTGTTGTTCCTAACAGTTCTATTCTTGGGTTCTGTGTTTGACCTGGCTAGTCTTCCATCCAATCTGGTGTTGACCTGTGGCTCTGTCTGACTACTCTTTGATTATCCCTTTAGTAGACACCCAGCCTGGTGCAGACCTGTGGCTCTGGCTGACTACCCGAACTGTGTATGACCTGGCTTGTCTGACTACCCTCTTTGGTGCCGACTTGAGGATCTATCTGACTATTCTTACATTTGTCACTTGTACCTAGCAGACACCCTAATTAGTGCGGACCTGGGGCTCTGGAAGACTAGCTCTAATACTGACCACAGGCATGGGTCAGTTAATGCTCCATACTGACTGCAGGCGTGGGTCAGCTCCATACTGACTGCAGGCGTGAGTCAGTACTCCAGCGACGTCAGATCAAGATCCTGTGTTCCTGTTTCTGTTCCTGCTCCTGGTTCCTATTGAGACTACCAGCAGAGTGGTCTAGCTTGGCAGCCTACTATTCCTGATAGCAGTGTTCGCTGGGTTGTAACCTTCTTCTTGTTCCTTTTGTATATATTGTGCACTACTTTTCTGTTTTCAATAAAATTGCATTTAACTATACCATACTGACTCCTGAACATTTTTGGGAAACTGTTACACTTCCATTTGCGAATAAACGAACTAACTGTTGTCACCTTTGCACTAAGCTGCTTGGCGTTGGTCTTGTAGCCCATTCCAGCCTTGTGTAGGTTTACAATCTTGTCCCTGACATCCTTGGACAGCTCTTTGGTCTTGGACATGGTGGAGAGTTTGGAATGTGATTCATTGATTGCTTCTGTGGACAGGTGTCTTTTAATGGTCTTTTAAGGGAGTGCTCCTAACCTCAGCTTGTTACCTGTATAAAAGACACCTGGGAGCCAGAAATTTTGCTGATTGATAGGGGGTCAAATACTTATTCACTCAGTAAAATGCAAATCAATTTATAACCTTTTTGAAATGCGTTTTTTCTGGATTTTTTTGTTGTTATTCTGTCTCTCACTGTTCAAATAAACCTACCGTTAAAATTATAGACTGATAATTTCTTTGTCAGTGGGTAAATGTACAAAATCAGCAGGGGATCAAATAATTTTTTCCTTCACTGTATATGTAATGGATGTGCAGATATCAGTCTTTACTTTGTTCATAGTTTAGGAACACATCATGTAGTGCATAGCTGGAATAATATCCTAGTCATAAATTTGAAAGTATGCCTGCATATCCTGCAAAATTTGAAAAAGTATATGATGTTTTTATTAATAAACTGTTCTTTTATTGATATGATTATAGTTTTCTGTTCTGTTTGCTTGATGGCTCTCTCAGTTGCTTGACATTTTCTTTTCACAATGCCAATTTAGATTACTATTACTATTTATGAATTATTGATTGAATTCATATTGTTATGACTCATACCAATACCATTCTCATTTCAAAACCCCATTATAAGCAAACATAGCAACAAAGGTAGAGGCAATAGTGAAGGATGCACAATAATCCCAGCATAACTCACAAGGAAAGATTAAAGGGGAATTGTACCCTAAGAAGAAATGGCTCAATTTTTCTTAACATATTAATTAACTTAGACAGATGTCCTTTATACAGCAATATGCTAGATCTCTCTACATATTTTACATTATATCTACAGTTTCCTGAACATAGCAATCTGTTATGAGATCTGCATAGAGATCATTTCCCCTCACAACCAACAATGGGCTTCAATAGACTTGAATAGTTAGTAATGAGCACAAGCCTTTATCAGATAATAGACACAAATCATTAGCTGTGTACAATAATGGAGATCAAATGCTCAAAAAAGCTGTACTGATGAATCTGACTGCTATGTGAAGGACACTAACCTAGTTAGATTGGTCTGTTAAACAGAATAATAATGTCTAGCTTCCCTTTAAGAGAAGTCATCCTAGAAAATGTATCAGTACAAAATGAACAAGTAGAAGTACTTGCCACCATTACACCAAGTGGTCCTTATGCACAAGAGAAAAAGGAGCAATTCAGGAGCAAATCAACTGGAAAATAGGTGAAAAATAATTTGAAAAACTCATATTTATTTCATAGGAGATTTAACCCACTGAATGCTAGAGAGCACTGAATCATTGGGGGTCCTCTCTAGCATTCAGTGGGTTAAAGCTCCATTTAACCCTTTGAGTGCAAGAGGGGTATGCAGCACATTGCTTTACAATGTGTTGCATACCCCTCTGGTACTCAAAGGGTTAAATCATGTTTTATTTCCCACTTTTTTTGCTGGTTTTCACTACAATTTTCCCTCTTTTTTTGTGCGTAATGCCCAACAGATTACAAAGATCCCAAAAGAATGTCATTCTTCAACATACTGACTAGGGATGGGCGAAAACTCTCGCTGTGTTCCAGCAAAAATCACGTTGTCTGTTTTTCGTGGGAAAATCCGCTTTAAAACCAACTATTAAAATCTTTGCATTTTTCACCATTTTTTTCAATGGCTAGAAAGTTTCTGCCCATTAATTTAGGTGTTTTTCACCTTTTTGATATAAAAACCATGATGTATTCCAGGAAGTGAAACACAATAGAAGCAGCTACAGAGCGAGGCAGATGTGCTGTGCTGTTCTGCTGTGATCTTTTTGAAAAACTGAGGCAGAAGAGGCTCATAGTGACAACTATCACTATGAGAAAGTTTAAAACTAGTAAAAGGAGGATTAGGAAGGACCCTTATGTGTCCACTGAGCTGGAGGAGGAGGAGGAAGTGAGCACTACAGAACCAATGCTGTCCAGTCCCCCTAAATCACCCCTAGGGATCTTGGGGAAATTAATTTCAAGGGAGGTAGAAAAGGGTAGTAGTGAGAGCAGGACAGGTCGGATGCATGTGCATGCTGCCAGATGTGCTGCCACTGCTGCCACCATTTCTGTACCTGCTGCCATGGGTGCTGCCCCTGCTGCCACTAGTGCTGTGCCTGCTGTCAGACGTTCTGCCCCGCTACTTCTACCACCATTGTTGTGCCTGCTGTCAAATATGCTACCCCTGTTACCACTAGTGCTGTGTCTGCTGTCAGTGCTGCCCCTGCTGCCAGTGCTGCCCCTGCTGCCACCAGTGCTGTGCCTGCTGCCAGTGCTGAACCTGCTGCCACCAATACTGTGCCTGCTCTCAAACATGCTGCCCCTGCTGCAACCAGTACTGTGCCTGCTGCCAGTGCTGAACCTGTTGCCACCAGTGCTGAACCTTCTGCTAGTGTGTTTTTATAATACTCAGGAGGGGGGAAGAAGAAGATGATACCAAGTATGACAGCAGGGTATCCTAAGTCACACTCACCATCCCCAAGTAGTACCACCAGTGCTAGTACTACTACTACTAAGGTCCAGCAGCTTGTTAGCACTAGGAGTGAAGGAGGGGGTAATCAATATCCTCATATTAATAGTGACTGTGAGGAGGAAGACTCTGGGGCTAAACCTGATGTGGTTGGTGTTAATATTAGTAACAGTAATTTTAAAGCAGCTGGTGAGACTAGTGTAAGGGGATTGAGAGAGGAAGCATTTGAGAGCTTCCAGACTAGTGGTCAAGGGAGCCCACAGTATTCCTCTAGCCCTGGGAGTCCCATTCCCTTCACTACAGTGTCCAAGTGGAACATGATCCTGAAAAAGCCAGAAATGTGTGTGGGGATAACAGGTGCAGAAACAATACCACCACCGCCACCACCACCAACAGGAGCACAGATCAGCTGCCTGTGCTTGCTGCTACTGCTGACAGTCTGTCTCCATCACGTCACCAATAAATGACAAGTGTGACATTAGGGGATCCTCTGTCACATTGCTCATCACCTCCTTCAAGCAGCAGAGAGATGTCTGGTATAGAGATGATGATGCTGGAGAAGCTGAGGTGGAAGAGACATTGATGTCCTTTTTAGCCCAAACTGAGAAGGAATGGGAGACAGGGATAAGGTTGGGCATCACCACCACCACCAGCAGTAAGCTTTTGAAATTTGCAACTTCTCTAATTCCTGCTGCTGCTGAGTTGCAAGGACAGCAGGATACTGAAGAGCAATAAGAAGAAAGAAAGAAAGAAAGAAAGAGGCCATTCTTCTCCACCTTTTTTCCTTATCCCCTGAAGTGGTGTGGGACTATTTTCTATTGGGGCAGGCACAGTGCAGTCATCACTAACGCCACTGTGCACAATTTGAGACAAGCCAGTGAGAAGAGGAAAGGAGGGAACAAACCTTGGCACAGCCAACCTGATAACACACATGAAACATAGACACCATGACATGTATGTTAAACATGTTAAATCTGGGGGTGTGGCCTGGCAGCCATGACAGTCAGATGCAAGATGGAGTAGCTCCATTCCCAATGAACATACATCTTAACCCATCTGGAGACTTAGTCAATCTAGAGAGGCAGAGTTGACTTTAGTGTGCTCCCCACGTTGAGTGCCGCCATCTGATACCTGTATTGTGCGGGTTCCATTTGTGGAGCGGAGATCGGAGGTTGTTGTGGCCTAGGAGGTGCATTCATGGCCTGGAAGGCTGGCCCGCTGTGGCTGTTGGGAGTCCCTGTGGGCACCGTTCCAGATACAGTGGAGCCAAGGTCGCCAGTCTACATTGCAGGCACACGGAGGTGGAGGTCTTGCTGAGAATAAGGCCTGAAGTTAGTACGGCTGTGACCCGCTTCCTCTGTGGCACTGTGAACATTGTGAGCTGCCCATTCCCAGCGGGTTTACACTGGGAGAATTGTCCCTTGACCCCAGGGCATATTTGACCCACTGCATCGGGATCGGACGTTATTCAGGATGGAGTGTGAAGCATTCTTTGCAGGGACAGGCTACACCCCTCCCTTAGAGCACCTTTATCACGGTGCCCATGCTCCTTAGTTTTTCTGTCAGTCTAGTCTGTGCCTTGCTCCCATTGGCTACCGTGTGTTAGTCCCGCCCAGTGTGACCTTTATATACTAGGCTAGGGGCACCCCTCTGGTGCCCTTTCGTGGTGTTCCTGTGCCAGTGCTTATATCTGCTCAGTGTTTCCCAGTGCACCGACTCGGCCTGCCTGACTACTCTGCATATTGTCTGCTGCCCTTGTGTACTGACCCGGATTGCCTGACTATTCTCTGATGTTCCTGCTCCGTGATTCGACCCGGCTTGGCTGACATTCCTGCTCCGTGACTCTGACCCGGTTTGGCTGACATTCCTGCTCCATGATCCAACCCGGCTTGGCTGACATTCCTGCTCCGTGATCCGTGGCTTGGCTGACGTTCCTGTTCTGTGTATCTTTCCGGCTTGTTTGGCGTTCCTGTGCTGTGTCGCCTAGGCGACATTCTGACTGCCTGGCAAGTGGGTTATTTCCTTGTGCAGAGTATCAGCGCCAGTCTCCGTTACCACTCCGGCTGTTGAGCCACCAGTTGCCTCCGGTTAAACTGTGCAGAGTGCAAGTGTTGTGTCTGTTACTGCTACGGCAGTTTACCTTGGGCCTAGTCTCCGTTATTGCCTCTGCTCAGAACAAGTGCCTGCCTCCGTTACCACTCCAGCTGTTGAGCCACCGGTTGCCTCTGGTTAAACTTGTGCAGAGTGCAAGTGTTGTCTCTGTTACTGCTACGGCAGTTTACCTTGGGCCTAGTCTCCGTTATTGCCTCTGCTCAGAGCAAGTGTCTGCCTCCATTACTACTCCGGCTGTTGAGCCACCGGTTGCCTCCGGTTAAACTGTGCAGAGTGCAAGTGTTGTGTCTGTTACTGCTACGGCAGTTTACCTTGGGCCTAGTCTCCGTTATTGCCTCTGCTCAGAACAAGTGCCTGCCTCCGTTACCACTCCAGCTGTTGAGCCACCGGTTGCCTCCGGTTAAACTTGTCCAGAGTGCAAGTGTTGTCTCCATTACTGCTACGGCAGTTTACCTTGGGCATAGTCTCCGTTATTGCCTCTGCTCAGAGCAAGTGTCTGCCTCCGTTACTACTCCGGCTGTTGAGCCACCGGTGGTCTCCGTTAGACTTCAGCAGTGTGCATGTGTTGCCTCCATTACTGCTCCAGCAGTACCTCACGTATCTCTGTTTCCAGTATTGCCTAACAGCTCATGCCAGTTCTGCTATCTGGCTATTGGTGTTATCAATTCCTCAGCTGTTTATATGCAGAGAGCCCCATCACTGACCTCTCTGCACATGGGACTGTTTACACTCTGAAGATCATTAACCCATACAAGACCTTGCTCCTGGGAAGCCATCACTCTGCCTGACCTGTGTCAGTATAGACTATTGTGGACTATTTGTTTATGCTGGACCTGTGTAGGCTTATGTATATATAACCTGTCATGTGTCTGTACTAGTCTGTTATATACTACAGGACCTGTGAAGGTTATTCATTTTAATAAAACTGTTTTAACCTAAACCTGTTTCTGTGTGTCAAACAAACCGTTACAACCTTCCAGTTTTTTGAAGTGCAAAATTCCACAACTCACACTTGCCTGCATCCTAAAGAACAGGACAATGTGATCATCCCCCACAGCTGACATACCTGCAAACCTCAGAGGCTATTTTAACCCCCTTACTGCTGAGGGAATGATCACCTATTCTGCCTCATATCTGTATTCCCTACAACCCCAAAAAGTGGTCTCTCCACTCAGCCCCTTGCAAGTGGTTACCATAAAATCACTTGGCATCTTCAAAGGCACTCACAGGGGCTGCCGTGGTGAAAAATCAAAACTTAAAGTTCAATCTCCTGACACTATCATAGCCACTCCATGACTTCTACCTGCAAACCCAATTGAAGTGATTCAATCCAGAAGCCACAAAAAGCACACATTCAAATCAAGGAAACCTCTTTGTGTGATCCCCATAAGAAGACACATTGTTTCCAAAGTACAGAGCAAGAACTCAGAACACCAAGACTCTCCTATCAGATCATCCTGTGCAATGCCAGATCAATAAAGAACAAAACAGCTATTACTGCAAACCTTATTGAAACATGTGAATTTTACTACATGACAGGAGGCTTCGTATTTTGCATTTCTTTCTTTACTGAAATCTCCATAGCAGCACAGTAACCAATCAGAGAACAGAAACCAAAAGCATAAATAGCCTGGTACATCTAACTACTTCCTCTTTCTTGCTTCTCCAACAAGCTGCACAGGTCAGAGTGTCTAATTTCTCCTTCTTTGATTTGGGGGATTTTGGGATTGTATGGGATAGACTGAGATGTTTCCATATGTTTGCTACCCTGTTACAACTTTGTAAAGTTCTTTAATACATGTGTTTTCAGTTTAGCTCTTTTCCAAAACTTCTAATGTATTGCTCTTTATTATAATCGTTTTCAATACTGTATATCTAGTGTGGTCTCCTCTGGCTGCCTACATGGGAATTAGCGTGCATCACAGAATCGTGGCTAGATGACAATGCGGGGCCTATCCTAACAGCAGCTGTTCCAGGCAATTATACAGTGTTCCACCACCCAAGACAAGAGCGCAAGGGAGGTGGAATAATGATCTGTGTCAAATCATCCTTAAACCCCAGGCCAATATCAGTCCACACACCCCAATCTTTTGAATGCGTAGCCGCTAGCATCTCAATAGATAGAGGATTTTGGATACTCTTAATATACAGACCCCCAGGAGATGGGAAGAGATTTCTTCAAGAAATCTCAGACCTTTTGACTGGTTTAATCCTTGAACACCCTAGATGGATTATATTGGGAGACTTCAACACTTGGATTGATGACACACTATTCCAACTTGGGCAGGACCTCCTCAGCCTGATGAGTGCGCTCGGCTTCATACAAATAGTTGCCACTTCTACCCACAGAAAAGGACATACACTTGATCTAGTGTTCCAGTGTGGACTAGAAATATAGCCAGTAACTGTAAATCCAGTTGTATGGTCAGACCACCACTCCATACACTTCCCCATTAGATTACACTCAGCCAGACCACAGCCTCAGAACCTGGTCAAACACCGCTCATTAAAAGGGGTGAACCCACTGGACATAACATCAAATATGGATCTAAGCGAACTGATGGGCACTTGTGAAGACCCTGGCTCCTTAGTCCAACTCTACAACAAAACGATAAGGGACACCCTAGAAGTCTTTGCACCATCAAGCATATGCACTCAAAACTCACAATAATGCACCTTGGTTTGATAGCACCATCAGAGAATTGAAGAGAACAGGCCGTAAACTCGAGAGAAGGTGGCGCAGGACACATGACCCAGAGGACAAAGTTGCTCTTACCAATCACCTCAATGAATATCAATTTAAGATAAGTCAGAAAAAATCCTAATTTTTGTCACGTGCAATCACACTTTCCCGCAACAGACCCAGGCAACTGTTTTGCACAGTGGAAAAGCTCTGCAAACCAGCATGCATGCATATACCCACCAACTTTTCTCAAGATAAGTGTGAAGAATTTGTGATCTTCTTCACAGACAAGATTTCCTCCATCCGAGCCTCCATCACAGCAGGCCAACCAGTTACCCACCCGAACCACTACAGTGGAAGACTAGATTCCCCCAGTTTATTGTCTACTTTTACAAATGTGGATATAGAGGAAGTTAAAAGAACCATGCAAAAGTTGCGCCCCACTACTTATGACTTAGACCCTGCCCCAACTCATCTTATATATGCATGTACTGAAACACTTGCCCCAGCCCTCACAAAAATAGTGGAGTGTTCACTAAAAACTGGAATCTACCCGGATCCTCTAAAAGAAGCAGTGGTAAAACCCCTCCTAAAGAAACCCTCACTAGACCCAGACTGTATAGCAAATTACAGACCAGTATCCAACCTTCCATTTCTGGGGAAACTCATTGAAAAAGTAGTGACAACTCAACTGGAGGCCCATCTATCAAACTATAACATCTTTGATCCTTTCCAGTCAGGTTTCAGATGCCGCCATAGCACGGAAACAACGCTAGTCCGAGTGCTAAATGATCTCCTTTTGGCGAGAGACAAAGGTGGTTACTCCATCCTAATCCTCCTAGATCTCTCAGCTGCATTTGACACCATTGACCATGGGATTTTAATAGCGCACTTGCAGCACATCTGTGGTCTAGGAGGCACAGTTCTTAATTGTTTTAAATCTTTCCTCACTGGTAGATCACAGAGAGGAACATCAGGATCTTGCTCATTGGCACCAACAGAATTAGCTTGCGGAGTTCCACAAGGTTCCATCTTGTCTCCTATGCTATTTGCAATTTACTTTACTTTAGTGGTATTTTACTACCACTGGGAGACATCATCAGAAGATACGGCCTCAGATATCACTGTTACGCAGATGACACACAACTCTACTTCTCCTTTGCTCCAGATACTAAAGACCCAACATGCCTCATCAACAGTTGCTTAGCAGACCTCATAGAGTGGATGAATGCTAGTTGTCTTAAAGTGAACCCTGACAAAACAGAGTTACTCTTGGTGAGGGGACCCCGGGCAACAAGAATATCTCAGGATCACCCAACTGGCCTGGAACTTGGAGGCTCTGAACTCATTAGTTCAACAGAGGTACGAAGTCTCGGAGTGATGATTGACTCTGGACTGTCATTTAAACAGCAGATCTCTTCTGTAATAAAATCTGCCTTCTTTCATCTGAGAAATATATCCAGGATACAACACTTAATTCCACCGGATGATATGCCAACATTAGTCCATGCATTTGTGTCTTCTCGTCTAGATCACTGTAATGCACTTTACTTGGGCCTCCCAGAAAAAGAACTCCATCGCCTACAGACAGTACAAAATGCAGCAGCCAGACTATGACCAATAAAACCCGCTCATGTCACATAACACCCGTTCTCCACTCCCTGCATTGGCTTCCAATTAAATGGCGAACATACTTTAAAATTGGCCTGCTGAACTTCAAAGCCTTAAATAATCAAGGCCCACAGTACCTGAAAGAGCTCCTGACACCCTATATTCAATCCCGCTCACTACGGTCAGCCAACAGATCCCTCCTGTCAGTGCCCAGAATAAAGACAGCCTCAGGTTCCCGGGCATTCAGCCACGCTGCCCCCACATTCTGGAACTCTTTACCGTCCTCAATCAGAGAGGCACCATCATTACAGACTTTCAAAAAAAAGCTAAAGACCCATCTCTTTTATCAGGCATTCAGTCAACTCATGTGACCATAAGGAACCCTTAAATTCTAGGTCTGTTTATAGATTTGTAAAGCGCTTTGAGTCTCACAGGGTGAAAAGTGCTATAAAAAATCACAACTTATTATATTATTATTAATTATTACTGTAGTCGTAACCAAGCCAGTTAAGGACCCGAGACACTGTGAATTCTCCCTCCTCATTTCATTACTCACCACTGATGTTAAAATTCTGGCCAAGATCCTAGCAGCCCGATTAAATCTGGTAACTACTGCTTTGATACATTTGGATTAATCGGGATTTATTCTGGGTCAGTCTACATCT
Organism: Rhinophrynus dorsalis; assembly: GCA_037306005.1. Classification (NCBI taxonomy): domain Eukaryota; kingdom Metazoa; phylum Chordata; class Amphibia; order Anura; family Rhinophrynidae; genus Rhinophrynus; species Rhinophrynus dorsalis. Next base: position 117,557,788 of record CM074723.1, on the reverse strand, counting down.
CATAATCTAAGGAGTCTTTACTTGCATCTACAACTTACACATGACAACATAGGCAACAGGGTTCTGGCATCAGTCGATGCTTCAAAAGCGTTTGATTCGGTGGAATGGAATTACTTGTGGGGGGTGCTCTGAAAATTTGGATTTGGACCCACTTTTATAAAATGGATTAGACTTTTGTATACATCTCCCATTGCCAGGGTGTCGGCAGGGGGTTTAGGGTGTGAAGATTTTTCTTTGCGCAGAGGCACAAGACAGGGGTATCCCCTCTCTCCTAGTCTGTTTGATTTAGTCATTGAACCTTTGGCATCAATAAAACAGCGGAGTGACTTTGTGGGTTGGAAGCTTGGGGAAAGGGAAGAAAAAGTAGCGCTATATGTGTACGATCTTCTTCTATTCTTGGGGTATTCCTTTTAGTCTCTTTCCACGGCGCTCCATTTGATTGATACATTTGGATCTTATTTATGGTTAAAAATTAATTGGGAGAAGTCCTCTTTCTTGCCTATTGATAGATTGAGTGGGGATGGACCTTTAGCGAATACGCCAGTGAAGTGGATGGATATGTGCCATTACTTGGGGGTTACTATCGGGGCATCTCCTCACTGTTTTTTTAAACTAATCTAGCGCCACTTATTAAAACTCTTAGAGACAAAACAACTGTGTAGGTGAGCCTAGCATTTAATTTAATAGGGCGTTCCAATTTATTCAAAATGATCTTCCTTCCCCAGTTCCTTTACATCTTTCAAAACACACCGGTCAATATCACAAATAAATATTTTTTTTTGTTTAATAACATTTTATTGATTTTAAGGTTAAAGCATTACAACAAGAGAAGAAGGACATATAAGACAAAAGAAGCGAAAAGAACAAGTACCGCAGTACATGCACACATTGCATCCATAATGGGAGATATGTACTATAAGGAAAGTATTTGCGACCTATAGAGCAAACCAGCGACCCAATCCCCCAGCAATAAGGGGGACGAAGCCACCGGGCAAGACTCCAAATCAAAACCTCCAGACTCACAACCCTCAGCATTCGGGGAACTGGCCGTCTGGAGCCCCGCGGCAAGAGCATTAGACCCCCGCCACGACACCCCACCGACCAGCCCCCATCACCTACCCCAAAACTAGGGATCGGGATCTATCAGGAGGTCCACCAGCATCGCACATAAACACAAACATGAAGGAGCACAGTGCATAGGGATATAGATGAAATCACAAAAGCTAGGGAAGAGTTCAGGATAGAAAAGAGAGAGACAAGAGAAGCAGAGCAAGTTAAAAGAAGTAGGACAGGATAGAAGTATCAGAAAGAGAGAAAGAAAAAAGGGGGGGAAGTCTCACAACGGGAACCCGTGAAAAGGCCCTCCAAGAAAAGCTCCATGCTAACTATCCTGGTGCAATCTCCTGCGAAAGGAGTCTCCCTTCATAAATTCATCCCAATGGAACCACCGAAGAGCATGGATTAACCCCCTGCCATCAGCAGTGTGTATCAGGTCCTCCGAAGACCGGATCTCCTCTATAGAGGCCACCCAATCCCCAAAGGAAGGAGCACACGACTGCTTCCAGAACCTAGGAATCAAGACCTTAGCTGCGTTAATCAAGTGTATGGTAAGAGATCGAATATAGGTGCGTATAGGGTGTGTAGTGTGATGTAATAAAAGAACCAAAGGATCCATAGGAATTGTTGGGTCCGACACCTCCCTAATCGTCTCAACCACCATCTGCCAGAAAGGCTGCAGAGCCGGACAAGACCACCACACATGAATGAAATAGCCCCTGTGGCGTTTACACCTCCAACATATATTTGGGACAGTGGGATAAAGTTTGGGTAACAAGGCCGGAACCCTATACCATTGGGTTAATACCTTGTCAGTGTTTTCCTGAATCCTGGATGACACAGAGCACCGATGTGTCAGAAGGGAAATCTTGGACCACTGAGATTCCGATAGCACAATACCACAATCGAGTTTCCAGAAACGAATAAAATGAGGTTTGGATGAATGCTTTAAAGTGAGTAAAAGACCATGAAAGGTGGATATTAGCTTACGGTGGGGTCCAGGAAGGAGACATATATCCTCAAAAACATGTCGAACAGGAGAAGGAGGAGGATCCGGATTCAAAGAATGCACAAAATGAGAAAGCTGAGTGTAAATATATGGCACGGACGGATGGCAAACCCCTCCACCAAGCAGGGAGGGTAGGGGCAAGAGCGCTCCATCCCGCGTTACATCCCCCAACCTGGGGAATCGCGGACCCCCCGGAAGGAGATAATTAAATGCAGCACCGGACCTCCCCGGTGGGAAGGCCGAATTCACAAAGAAATATTTTAAGCAGATGGAAGGGATTATCCAGAGATTTCTTTGGGGTGGCCGCCGACCAAGGATTCGATTATGTAGTCTAACGAGAAGAAAAGATCAGGGTGGAACTGCTCTGCCAGAATTTAGATTGTACTATCTGGCTACACAGTGCCAATACAGGGTCGCATATGTCGACCCTCATACCTCCCACTCCTTTGTACAGTCGGAAGGGGAATTGCTATGGCCTGGATTGGAGCTAAGCCATACTCTTGTGGCTGGACTATGGGTGAGCAGGATGCCACTCTGTTGGCGGCTGTGTTTGATGCTTGGCGAGAACTACAGAAGGAGGAGGGATTTACAGCTCTCTCCGCTGACACACCTCTATGGGGCAATGCGGGCTTAAAGCAATTGGAAACACTGGATTTTGGTCAGGTGTGGGCAGGTAAGGGGATTGTGGCTTTGGGACATCTCTATCAGAATAATGTACTCAAAACCTCCCAACAATTAAACCCTGAATATCAATTGCCAAATACGATGGTTTTCTTATATTTACGGCTGAGACATGTGCTTAGAGACTTATGGGAGGACCAGGAACCCGAATTGGCTAAATTTCCTTTACTATCTCTCTTCATTCTTACTCATAGGCCGAAACCCTTATCCTTCATTTACAATTGGACGGTGGGGAAGGTTGTTGATATGGATTGGAATATACGATCTAGATGGGAGACTGATGTATGGCTACTTGAGGATTGGGAATGGGATGAGGCTGTAACGGTTTGTTCGACTCACAGACACAGTGGTTTAGGATAAAAACACAGTTTTATTGAATTCACAATACAGTAAGAACCTTCACAGGTCCTGTAATATACAGACAATATAGTACAGACACACAACAGGTTAATTATACAATTAATTAACCTACTTTCAACAGATGGTGTCCCGTGATTGCACTTGATAACCTCTCCACACTTATAGAACCTTGCTTCACATGCAAAATGGTCCCCCTTTCCATCTCTATATTTACCAAGTCCTTTAGACAACTAATATCTCATTTAGATAAAGACTCTTTACAAAGTGCTACCTCATATCATTCAAAGACTGGGGAGGTTATGTTCCAGTTGCTTTAACCGATATATTTATAACTCCCAGCATGAGGTCAGTCTCGCACACAAGGCTCTCACTCATTGATTATACTGTTCTATGCACGTTGAAGCACAAGTATTAAAGTTGTCTGTCTACATATTCTACTGGCTCCTCTTTGGCCTCTACTCAGTCTAACCACATCATGTCTTCTCCCAGGGGATCAAACTCCTGGAGGGTTTCAATCTATTTATCATTTTCATATCAGTTTCACATTCGGAAGCCATGAACACAAATGCAAGGCTGGGCCTCTATTTGTGGGAGGGGCTACAAGCCTGCATATGAAGGCGAGCAGCCTCTCCCACTGGGCTCTTATCATCTATGCCTCCCTTGCTCTTCCCATTCCCACTTTCTCTTTAATACTACTACAAGTTGAACCCTCTAATCAGGCTAAATTCATCATGTCTTCCCCCAAGGGCTCATACTCCTGGAGGGAGCCAATGTATTCATCATTATCATATCAGTATCACATCCAGAAGCCCTGAGCACAAATACACTTAAGTGCCCTGTATGTCATTATAATATCAGTAATAATTCCCTATTTGCTTTCTGAGGCCTAATATCTAGTCATATATATGCTGCCGGGAAGCTTCCACTGTTGTCTTTTGCAAGTCTTCTTGACTTCCAGTAATACAACAATCTTGATTGGTATCATGTAGAAGTCCTAGCCCACTTTCAGTTTTGCCAATTTATTTGCGCTCTCTCCATCTGAAAAGACACAGATCTAATGGCCATATGTTTGCTGGGCCATCGCATCATTGTGGTATTCCCCTCGTTTTGTGCAGCTTATTCAGTGGTCTTTCCATGGGATGGTTGAAAATTTTCGTCTCAAACTGAAATCAGCAAATAATGGCACTTTCCGCTTGGCAAAAATTTTTTTGCGAAGACTTCAATTTTCCAGCTCTTTTTTTTGCCTACATCATTGCAGTGAAATCAATGGGAAGAAAAATTTTTCTCCACCACAAAAAAGTTTTCTCTAGTTTTCTACAGCCATATACAAGGGTATCAGGCTCTCACAGCATTAAACAAATAAATATATTAGACAGCTGACTGGGAGCCTGATGTGAGCACTGAGACTGAGGCATACACAGCAGATGACATTGAACATTTTGTTGTGGGCCAAGGCAGAACATCACACTCCATCAGTTGTGTACTGTATAAAGTAATAACACACACAGTATTTGAGTAATGCCCATCAAATGCACAAGCCGTAGGGGGGAAAGGTGGAGCAGTGCAGGGAAGTGGGAGTTAAGTGGTAGTCCAAAAACTGACTACATCAGTGGTTGCTGCAGCATGTGCAATAAATGATGATGATCCCTCTCATCCTGGGGTGGATAACGTTTGTCAAGGTCCCACCCAATCACACCACTCCAGTCCACCACCACCACTACCATATACATCTGCCACATTGTAATTTATTTTTTTAATCACTTGACATATTCAATTTCATCATGAATATGTGCCAGTGTCACTTAAGCAGGAAAGTAAGTGTTGTGGGCAAAGGACAAATGCACACTGTATGCTAACACATTTTTCAAGGTATGTGTTGCTGTAGGACTCCCAACTTTGACTTTCAGCTACTTCTTTCTCCACTACAGCCCTCAGAAGAAGTAATATTGTGCTGGGAAATGTTGCACCATATTAAGCATAGGAGAAAAATATGTTTGAATAGGAGAAAATGTGTTGGAGTAGGAGAAAAATGTGTTGGAGTAGGAGAAAAATGTGTTGAATAGGCGAAAAATGTGTTGGAATAGGCAAAAAATTAGAATAGGCAAAAAGGAGGAAAGTTTTGCACTGGAGAAAAGAAGAAAACTTTCACAAAAAAAAAGAGAAAAATCATCCGTTTTTTGAGAAAAGTCATTAGGGAAATTTTTCTCACTTTTTACCCACCCCTAGTCTTTCCACACATTCAGGCTTGTTACACCTGTACAGGTGGTCTGTGTTCAGATTGGCTTCTTTAGCAGCAGTCTCCTGTTTCAGGATCCAGGTGATTGCTTCACTTACCCCTGCACAGTAACAGTCACAGCTTGCTTGTAGAATCTTTCCCTACTAACCTCTAGCACTTAGTCATGTGCTTAGCAGTCTTAGCAGCTGTAGTTAGCAGCTGTAGTTTGCCTTAATTATCAGTGGTCTGCCACTGATCTCTTGGTCACTTTTATTGCAGTCCTAGCCTGAGAGGTCACAAGGATGGCTCACTGCTGGTCCAAATGCCATCTCTGCTGGTGGTGGAGGCAAGGTGGTAAATGGATTTTCTTTTTATTTTAAAGCAAGAAAGTAAAAAGAGAAGAAAGGAGATCAGAAGAAAGAAAAGGAGACAGAAAAAAAGAAGAAGCTGTCTGTGATCCCGCTGGACATCAGGATTGCTGGTAAGTTTTTAATTGGCTGGCAATGGCACTCATAGGGTAATATTTTACTTTGTTTCAAGCCACAAGTAAGTCTTGGAAACCAGTTTTCCTACACATTCCGGTGGTTTCTCATTGCCTATTTTGGGTTCTGCACCTTTCTTCTCATGGTGCAGGATTTGCCACCGCATGGAATAGAATAGCAAAGTCGACTATTTTAGTTGATGTTCAATGGGTGTAAATTGTACACCTGTTGAACATTTTTTCTCTGTGCTGTCAAAACCACTACCGCTTGTTTTAAAAATACCGGGACTAATAGTATCAAGCCCTAGGTCATCATCTGGGTATTGTAACATTATTACAAAAGGTATCAGGGAAGTCTGGCAAGTACAGAACAGTACATTTTTACATCAGTTTCGGGAAATTTAATGGAAATCATGTTAAAGGTAAGAATTGTTAAATATCTGAATTAAAATTGCTTGCAAACGCCTAAACAGCATGGCTTTTCAGTGAATGAAGATCTTGTCAAAGTAACAACATAGACTTTTTGACTGAGCAACTATAATAATAAAGTGGAGGGGGGAGTGCAGTATATATAGCTTATCTAGGTTTCATTAAGACATTTGACACAGTCCCTCATAGGAGACTCATTAATAAATTGTAGTGCTTGGATGTAAAAGTAGTTGAATGCATAAGCCAATTGCTGTGTGAAGAGAAACAGAGGGTTGTCGTTAATGGACAATATTCAAAGGGAGCTTGTGTTACCAGTGGGGTACCTCAGGGATTTGATCGGGTGCCAAATCTTTTTAATATTTTATTAGTGACATTATAAAAGGTCTTCAAGGTAAAGTATGCCTTTTTGCTGATGTTATAAATATCTGCATCAAGGTAGACATTCCTGTGTATTATGTGGCTATGTTGCTTTAAGAAGCTAAGCATGCTCAGCAGTGTATTTATGCTCAGCAGTGTATTCATGCTCAGCAGTGTCATGTACTGAACCGATTAAGCCTAGTTATTCAGAGTTGTCTGGAAACAGCATACAAGTAAAAGCTGAATATAAGAAGACTTGAGTGTCTGTCTTTATTATTATTATATTAGAACTCACAAAGTACAGTAAGGTTTCAGAAGTGCTGGACTGAAGCAGAGAATACACCAGAGTTTGCTGTGCTGTGAGCCTGCTACTTTTGCTGAGAGAGCTGAGAAAAAAGCCTACATAATCAGGGTTAGTAACAACATGGAAGGCCTTCAACCCCCACCAAAACTTCAGTTGACTGGGAATGTTGCTGAAAATTGGAGGATATTTAAACAAATGTTTGAGTTATATCGTTCTGTCATTGATGCTGACAGATATGTCGAAAAAATAAAAGCTTCAGTATTTCTGCACGTAATGGGTGAAGAAGCATTGGAAGTGTACAATAATTTTATGTTTTCAGATTGAGATAACCTAAAATTAAAGCCAATAATGGATAAGGCTGAAGAATATTACATACCTAAAAGGAATGTCACATAAGAAAGGCACAGATTCTTTACCTGTATGCAGAAGCCTGGAAAATCAGTTGATCAATATGTGACCAAGCTCAGGAACTGCAGCAAAACATGTGAGTTTGGAGAGTTAACAAATATCTTGAATAAAGACAGAATTGTATGCGGTATACCAGATAATGGGCTGATGGAGATGCCGATTAGGGAGCAAGACCCAGATCTAGAAAAGGCCTTAGCATTCTGTAGAGCAGCTGAACCTGTTAAGTCACAGGCCAAAGTGCTCATTAATTAAAGATGTGCAGTAGACCAGTAGAGAAAGTATGAACAAGATAGTAATATGGTGAAAAAAACAGATGCAATCAGCAAAAGGAAAAAAAAATTACTTTGCTTTGCAATCAATGTGGAACGGAATATTCACCAAAGAAATGCCCTGCATATGGACAGAGCTGTAATAACTGTGGTAAACTAAATCATTATGTGCAATGCTGCAAAAGCACAGAAAAGCAGAGTAAAGTGCACATGGTGAATGAAAGTATTATGGAGGAATTCCATGCAGATATACTGCTACAGAATGAACAAGCACAAAAGGACTGGATCCTCACACTGAAGGGGTAAAACATCAAAATGCCATTCAAGTTAGATACTGGGTCTCAAGTTAATGTGATATCAGAGACTAAATTCAATCTGTTCAAGCCAAGACCGGTACTGCTGGAGACTAATATCAGAGTTACAGGATACACTGGTGCAAATATAACAGGTAATTAAAAGGTAAATGTGTGGTAAAAGTGTCATACAAAAATGAAGTGCATGTGCCTCTATCATTTATTGTGGTCCTAAAGAAAGTTCAAGCAATATTAGGCTTATCATCTTGTGGGAAACTGAATCTGGTGAAAAGAATACTAGTACTGGAAACCAAGTAATTCAGAATATGACAGCTTGATGGGAGAATACAGTGATTTATTAAAAGAGCTTGGTTGTCTACTGAGTACCAGGTGAACAGCACAAAAACAATACCACCAGCAGTACATGCCTGCAGGAAAGTACCATTTGCACTGCAAGGCCAGCTGAAAGCAGAGCCTGATAGAATGGAAAGCCTGGGAGTCATTATAAAATAGATGAACCTTCTGAGTGGTTGAATTCTCTATTAATAGTGGACAAGAAAATGGAAAAATACGAAATTGTCTGGATTCTCTTGATTTAAATAAAACAATAAAAAAGAACAGTTTAAATTACCTAATAGTGAAGAGCTCATGTGACAATTTGCAAATGCTAAATATTTAAGTAAATTGGACGCTTCCTTAGTATTTTGGCAATTGAGGTTTGATGAAGCCAGCTCAAAATTGTGTATGTTCAACATATAATGTACCAGATACAGATTCTTCAGATTCCTATATGACACTACATTCACCCCAGAAGCATATCACAAAATGATTCACATGATATATGAATACTTTAAAGGTGTGGACACATCCATGGATGACATCACCATCATGTGGCGAACTTCTAAAGAAGAACATGATTCTCGACTCAGACAAGTTCTAGAAGCTACTAGAAATTAAACAAATGAAATGTAATAAGGAGTGAAAGAACTAAAGTTTGTTAGAGACATCATCAGTAATGAAGGGGTCAGACTTGATCCGATGAAGATATCTGCAATTGAAAACATGCAGAGAACACAAACCAAAAAATGACTTGCAGAGTTTTATGGCCATGGTCAACCTGTCTGAGAAGATAGCTCCTCTGAGATGGCTACTTGAAAAGACAATGCATGGGAGTGTAATCATGAGCAAGAAATTGCATGGCAACACTTAAAGAAAGTGCTTACACATGAACCGGTGTTAAGGTTCTATGACCCAGCTAAACCCATTAAAATATCATCTGATGCACCACAAACAGGACTGGGAGCCGTTCTAATACAAGAACATGAAAACAACCAGCAACCAGTAGCTTATGCTTCCTACTCCATGACTGGTGCTGAGACAAAACATGCTCAGATAGAGAAAGAACTCAGCATTACATTTGAATGTGAGAGATTTCATAAATTTGTTCCAGGACAACTTGAAAATGTTGAAACTGATCATAAGCCACTGATAGCAGTATTCACAAAGACTCTTAATTGATTGTTCTCTGAGGATTCAGGGAATGATGATCAAATTTCAACTGTATGCTCTAAAGGTGACATACACACCATGAAAACGTATATATACAGCTGATACACTATCCAGAGCAGTGGATCAAACAGATGTTCAAAATGAGAAGGTAGCTGAAGAAATTCAAGCTTATGTAGATATGATTACCTCAGCTATGCCTATCTCTGATGCAAAAATGCAGCTGATCCATCAAGAGACAGAAAAAGATGCTTCCCTGGAAAAAAAATCAAACTTGCTATTCTACTCCCTTCTGAGTATTACAAGACACTCAACAGCAGCTTCAGCACTGGTGGCAGCAAGTTCAGCACTCGCAACAGGCACAGCACTGGTGTAAGCAGGGGCAGCATGTCTGACAGCAGGCACAGTACTGGTGGCAGCAGTTGCAGCACTGGTAGCTGGCACAGCACTGGTGGCAGCAAGGGCAGCACTGGCAGCAGGCACAGCACTGGTGACAGCAGGGGTAGCATGTCTGACAGCAGGCACAGAAATGGTGGTAGCAGTAGCAGGGGCAGCATGGCTGACAGCAGGCACAGCACGAGTGGCAGCACATTTGACAGCAGGTACAGCAATGGCGGCAGAAGGGGCAGCAGGTCTGGCAGCAGGCACAGGCAGCTGATATGTCCTGCTCACACTATTATGTTTTTATTCCTCCGTCCCATTAAATTCCCCAAGATCCTTAGGGGTGATTTATGGGGACTGGACAACATTGGTCCTGTAGTGCTCACTTTCTCCTCCTCCTCAGACTCAGTGAACACATAAGGGTCCTTCCAATTCCTCCTTCATAGTGATAGCAGTCACTATGAGCCTCTCCTGTCTCAATTTCAAAAAGGTCACAGCAGAACAGCACAGCATGCCTACCTTGCTCTGTAGCTGTTTCTATTGTGTTTCACTTCCTTGACTACATCACGTTTTTATAGCGAAAAGGTGAATAACACGTAAATCAAGAGGCGGAAAATTGCAAAATGGAGAAGAATTTTGGCCAATGGGAGAAAAATCTGAAGTTTTTAATTGTTGGTTTTAAAGTGGATTTTCCCACAAAAAAGCGGACAACAACGTGGTTTTCATGGGATTTCTCGCAGGAACACAGAGAGAGCTTTCGCCCAACCCTACTCTTGCCTACCCATAAGTCTCATAATTCTTACAAAATTCTTCTCCTCTCTTTTAAGTCACTTTTGTCTGTTGCACGCTCTTGCATTTCTGCTCTTATGTCCCGCTAAACCCCTTCAGGTCACCTGTATTCTTCTCAAGGGTTCTTTGTGTCCTCTCCTTACACAACTCAAGCCATCACTTGGATGCATTAATTTTCACTGGATGCCCCTTGACTTTGGAATGCCCTACCTATCGCCATTTGTCAATCATCCACACTTCTAACAAACATCTCCTCAAAATCCATCTGCTCAAGGAAGCATTCAGTAACAATATTCTCTTTGTGTACACTGACAGTCACTTCAGAATCATTCTGCACTTCCTTTAATGAAGCCTTATACTTGCAATTATGATCATCCTCCTACTGTATATGTATGTTGCCATGATTACCTATTAGACTGTAATCTCCTTGTTGCAAGGTCCCTTTTGCAATGTATAATTCCCTTTGTTGCACTTTTTTGCTTGCTAATAATGCAATGTTCACATTTTAACCTGATGCTCTTAAACCTTAGACCAGACCTATTGTGTACAGTTCTGGGGATCTCCAGACATATTCTGAAGAGCGTTCAGAGAAGGGCTGCTTAAATGGTGAATGATTTACAGGGTAAAAATGTTTGGACAAGAGGTCATAGACTAAAACTAGAGGATCAGAAGCTTATATTTATTGTAAGAAAGTTTTACTTGACTGAGAGGGTAGTAGATATGTGGAATAGCCTACCAGCAGAAGTGGTAGAACTTAATATAGTGAGGAAATGTAAGCGTGAATGGGATAGGCAGAAAACAACACAAGACAAAGGACCAAATGTACGGCTTGATGTTGCCTTAATAGAAAAAAGTGGGCAGACTAGGGGCTCGATTCTATTACCAGCGCTAAAAAAAAGGCGTTGTGTTTTTTTATGTCAGGTTTTAGTATCCAATTATTCGACTTGTGAAAACAAAATCAGCAGTAATTATACATACCGCAAGTAAAAAAAAAAGCCCATAGGAAACAATCAAAAACAACATGCAAGTAGCATTCTATACCCACGCTCAGTATTAGCTCCTGTTTTGTTGATGCATTTTAAGTCAAGAATCCTGTGCCTCAGAGGTTGAGGCGTAGAAGTCACAACAATGGTTTCAAAACCATCGTTGTTAGAAAAAAAGCAGTGTAGAATACAGTATACAGCATAGAAATCCAACAGAGAGTGTCCCCTTTCGACATTTTAACTTCCCCGTTAAAATTCGACTTACAGTGCTTTCTTTCACCACTTTAATTCAACAAATATTGTTCACATTCAACATTTTAACTCTTCCCCTTGAAAATTCAACTTACAGTGCTCCCATGACTTTATTTCTCCATTTAAATTCAACAATGTTCTTCTTCTATTTTTTTTACAACATGCCTTCTTTGTATTTGTATTGTATAATTACACTGTGGCTCAGTGGTTAGCACTGTTGCCTTGCAGCGCTGGGGTCCTGGGTTCAAATCCCACCAAGGACAACATCTGCAATGAGTTTGTATGTTCTTACTGTGTTTGCATGGGTTTCCTCCGGGTACTCCGGTTTCCTCCCACACTCCAAAAAACATACTGATAGGTGAATTTACATTGTGAGCCCCAATGGGGACAGGAACCAATATGAGTGTAAAGCGTTGCGGAATCTGTGTGCGCTATATAAATAAAGGATTATTATTATTATGAGTACCAGAGAGGTAGCAATGCATTGCAATGTGTTTGCTACCCCTCTGGTACTCATAGGGTTAATAGGCAAGGTATGCGGCTTCTTACCTTGCCTGTATATGTGTAACAAAGTGCCTTGTCTGGTGCCCCCCTCGAGGCATATTCAGTAATCTGAAATACTTCTGCTATCACCACTAGGAATGGGTGAAAATTTTCTCCTCAAACCAAAATCGGTGAATAATGGTACTTCCCGCTTGGTGAATAATTTCCTTTGAAAAGTGACTTTTTTTCCCTTTTTTCGCCTAGCTCATTCCATTGAAATCAATGGGAACATTGAAATTGCGCAATACACAGCAAATGTTATTTTATTTCCCAAAGGCATAGTATAAAAGCAGTATGAGGGTGCCTGTGTTGGTGGAGTGTGGGGAAACAATCAATTGAAAAGGAAATTTTTTTTGGGGGGGGTTATTTACTGGGATTGGGGGACAGTTAATATAAAATAGAAACTAAATACAATTAAAAAACCCCATAAGACATGGTATAATAGAGGTCTGAGGAGGATGTCTGTGTTGGTGGGAGGAGTCTGGGGAAAAAATCAATTGAACAAGAATTTTTTTGGGGGGGTTGTTGACTGGTTATTTGGGGGACAGTTAATAAATAAATAAATAAATAGATAAATAAAATAAATTGATACGTATCTTGACAGAGGCATGGACCCCTGACATAAGCTATGGCTGGGGCAGACTGATGCTTGATAGATAATGATTAGTATTAGGCCCAAACCCTGAGGAAACATTGTTTTGTAGGACTTAGACTTATTAGAAGCACAAGCCCTGAGAAAACATTGATTAGTTGTAGGAAATAAGACTTGTGCTAGGCCCAAGCCCCTATGAAACATTGACTTGTAGGACTTTGACTTAATTGAGCACAAGCCATGAGGAAACATTCATTAGTTGTAGGAAATTAGACTGATAGGAACACTGATTTGTAGGGCTTGTTAGAAACAATAGAAACAAGCCCACAAAAATTGTTTATTTTTTGTAGGCCTCTGTTTTTTTTCTTAAAGAACAAGCCCTGAGGAAATAAAAGCACTACTGGCCTAGAGCCATGTGTCTAGTGTTAAGTGGCCACTGGCCATTGTCAAATGCCCCGGTGTAATTGCAGAATTTGTGACTGCTGTTCTTGCTGATGCTACTGAGTTGTTTAAACAGCAGGATGATTAGGCAGCTCAAAGGGAATGGGATCAACAACAGCAGTTACATGGGTGATGAATGATGAAGGTTCCACTAGCCACGACTTGCTCCAGTGATGTGTCTGAGGCAGTAGCAGCACCACAACTAGCACCCACTACCACTTCAGGTATATATGGAACAAAGAAGAAGTTGGCCAATAATGCTTCTCCACCTGACCCTCCTCCAAAATCCTGAGTGTGTTGTTACTAGAATAGTTTTTTTTCCCTTGAGAGCAGGAACCATGCCTCTCATCAGCAACTGCAATGTGTGTGGTAAATAAGAGAATGACTGGGAACAATTGGCACATCTGCACTCACATCAAAAACCTGGCACAACTCTATCCAGAAATCATGACGCTTAGGATCCACTATGTGAAATCCCCCCCACCAGAAACCAAGTACTGTTGCTGTCAATATGTTCTTTGTCTACTCTATGCTAAGGACACATGACTTGCAGACAGTTTAAAAATGATGATGAACCCTCACTGCCACCAGCTTAGGAATCTCCTCAGATGTCACTTTATTCCCTGGTTGCGATTATCCTCCACCACGCTGTTTGTGTGGTCAGTGCACCACAGAGTGTGCAACGGGTGGAAACAAACTGCCAAATGTTGACATCTATTGAATGGCTATCAGCTGGTGGTGGAGGTAAAGATGAACTAAGTGGATTGCCAGAAGATGTATTTACCCTAGTGCAAGAAGGTGATGGCAAGCCAGTTGATTCTCTTGCCATGGAACTTTCAGCCTCTGACTGGGTTTCTCTATTCTTCCTCCTTTTTGATCTCCGCCTCACCTCTTATTGCCTTTGGGAAGAGTCAAGGGGTACAGCAACAGCGGTGCTCGATTTCTTTGTGGGTGTTTGTCTTTAACATGTTTCACATAACTGTCATGGTGTCTGTGTTTCATGTGTATTATCAGGAGGTTGTGCCAAGTTGCATTCCATCCTTTCCACTTCACTCCACTTTCACTGACTTCTCACAAACTGTGCACAGTGTCATCGCTGATGACAACACTGTGCCTGCCTCAAGAGAAAAATAGTCCCACAACCAAGGCTTTGTAGGAGGTAAAGGTAGAGAATAATGGCCTCTTTCTTCTTCTCCTTCCCCTTCCCCTTCACTGGCTGGGGTAGAGGATGATGTTGTTGCTATTGCTGCTACTGCCTCAGAATCATAACTGCAACTAGGACCAGGAGTATTGCTGCTGGCAAGTGGAACCCATCCTAGTCCCTCATCACTGGACTAGCCTGCTCCTCAGTATCCGGCCTCCCTTGCAGAAGAAAACTCCACATTGAGGATGATGGTGGTCATGCCCATCCCCATCTCCCATTCCTTCCCAGTTTGGGCTAAAAAGGCCATTCATTTCTCTTCCACCCCAGATTCTCCGCCATCATCACCACCACCACTACCAGTCCCTCATTGATGCTGCTACTCTATTACAGACATCTCACCTGTTGGAGAAGGTGATGAGAAATGTGACACAAGGTCCCCTTTTTTCACATTTGCCATTTCTTGTTGACTTGAAGAAGGCAGACTGGCATTGCTAGAAACAGGCACAGGAAGCTGATCTGTGCTTCTGGTGGTGGTGGTATTATTGCTCCTAGGCAAGATGTCCCACCTTGACAATGCTGTGGGGGGAAGGGGACACCGATTGTCAGAGGAATGTTGTGGGCTCCCTTGATCGCTAGTCTGGACGCTCTGCATTACTTCCCCTACCACTCCACTAATGATAGTCCCACCATCTGTTTCACCATCACTGTTACTACCACTACTAACAACAACCACATCAATTTCAGTCCCGGAATCTTCCTCCTCACTAGTAATATGATCACCCCCTCCTTCATTCCTCACAGTCTGAACAAGCTGCTAGACCTTCTTAGCAGTAGTAGTAGTGGCGGGACTGCTTGGGGATGCCAAGTGTGACTTAGGGTCCCCTGCTGTCACACTTGGCATCATCTACCCCCCGAGAATTACAAGACATACTGGCAGCAGGTTCAGCACTAGCAGCAGGGGCAGAACTGGCAGCAGGTGGAGCACTGGCAGCAGGCAGAAGTAGCTGACCTGTCCTGCTCACTCTACTACTCTCTTCTTCTTCTGCCTTTGACAAAACTTTTTCTCAAGATAACTAGGGGTGATGTAGGGGTTCTGGGCATCATTGGGTCTGGGGAACCAAGGCATCCAGAAACTTCCATGTTGGTAGTAGTGGTGACTAGTGTTGAGCGAGCGTGCTCGGCCGATGCTCGGATCGGCTCGAGCATCGCTCTGCTCGGCACATGGCGGTACTCGTCGAGTACCTCCATGTGCTCGCCCGCCATGTTCGGGTGGCGGGGATCTGTGCCGGAGGAGGCACAGATCAGAAGACGCTCCGCTGGACCACCAGGGACTGGAGGTACGGGGGCATTGCGGAGATGAAGGGGGCATTGCGGAGATGAAGGGGGACATTGTGGAAGAGGGGCATAGCGGAGATGAAGGGGGACATTGTGGAAGAGGGGCATAGACTCTATGCCCCTCTTCCACAATGTCCCCCTTCATCTCCGCTATGCCCCTCTTCCACAATGTCCCCCTTCATCTCCGCTATGCCCCTCTTCCACAATGTCCCCCTTCATCTCCTCTATGCCCCTCTTCCACA
This sequence comes from Rhinophrynus dorsalis, assembly GCA_037306005.1. Classification (NCBI taxonomy): domain Eukaryota; kingdom Metazoa; phylum Chordata; class Amphibia; order Anura; family Rhinophrynidae; genus Rhinophrynus; species Rhinophrynus dorsalis. The sequence goes on along the minus strand of CM074723.1, from coordinate 117,541,718 downwards.
ATGTCCCCCTTCATCTCCGCTATGCCCCTCTTCCACAATGTCCCCCTTCATCTCCTCTATGCCATAGAGGAGATGAAGGGGGACATTGTGGAAGAGGGGCATAGCGGAGATGAAGGGGGACATTGTGGAAGAGGGGCATAGCGGAGATGAAGGGGGACATTGTGGAAGAGGGGCATAGAGGAGATGAAGGGGGACATTGCGGAGATGAAGGGGGACATTGCGGAGATGAAGGGGGGCATTGACCAGGCACCCTCCCCTCATCAGAGCAGGGGGTGCCTGGTGTAATGCTCGTGTCGCCCCATTGTATTCAATGGGGCTCGGGTGCTCGGCCGAGCACTCGAGCCTCAGGGGGTGCTCGGTCAGAGCACCCGAGCATCGGGGTGCTCGCTCAACACTAGTGGTGACTTCTTCCTCCTGAGACTCACTGGATGTCATTACATTCCTCCTTTTATTGTTGTAAACTTGCACTGCAGCTGCTTGTATTGTGTTTTGCTTCCTCGACAACTGAATGTTTTTATAGAGAAACAGTGAAAAACATGTGAATAAAATGGGGGAAAACTTTCTAGCCATTGCAAAAATATCACCAATTCTTTGCCAATGGAAGAAAATGGCAAATATTTTAATTGCTTTATTGAAATTGGATTTTCCAGCGAAAAGAAGAATACCACATGGTTTTCGCAGATTTTTTCACAGGAACATGACGGGACCTTTCGCCTACCCCTATCACCACCTACTCAGTATAGGTCCATAGGTCAGATTGGTGGTGGTTATACAAGTATAGAGCAAGTTAAAAATAATGTAGTTTAATTTTATATATATAGGACAATCTACACATGTAGTAAAAATCACGTTTAGGATTATATTTTAGAGATCTAACCTAAAATAAATCAGTTTTTACAGGTGCTAGCTGTAAGTACATAGTGTTTAAAGGAATATCAGCCAATTTCATTTTCAGGTGTTCATGTTGCTATAATATAGGCATAAATTGTGTCCTTTCACCTCTCATTCACAAATACTGTATCAATCAAACATCTAGTTAAAACCAGTATTGAAAACCTGTATAAACTCAGTGCCATCTCCTTTGGTGAATGCTTAACATTGTCTTTATCCATGCAAGCCAACTGCACCATTGGGGCATATTAAAATTCTCATTGGTTTAAACAGAGGTATTATCCCCTTGTGTGATAAAGAAGGCTCCAGCACATGCATCATACAGGACAAATTAAGAGTCCCATTGCTTTAAGATGTGTTTTTATGAACGTGAATGTTTAAAAGGTCTCCAACGCACTGCTTCATAATTCTTTACAGACCGCTCCTGCAGTCAGGGATTTATAATACTCATTTAAATCATTATGAATATTTATTTCTCCCTTATGATGAAGTTGTTAAGTACTTCACTTTATTTGTAAATATGTCAATTTTTTTGTTGAATATGGGCTTACTAAAATTGAGTTTGGCATTCTTTGTTCACATTAAAATTCACACTTGGCTGCTAGAGAGGCCTCAGTGCATGATTAATTGAATTCTACATTTTATATCCTTTCCATTTTTTAATTTATATCTAAAATATTATTTCAGTTACTCAACTTTATTAGCCACATTATTTCAAATGCTGTAAACTGATGACTCAAAAAAATCATATGTATGTTGGCCTAATTTTCCCTTTTATATTTTCTCACTTCTCTTGTTCTTTATCTTTTGCTTGCTGTAGTGCTGAGTCTTTTTATCTTGCCTCACTTGTGTTAATGGTCCTTTGAAGCCCTATCACTTTGCTGGAGGATTGATGTAAGTCTTCTACAATTAACATAATTACAAGCCTGATTATCTTCTAATTGCATTATAAGTATTTGGATATTTAGTACACAAATTAGGCAAATGTTATTCTGTGGTGGGTGTCCTGTCTTCTAAACAATATTGGTTACAAAACTGTTAATTCATTTTCCTTAACAAAATAAAATACAAATGTAAGTTCAACCCTTTATGGACCAGGGGTTGGGCAATGCATTGCTATACAATATGTTGCCCACCCCCATGATCTTTAAAGGGTTTATAAAGAGGCTGATTTATGAAGCATACTTGGAGAAATTATTTTGATTTAAATAAGGCTTTTAAGCCTCGATTCAATAATATGACCTAAAATAGCAGATAGGACAAAAATGGATACCGATCGGCAAAAGAAATTGTCTAAGTCAGTATTCAATTGCCCTACCAGCTAAAAGTACAATGGACGTTTGACCACAGAAATGGTCTTGTGGCCAAATGTCCATTTTGTGTGTTAAGTTCCCAAGTGCCACTAAATAGCAGCAATATTGAGAACATCAGAGGAAACAGCTAACTATTGGTGCCTGACATACCGTCAAGCACTGATCATTAGCTTATTTGTGTTACTTACCTGTCATCCACTGTCCGTCTCCTTCTATCTTAATGCTTTTTCCTCTTTTCTCTTTAATCTCTTTTCCATATTCTCTCTTCTTTCTTCATCTGCCTTGCGTCTTCTTTTCTTGTAGCTGCAGAAAAATATATCCACAAATAAATGTTCCCTGAATATATCCTGCACATCTATGCATAGTTTAACCCCTTGAGTGCCAGAGGGGTACACAACGCATTGCAGAGCAATGCATTGCCTACCTTTCTGTGACTCCAAGCATTAAACTATATATAGGGTAACAACTTAATAACATGCCCCAAGAGTTAAATAAATTGTGCCCGTGTGTGTTGCAAATTCAAATAGTTTTAACTAAAATTTTCCTTCGCTTGTTCTATTTTGCTGTGTGCAAGCACCTCCGCTCAAAGCTGATTGGCTGGAAGGTGCATCAGCACACATTCCAGCCAATGGCTGTGAGGGAATTGGAACAAAAACTGCCCATGTATATAGGCAGTCTCTGTTCAAATTCTCTCAATGTGGAACAGGCATCGCCCCATTAGGTAAAAGTGGGCAGCTCTGCTGCAACTCAATTTCTCCACCGCCGCTGCTGCGACCCACACAGCAGTGGAGAAATAGAACAAGTGAAAGAGATTTTTATTTTAAAATATTTTAATCTGCAACAAACATTGGCACAATTGCTTTAACTCATGGGCATGTTATTAAGTTTTTACATACACACGCACATATACATAGGTTAATCCTTGGAGTCCCAGAGAGGTAAGCAATGCATTACTCTGTAATGTGTTACATACCCCTCTGGCACTCATGGGGTTAAACTATGCACAGATGTGCGGGCTTTCATGTGGTGGGAAAAACTTTTCTTCCCATTGATGTCAATGCAATAAGCTAGGTGAAAAAAGTAACATAGTAACATAGTAATTTAGATTGAAAAAAAGACTTGCGTCCATCTAGTTCAACCCTAGTTCCTGTTTACCATTGTTGATCCAAAAGAAGGCAAAAAAACACCCTCAATATAGCAATTTCAAATTCTGCTTTGAATGGAGGGGGGGGATTCCTTCTTGATTCCAAATGGCAATCAGATTTCCTCCTGGATCAACAAGCCCTAAGTAAATATTAATCCCAATACTAACGTACATAGCCCTCTATGTTATGCTCTTTTAAATAACTATCCAGGCCCTTTTTAAAGGCATCTAATGTATTCGACAGCACCACCTCCTCAGGCAGTGAATTCCATACCTTTATTGTCCTTACAGTAAAGAAACCCTTCCGCTGTTGTAGATTAAACCTCCTTTCCTCAAGTCTAAGCGGGTGGCCCTTGTCCTTTGTTCTGTTCTGTTAATGAACAGGTCTTTGGAGAGCCCTTTGTATGGGCCCTGAACATATTTATATAGTGTTATCATATCCCCTCTAAGACGCCGTTTCTCTAGTGTGTACAAGTTTAACTTTTCTAGCCTCTCTTCATAACTAAAACTTTCCATTCCCCTTACTAGTTTTGTAGCCCTCCTCTGCACTCTCTCTAGTTCCATAATGTCCTTTTTCAGAAAGTAGAAACACCTCAGTTTTCATGGGAAGTTATTCACTAAGCTGGAAGTGCCATTATTGGTGAGGTGAAAATTTTTGCCCATCCCTACTTACAACCACAAGCTGTGATGCTGCTGCTGACCTTCATTTTGTATTTTTTCGTTTACTTTCTACATGATCTCTCAAACTCTTCATAAACACGCTTACTGCCACTTTCCAGTGGTAGAAGACTAAGCCTTTTCCTTTCAGCTATTTGTTGGGCCAATTCATAATCACTCTCACTCTCTATTGGATCTGTGTCTGAACAGGAAGTGGTGAACAGTGGAGGGAGCACTATCATCATACTCATCATTATTAATTATTAGGTAATTACTGTCATCATCCTATGCTTCATCACCACCCCCACCACCAGATACCCCATCCACACCACATTCATATTCTTCTAGCTTTTTCCTCAAACACCTTATTGTCACTTTTACAGAAGCTTGAACACTACCAGAAACAAGAATGACACTGCTCATTATAATCATCATCTTTAGTCTTTGTAGTACTCATCACATAGAAGAGGAGCAAGTGCTCTAATAACTGCCACAATCAAGGCTGCACTGAATTTGTGGAGTACCAATGTACTACCACCAACATGTCCTTGCATTACTACTACCCCCATTCCCCTTTACCCCTGTCCTTGACACATTTAGATGGCATAATGAAAGTAAACCACACGGTTGGTAGTGATATGTGCTGTTAATTTTCTTCATTGTAGTTCACAACAACAAACAAATCCTGCTTATGTCTGTTTATCAAATTATTTGTTTATATAGTTTTAATTGTCCCTGTCTGTCACAGTCACTGTAATAAGTCTCACACATCCACACTCCCTACAACTAAGCTAAGTAATTAGCTTCCCTCTTTGCCTGCAGACTAATAGTGTCACCTTTGTTTTTTTCTAAAGAACTAAAGCAAGGCTATTTTACAGCCTTATGCAAGCAGACTTGGGTTAGCTGCAGAAAACACAATCTCTACAACTTACAATAAGCAATTATTGGTGCACTAGTGTAGCAAAACACTTCAGTAAAGTAGATCCTTCATTGCCCCTCTAATTCTTGTGGATGTATTGCATGTATGGATATGACAGACACAGTGTGTTAAGCTGAGCCCCTTTTATATATTTGTCTTCATTGTCATGTCATATGTATTAGGCAAAATTCAAATATACTGATCAAACGCTAAAAAGTCCACATAAACAGTCCCAAAGTATTTCTATATCCAGATCCCAATGCTCAGTCCTATAAGCAAGCTTTGCCCACTTGTGTGTAGTAAAGAATAAATACTGCAGAAAAAATAAAAGGAATAGGAGAGCAAAGGCAGAATTAGAAATTGGAGGTCATGGTCGGTGTAGGAGTGAGAAGTCGATAACAAACTGAGGCTGGGAGTGCAAGGCTGTGGAAACCTGTCTGATTGACATCACCGGGAGGAGACCGATTGCCAGAGAGCGTACAGGAGACTGAGCTGACCCTGACTTTTTATTTGGCGTTTTAAAAAGAGTTTCCTGTGAGTAGATACCCTGAAGAGGGTACAATTGTTTTAAATGTATGTTTCTGGTTATAATATAATAAAATACTACACTTTTACTGTTCCTTTTATTTTTATGTCATATGTATTGTCTGATAGTATCTGTCAGTGTTACATCACTCAGGCTGGCTAGCTGCTTGCTGTCAATCATGCTAATTCTTTTATTTTTACGTGGGGGGGATTCTGACTGCTTTCTTCTCATACATACCCAGAAAATAACTGGCAGTGTCTCCCTCCCCAACCCACATTTATCACTTTCACAAAAAAACAAATACGTTTGCGTTATTATTCTTTTTGTATTCTCTCTCACTCCCAAACACAGACTGACAATCTGCAGGATGATGACACCCTTTTATAATAACACCGATAGAATGCCCACAACATTGGGGGAAAATTTAGCTCCATCTTTGACTACAATGCAATACAAAGGCAAAAAGACTGGATAATCTGCACCAAAAATCTACAGCTTAGTAGAGACTGTCATTTTCACCTGGTTTTCACCTGGTTTTCCCCATACATACCAGTAATTTTTGGTTATGCCCAAGCGAGAAAATGTTTTTGTATCAGGCTCCTTTAATGATTGGTTTGTGATTAATCAATTATATAATTTGTGATGTCATATGTGATGTTTTCAGTATCAGTATGGATGATGTAATCTTTGATGTCCTGTCTGATGTTATCAACAGAGCTCATGGGGGTGTGGAGTTAAGTTAGAAGAGATTAACCTATATTTCATGGCTTTTGAGCATTTAAGTGAGAACTTAAACCTGGCATTATGGAAAGTATTTTGACATAATCATTATTACATTTTAAATATCAATGAAAATAAGGTGAGTTGAATAACTGATGATGTATTGCTTTAGTTTTTCATGGCTGAATTCTAAACAATATAATTCTATGAAAAAGTGACTATGATGCTCTTACCATAATTATAAAACAATAACTTTATATATAAATGACAGGGCTGTGTTTGTTAATAATTCTACAGTTTCGTAAATTGTTAAGCTAAAATATCATAAGAACAAGCAGCTGGAAAAGCAATGAAACATAAGGCTTTACATATTTATGGAAACATTTAACATAATACAATGCAAAAAGCACCTTCCCTCCTCTGTACTGTTATATCTTCCTTTTTGATGGATGTATTTATTCAGGTTTTATACACTATGGCTTATGAGTTTTCTGCAATTATAATTTGCCTTTACTATGTTAAATTAGACTTGCATATGCTAAAATTTCATATTTAATCAGCTTCCTATCTTTCCTGTCAAATATTCTGTATACCATTAAACTACTTATATATTTGACTGTATATTGCACATTTTGTACTTTCATTTTAGTTTATTCTTTATTGCAAAAACAAATTCAGTGTGATTTCAATAATTATACAGTTTATGCTTATCAGTCCTTACCAGAAATCATTTTGTATTGTTTCTTAACATTTATGGCAACAATGGTTATACTTTTCAACATGTGCAAGGAAGTTTTATTTTGTTACTATCTAAAATCTATTGTATTTAAGATTTTTGTTGGCTCCGTTCTTACCAAGAAACTAGAATGCATTATTTGTATTGTGTTTGTAGCATGCACACCACAGTACAATAAAACAGAACAATGCTGTCAAAATGAGTTATTGTCCCAAAGACTTTACAAACTAATTATTTGATCAAGGTCTTATGAAGGTCATATTGAAACACTGTATGCATACTTATATATTTCCACATGAACTCTCCTTTGTTCCTTATCAATGCAACCAGGTCATAATCAATGAAGCACACAAACAGAAACATACTCATATCAAATGTGACAGTTACAATGTCATTTTGAATTTAACATCAAAATAACACATATAGTTTATATTTTATATAGCCATAACACACAAAAATAGAGCTGTACACAGAATCTCTCTCTCTGCTCTATATGTAACTCTTGGTTTTGTTTTGCCAATTTTTATGCATTTTAAATCTTACTTTTGCAATGCTAAGAAATGTATAAATTATGTAATCTGTTTATTAAATGTAATAATTATGAATTTAAAAATAAGAACATTAATTAACACTGTGAAATAAATTGAGAGAATACATTATTTCATATATGTTCATATATATATATATATATCAAAACCATACAGAAATAGCAGAAAAATCAACAAGCATTTCAAATGTATTTAAGTGGAAGGTTTGAAAGAGACACCAGATGATCTTGCCATTATGTGCATAGGACTCCAAATAATATAGGAACAGCTTTAAAATAGCATAGTGAGAGAAGGAGCTATTCAGCAAAGCAAGCCAATCCTGCTAGCATGGGATAACTAATAGTGACTAATGACATGCATGATACAGAGCTAAGTATTGGCAGTGGATACATATAAGTGAATAATTTGCCATGAGGGAGGGGGTAACAGCTATGGGTACATGAGAGAAAGACCACTGGAAGAAAGGGATACGAAGGAAGAGAAGAAGGCGAGATAGGGTGCAGGGCAGTAATCTAGGCAAGAGAGGAAGGGCCAGATTTAAAGTTTACTCTAAAACCATCGCTAAGTAAAAAAGTCACATCACCCGCAAATAATACATGATTTACATCTTATTCAAAAGGTAGTCTACAAGAATAGCTAACGAGTGTAGGCACAACAAAAACACGTAACACAAAAAACCTGTGTTGCACCCTTTTTCACATTCTAATCAGCCTAAACATGTCAAGTCAAATTGTAACATATGGCTGACATTGGCTAGCAACCTTGATTGATACACAAACAAATTCAACCCCCCAGCCAATCCTAAGACCCCAAAGTATCAAATATGTTCAAATACACCTATATATACCCAAAAATAACGGTCACACCTTGTCTGTGTTTCGAGTTTTGGCAAGCTAGAGCACAGCACCCAGGAGAGGAGGCTAGTGATTGAGAGAGAGAGACAGAGAGAGAGAGACAGAGAGAGAGCGGCACATACAGAAGAGCAGTAGAAGGCGTTTGGAGTTTGGAGAGAACTGCACTTAAATAGACACATATCACACTTTTGCACATATTACATACACCCATACAAACACACACACATACTTTTTTTCTTTATTACACACCACACATCTTTATATTTTTTTAGACAGTGTGAATCAGTGAGTGACAGAGAGTGAGTGGGATTGAGTGTGTCTGTGAGGGTCTGTGTGTGAGTGGGTGCATGATGTCAAGGAGAGGAGGACAGGAGAGAGGGATGGGGAGAGTAGTGGAAGAGGAGGAAGGTCAGGAGGGCATCCCTGGTCAGAGTAGAAGTGGGAGAAGGAGATCCTCAGGGCAGAGGAGAACCCGGCCTAGAAGAGGCACACAGAAGGCAGGGACAGATATGTCAGTGGGATGAGGGGTACCTGTCGGGGAGCACCCTACACATTCAGGGGCAGTGCAAGCAGGACTTTCTGGCCACAGATCCGACACCTCACAGGCCGGAGCTGAGGAGAAGAGGCTCAGGGATCCTTGTTACACTGACAAGGAGAACAGGGCCCTTGTGGAAGCTATCCTGGAGAGGGTGAGCATCCTATTTCTGAGGGAGAGGGTCCCTGGATTGGGTGCGTGGCTGAAGGCCACAGAGAACCAAGTCTGCAGCAGGGTGAATGCGTGGCCACCTGCAGACGTACCTTGGAGTTGGTCAAAAAAAGATGGGGCGATTGCAAGAGAGTGGTGAAGAAGATTGGGAAGTTGCCCTTTATGCCCGAAGCACTGGACACAGCCATCACACACAAACACAGTCACACCTCAACACATGCCCATCAATGATCCACACAGCTGCACCAACACAGCACCCTGAGGGTTAAAAACAGGACACAATACAAGCACAAATGACAAGGTTTGACCAGGCCCAAACCTGTCCAAGTCTCAGTTCATCCCTCTTGTTGTTGTGCTGATCAGACATGATCCACACAAACCATGCATCACAAAATGTTGTCTGTTAAAGATCATTACTGTTCCTCCACAATTTCACTCATATACCCAAAGGGAAGTCAGCACATAACCGCTTGAGTGCTAGAGGCATCATCAATACATCGTTCAACAATGCTTTGGCAACCCCTCCGGTACCCAAAGGGTTAATCGACAACCAAGGCAAGTCCACAGGGGATATTCACTAAGTGGTGAAAAAGAGATGATGGAGTGAAATTAACCCTTCCATACCATCACTTCACCAATTCCCATGTTAGTCTATGGAGACAATTCAATAACACGTTCCAAGTTTTTATGATCCCAATGTATAGACTCCATAGAAAAACATTGGAAATGGAGACATGATATCACTGGAACAGTCATAATTTTCACTTCACTTCCACTTCATCAGATCGTCATCACTGCTCACTGAATCTCAATAAAGATGGATCAGGTCACACATCACAGTGCCACTGAGACTAACAGGGTGTATGTGCAACACACATGCCTCAAAATAACCAACATTATTGAACTAAAGGAGAACCAAGTAAGCCTTTGTGTTGTGTATGCAATCATTTGCTCTCACTGGATCTGTCATATCATACATTTGGTTTTCACATGGAACCTCACAAGTGGTAATGCCATGGATGGACGTTACACCTAGGGATGGGCAAAAATTTTTGCCACAAACTGAAATTGGTGAAAAATGGCACTTTCCATCTGGCGAAATTTCCCGCGAAAAGTGAAATTTTTCCACTTTTTCCTGCTTTTTTCGCCTAGCTCATTGCATTGAAATCAATGGGTAGAAAAATTTTCCTCCGTCTCATGAAAGTTTTCTACAGTCATATAAAAGGCTGTCAGGCTCTCACAGCATGCCATTCTGTGTCTGTGAGAGGAGAGAGCAGCATGTTTTTGAGCTAGAGAAGATAGGCAAATAAAGGGGAATTTAAGTTCTGTTTTATGGAATCATTTAGATAGGACATTTGTTCTCTGTAGTAGGGGAGTCTGGGGGAACAATGGGGATAATAAGAGAGGAAGGAGGTTGACTAAAAATACCCCAAAATTTGTTGTGATTGATTGGCAAGACACTGGCAGCTGGGGTCCAAATTGCTTGATGATTTTACTTTTATTGTCTCTGTGCTAGGGAAGTCTGGGGAAAGAAGTTGTTGATTTTGTGAATTTAGTTCTATATATATATTTTTTTGGAACTAACTGTGATAAGCTGTGGACAACTTAAAGTGTGGACAACTTAAAAATAAATAAATAAAAAAAGAAAAAAACATACATAATTAAACAATTAAATATATTAGACAGCTGACTGGGCGCTCTGTGACTGAGGCAGACTTGATAGACAACAGGTAACATTGAGAATTTTGTTGAGGGCCAAGGCAAGACATCACACTCCATCAATTTTGAGTAAAAACCACACAAAGTAGTTGAGTAATGTCTAGCAAATGCATAAGCGAGTGGGGGAAAGGTGGAGAAAGTGCATAGGTGTGGGAGTAAAGTGTGAGTGCAAAAACTGACTGCAGCAATCGTTGTTGCAGCATGTGCAATAAATTATGTTGATCTCTCCTCCCAAGGTGGAAGCAGTTTGTCAAGGTCCCACAAATCACATCATGCCAGTCCCTCCCCCTACACACACCATTACCATTCACATTTGCCACATTGTAGGTTGTACTTAATTTTTTTTAATCACTTGACAGCATTATGAATACATGCCAGTGTCACTTAAGCAGGAAGTGTTGTGGGCAAAGGACAAAGGCACTCTGCATGTTAACACATTTTTCAAGTTATATGTTGCTGTAGGACTCACAACTTTGACTTCCAGCTACTTATGACCCCTGGCCACTGGATTCCTAAACAACTGGGCCTGATTGGGGAGCCCCAGCGCCCTCAACCAGGGATGAGTTCACCCCACCACCACCAGAGAGAGCAGTGGCAAGCTCTGAATACCTGGATGTGGTGGGGTAGATTACGTGGCAAGGATGTCTCCAATACATTGCAAAGCAATGCAGTGAACACAACTTCTGCCCAGGTTACAGGGTTGTAGAATTTTTTAACATGGGTTAGCACACACCACACACAACATTGTCAAAATCTAACTTGCAATCCACCACTGGAGCCAAACAACATGACAGTGTTGTATGGCCATGACGTGGGTTGGATTTGAACAGCTGACACCTACCCCTTAGCATAACAACAGGTGCAAAACTGTGAACATTCAGTTGTATCAATTGTTGTGGTCTATAGGGGTTATACAAAGAGCTATTTGACTTGGCTAAGTAACAGGCAGGATAGATGACCAAGAACAAACCTGCGCTCCTTTTTGCCAGTGTCCACATCCTGCAGGCCAAGGAAGGTTTATTTCAGGCAAGTACTCTCTTACACCTTTTGAATTAGTAGTGCATTCCTTTTGTTTTTAATTGCATACACTGTGTTATAAAATTAGGTACGCGTTTACTTATAACATTTTCAGTTGGTTTATCAAACCCAGAATTTTAAATTATTTTAATGTTAGATAGGAATTAAAGGTACAGTAGAGTAGGTACTTGCCAGAACTTGAGATACCTTGACGGGGTTGGCAAGCTTACATTCTTTGGCCAAATGATGGACTAAATTCTCAATTTTTAATAGTTTAGTATATATATATCTAGGTCAGGACACAAATATACACATTTTTATTATTATATATACCTAAGTCAGGGCACACATTTACACATAGGTATGGAGGAGCGCAGGTTTGTTCTTGGTCTTGCATGTGCACTTTGTGTTTTGGCCCAATGTTTTTGGGGGATTGGAGAACCCCCTCATTCCTTGCTGCTATCTAGATGCCAGCTATTTAACACTTTTTTATTTATACACTACATGTATTTATTATGGTGAGCTAGCGCTGTGGGCTTTTTTTGCTTCTGCTTTTGAGGCAGGATAGATGGAACATCAAGCCAAATAGTCTGTGATTCACCCTCTGATTGTGAAAATAATTTAATGGATAACCCAATGATCACCCTACACATTGAAATCTTAGGGTGATCTTTGGGTTATTCAGTAAGTTGTGTTCATATTTTCATAAGGTTGAAACAGACTTTCTCAGTGATATCACTTCTCCAGTTAGTCAATTTGTTAATGTCGCCTATGAACCGAGATATGTCAAAACAGAGTAATCACAGACCATTGGTTACATTGAGCAACATGGGAATTGTGGACATGAGATCACTGGGGAGGTTATGTCTTCTGTATCACCTCTTGATCACTAACAATACACATTAGTGTATCACTGCCATCATCTCCTTGCATGAATATATCACAAAGTCCACTCATGGTCTGACAACTAGTGGACTCTCGTGATGTAGATCATGCCTTCCTATGTATGAGGGATACTCTAGCCATGGGTATTATTCCACATTGAGACAAATCTAATCCATAATTTAATGTAATAGACACATATTGGAAACTGATGATTCTCCTTTAATGGGCATCACACTACATTAAAACATACATGTGTTTGTATATTACCTATATGCATTGATCACTTGTATGAGCACCTAAAGGGTAAATATAAACTATAAAATGGATACTGTAGAAACACAACATAACTACTCATGTTTTGTCCACAAGGTATTGTAACTCTGAGGATGAGCATTTCTGGTGTACTGATTTGATACCCGGATGTTAGTCAACACAAATATTTGGGTCGTCTGTGGATATGTGAATGTTCCATTTATATCAGATTAAGCATTGCATCACCAACACAAGCATCAAGGGTTGAGCTTCATGGAAGTGTTGTTAAGGCTTCAGTACAGTCACGTGGAAAATCCTCTGTTCCAGGATGGATCATGCTATGTATGACTGTGGGACAAAATGACAGGATTTGTAACAACACCCTTATACTGATTGTTATGCAACATCTCCTACATCATTCTTATACCATTAATCTTTGCAGTTACAGGGAAGTACACAAACCATTGCTTTGTAATTTACTGTCTACTTATCTGTAACCCATTATGGGGAAAACCAAGGAGATGTCAACCAGCCATAGGGATATGTGCCCCTGACATAAATCCACACATCAGCAAATATGTTATTACAGCTCCATGAAACAAAGGAATTGGGTCTGTCAATGTCAGGGTTCTACAAACACACACACACACACACACACACACACACACACACACACACACACACACATGTGTCAGCATGGTGTCCCTTGAAATCTGATCCACATTTGATGACCTCTATGTTGTGTAACACACTACCACTGTAGATACATCCCTCTGCTGCAGCTGCCATGTTCAATACAATGGCCCTTTAACCCCTGATGTGACAGAGTGTTATCTGATGCATTTCACTGGATAACATTCTTTCTCTAAAATGGTTGCTATGGCTATGATCATGGCAAATCACATTAGTTGCTGTCGTTCGAGCCCTGGAATATGCTGAACATGGGTAATGTGTTGTACCTTGGTTTGCATGGGGGTATGCATGATATCCTTGAGGTAGCACTGTCAACATTGACTAAAGAATGGAAGATTGTATTGGAATCCACAGCCACAATATGACATGTCCATGGAATGGATGATGTTTGGGGTCCATACCGCTGCCAGTATCAAGGCTGTGTCATTGATTCTGTGGGGTGAAACAGAACATCATGTGTGGTATGGTTAGTGTATTTGCACAAACTCACAGGACTGATCATGGACATGCATGGATTGTGCGAATGCCAGTGTTATACTCACAGCTGAAGCAGTCCCTGATCAGCCTGTCTCTTATCTGCTCCCCTCTTAGGGTCTCCTCATCCTGTGCAATGTCCACATCAAGAATTGGTGGGAGCTGGATATCGTCCAAAAATCTTGTCTCCACTGTGATATTATGTAGTATTGCACATGTCAAGTTGATGTTGCAAGCCTTGCCTGGGGCATATTGTACTGCTCGCCCTGAGTGATCTAGATTTCTGAATTGGGATTTTAGGAGGCTGAAAGTATGCTCAGTGGCATTCTTTGTTCTGGCATGAGCCTGATTGTATCGCTCCTGGGCATTGGTTTGGGGATTTGCGACCGGTGTGAGTAGCCAAGATTTACACCCATAGCCAGAATCACCTGTGGAGAGTGAGTGACATGGTGAGACAAGGAACACGTGTTGTGTTGATGATGTTGTATGAGGTGGACATACTACCTGTGAGTCAAAAGCATGCTGACCAGTGTTGTGTGTACGTCTATGGATGTGGTGTGATTTTGGATTGTTAACTCACCCAGAAGCCATTCCCCCGTATAAGTTACATTCTCGAAGTCTCTGTGTACAGATGAGTATTGGAGACTGTATGAATCATGACAGCTCCCAGGATATCTTGCACAGACATTGGTGATCCTCATGTGTAGTCACACGTTCGTGGAGTGGAAGTTCTTTCAGTTAATACACAGATGTCCCTCACATGTTGAAGCTTTGATACGGACATGGATGCAACCTATTGCACCCATGACCCTGGAATGCCTCCCCTTGCGTAAAAGTCCTGCTTTACACCTGTCCACTCCATGTCAGTGGTGGGAAAATGTATGTACCCGCTGACTTTGCTTTTGAGTGCTGGCAACACCCGAGTCAGTACCTTAGAAAATGTGGCATGTGACATACCTGATGCGTAACCTTCTTTGACTGAAAGGCTCCACTTGCCATAAAATATATAGCATACATAGGTTTCTGCAAACCAGATAGGGCATGGTTGTGGATGTATACAGGTTAGACCTCATCCTTGATGACCTTATATAGGACAATGATGCTTTGCGGTGTCAACCTGTAGTGATTTATCAACTCATCATCGGTCATTCCCAGGAGAGTGACCCTTGGGCAGTATACCCTGCACCTTGGTGGTCATCTGTACATCCTACGCTGCTCCAGGGGTCCCTATGGCAGATGGGTGCTGCATCTGGGGAGCATCCTGTTGCTGTATCTGGGGAGCATCCTGCTGATGTAGATGGGGAGCATCCTGTTGCATCAGCTGGGGATCTGCAGGCAGGTGGTGTCCTCCAGGTCGGGATGGGCTCCTATGCGGCACTTCAACCAGAGCCTCCTCACTTGCAACAGGTGAAGGCTGTTGAACAGGTGTGCTTGGGAGTTGCTGGTATTCCCTAGCCCTCACCCTCGCACACCTTCTCTTCAGTCTTCGCATCAATATGTATGCGAACATACTTATTGTTCTCTCTATATATCTCTCTCTCTGTCTCTCTCTCTCTCACTGAAAACAAGCCACATGTGAGTTTGGTGAGGTGTCCCTTTAAGACAGTGTTGGGGCGTTGTCCAGGTGTGGTCCTGAGGTGAGTGATGACCTAGGGGAAAGTATTTGTTGTCCACATCTCCAGCACAGGTTGCTGTGTCTTGGGGACATGGAGTGAAGTCTTGTAGGTACAAAGTACCAGAGTGTAAGGAATTTATAATTCATTTCCAGGGTATGGAACAAGATGGAGGAAGACATCAGAATTGACCAGATGGAGGACCAATCCTCCTCTGATATATCTCTGCCCAGATCTTTCTCCCAGGCTATTGAGAAATCAGGTGTATTGGCTACTTTCAGGAATGTTAAGCATTTGTAAACCTTTCCTAAGTATCCTCTATTGAGGACTTTGTTAAGAAAAAGATGTTCCAGAGGGGTGGGTTGTTGATCTTCACTTGTACGAAAGCTTGGCTGGTCCAGAAAGTGTTTGATTCAAACAAATCTCCACATTTCCGATTTCGGGAGATCATATCTGGCACTCTGAGTAGGGAAGGAGAGAACAGAGGAGTGTGAAAAGGAGTCCCATACGCAAATCCTCGGGATAGCTGCGTAGGCCGGAAAGTGAGAGCTAGGCAGAAAAAAAAAACAACGGGTATCAAGTAAAAGATGCTTGGAGCTGGAGAACAGAGAGAGAGGAAACTGGGGTCAAAGTATAAAGGGACCAGGCCTTTGAGATCACCTGAAGGACTGGATGAAATCTAATTTGGGGAGACCATATTTAAGATCAGCTAGCATCTGAATTCTGTGAATGTTCTTCAGTATATACTATATTTTATTTCTATTCATACATCAGGGTACATCAAGGATAGGGTTACTCCAGAAGGAGAAAAATCTTATCTTCCTTAGGCTATCTCAGGGATGGCAGCAGTTTCCACTTATTTCCTTACCTGTAGCAGTATAGCATGCATTTCAACAGTTTGTGGTTATTTAACATTCCATACATTTAAAAGTATATTCATATTTAGGTAATCCTTATGACCAGGACTATCCTTCATCTTAAGGATAAAGTAAAATATCATATTTCTTGCTATGTGTTTATTAAATGCAGTTTCACCATTGTTTTGTCCACAGTTTCCAAGCAAACTGAATGTTGCTGTTTTTTGTTTTGTTTTGTTTTGTTTTTTGGCTAGAATAAGGTTCCTTTTGGTAAAATACATGCATATTTAAGCATTTCATCAATCCTGACAAAGATGCATTTGGGAGCCCCAAAACACATTGATTCTTATACTTTTTCTATATCTTATTTCTTATTTTATTTCTAATAAATACTTTCAATACTTGGCATACAGTGTGCTCACAGTTTGTGTAACACACACACACTTATAGCCATAACTCTAATTTTATACATTATTAAAAAGGAGAGCCAGACTGAGGACTCATATGGGGGACCAAGATCAGATACACTGTAGTAGCTGGCTCTGGATACTATAGAGGGAAGAGAATGAAGGATTGGAGCAGTCAGAACCAGACCATTGCACCACCCCATTATATGCTGGAAAAATAATCATTCAGGTAGGTGCAATCAACACATTAGGGACTTGATCCAATTCTCACCTAAAAAAAAAAAAGTACCAATGGTAGTTTTAAGTCACTGTCAGGTAGGCAATTACCTGCGCTGTGACACACTACCAAATGGAAAAAATGTACGTTAGGTGCTAAATTTGCATCCATAAGAAGCAATGGAAAATAAGTTGAATTTACAATGCAATTACATGTTGTGGCTTGTAACACACAGTAAGGGACTCCACAAAATTCCAGCAAGTTTGTTCTGAGTCCCCTAACGTGTTCCTAACAACCTACGTGTAAGTGCAGTGTAAGAAAGTTAAGAAAAAATTCTAAGTGACCCGTGGATGTATTTATATAGGGCACTAAGCCCCATATCAATACATCCAAAGTTTTTTTTTTGTTTTTTTTTTTAGAAAAAAAGCAGTACAGTATTTGTGCCATGGAGAGCGTTATTTCAATACTGTCCGAGTTGTAGTTCAAATGTGATTGAATGATAACGTATCCCCCTCCTGCCCCTTTTACTGATGTAACACTGCTCACCTCAGAGCAGCAAGACTGTCCGGATGGATTGCAGCAAGGGACACTCTTCAGTGAGCATAAGGAAAAACCTGAAAAACCTGTCAAGGGGGGCAGAGTTTTCCTTATGCTCACAGTAAAAAGATTTCCCTTGCTGCGATCTGTCCGGTCAAGAGACCAGATTCCACATCTGAGGGGATGCAGCTTACAATAGGTAAAAAGGGTGGGAGGGGTATACTTTATCATTCAATTACTCTTGGACTACAAGTCTGATAACACTCTCCATTGCCCAAATACTATGAAGATTAATAGGAGCTGCTTTTTTTGTGAAACATTACTATCACTTTAAAAAATGTGTGTATTATAAAAATAAGTAACCCTTTCAGTGTCAGAGGGGTACGCACTGAATTGCAAAGCAATGTGTTGCGTACCCCTCTGGCACTGAAAGGGTTTTCAAAACGTGTGTAAAGCATAAATAATCCTTCCAATGCCAAAGAGATACACAGTGCATTGGTAAACAATCCGTTGGGTACCCCTCTGGAACTCAGACTTCTAAAAAATGTGTGTGAATTAAAAAAATATATTTTTTTTATGCAATGCACTGCATAGCGATTAACAGCATCGCACTTTCACCCATTGGCGAACATTCTTCGGTATTTGTTCAATGACAGAAAGTTTTTGCCCTTTTATTAACGTGCTTTCAGCCTTTTCACTATAAAAATGTGACATTTTCCAGGGAGTGAAACATAATACAAGTAGCTATAGAGCGAAAGAGAGGTGCTAGGCAGTTGTGCTGTGAAATTAATAGCAAAATTGAGGCAGGAGAGGAACATAGTGACTGCTATCACTATGAGCTGGTTTAATAACAATAAAAGGAGGACCTGGAAGGACCATTATGGACCACTCCCACCAACATGAACGGGTCTGGATGCCCTGGTTCACTAGAGCCAATGCTGGCCAGTCCCCCTATATCACCCCTAAGGCTCTTGGGAAAATGTATCTTATGGGAGGAAGAAGAGGTTAAAAGTTTGAGCAGAACAGATCAGCTGCCTTGAATTGCTGCCACTGGTGACCCTGCTTCCACCAGTGCTGCACCTGCTGCCAGTGTGTCTTGTAATTCTCAGGGGGGAGGGGAGGAGTTGACGTGTGATAGCAGGGGACCCTACGTCACAATTGCCATCTCTAAGAAGTCCCACTACTAGTACTACTACTAATAAGGTGTAGCAGCTAGTACAGAGTGTTAGGAGTAGGGGTGAGGTGTTCCCACCAGAAATTATGAGAAAACCACATTGTTGTTTGCTTTTTTGAGGGAAAATCTGCTTTAACTCCAGCTATTAACATTTTTGCATTTTTCACCCATTGGCCAAAATTGTTTTCAATGGCTAAAAAGTTTCCACCCATTGAATTACTTTGTTTTTGCCTTTTCACTATAAAAATATGACGTGCTTGCGGAAATCAAATAGAAGCAGCTACAGAGTGAGGTAGACGTGCTGCACTATCGTGCTGTGATCTTTTTCCAAAATTGATGCAAGAGAGGCTCATAATTACATCTATCACTATGAGCAGGTTTAAAAATAAGAATGAAGGAGCTGGAAGGACCCTTATGTGTCCACTGAGTATGAGGAGGAGGAGAAGGAAGTGAGCACTGCTGAACCAATGCTGTCAAGTCCCCCTAAATCACCTCAAGGGACCTTAGGGAATTTAATGGGAAGGGAATGGGAAAGGAGGGATAAAAGGGAATGGGAAGGGAGAGAAAAAAGGGTAGTACTAGTGAAAGCAGGGCAGGTCAGCTGTCTGTACCTGCTGATAGACATGCTGCCCCTGTTGCCAGTGCCACCAGCGCTGTGCCTGCTGCCAGTGCAGAACCTGCTGCCACCAATATTGTGCCTACTGTCAGATTGCTACCCCTGCTGCAACCAGTGCTGTGCCTGCTGCCAGTGCTGAAGCTGCTGCCACCAGTGCAGAAGCTGCTGCTAGTGTGTCTTGTAATACTCAGGAGTGGGGGGAGAAGATGATGCAAGTGTGACAGCAGGGGACCCTAAGTCACACTTGACATCCCCAAGCAGTCCCATCAGTTCTAGTACTAAGAAGGGCCAGCAGCTTGTTAGTGTTAGGAGTGAAAGAGGGAGTAATCATCATATTACTAGTGAATGTGAGGAGGAAGACTCTGGGGTTGAACTTGATGTGTGTGGTGTTAGTAGTAGTAGTATTAACAGTAATGGTGAAGCAGTCGGTGGGACTAATGTTAGGGGAGTGCCCACACCATTCCTCTGGCTCTGGGCATCCTCCTCTTCCCTTCACTACAGTGTCCAAGTGGAAAATTATCCTGAAGAGGCCAGAACTGGTGTTCGGGGAGACCAGCCGTATAATTAATACCACCACCACCAGCAGGAGCATAGATCAGCTGCCTGTGCCTGCTGCTACTGCTGCAAGTCTGCCTTCTTCTTCAGGTCAAAAAGAAATGCCAAGTGTGACATTAGGGGACCCTCTGTCAAATTACATGTCACCTCCTCCAAGCAGCAGTGAGATGTCTGTAATAGAGCAGCAGCAGCACATAGTGAATGGGACTAGTGCTGGTGATGATGATGGTAGGAAGCTGGGGTGGAAGAGACATTGATGACCTTTTTAACAGAAACTGAGAAGGAATGGGAGAGAGGAATGAGGATGGGCATCACCACCAACACAACTAGCAATGAGCTTTGGGAATTTGCAGAATTTGCAACTACTCTAATTCCTGCTGCTGCTGAGTTGCAAGGGCAGCAGGATGCTGAGAAGCAGGCTAGTGTGCCACAGACCACCATGGACTCAGTGGGAATGGGGTCAACAAATGATGCAGGACTAGGACAGGTTCCGCTTGCCAGCACCAGCAATAATCCTGGTCAGTTGCAGTGCTGATTTTGAGGCAGTAGCAGCAACAGCATAAATATCATCTGCTGCCAGCACAGACAGAGCAGGGTAATGTGAAGGACAAGAATAAAGATTCCATTCTTCTCCACTTGTTCCCTTCCCCTCTGAAGTCATGGGTGTGGGACTATTTTTCTGTTGGGGCAGGCACAGCGCAGTCATCACCAACGGCACTGTGCACAATTTGTGATAAGTCAGTGAGAAGGGGAAAGGAGGGAACACACTTTGGCACAACCTCCCTGATATCACCCATGAAACACAGACACCATGACATTTATGTCAAACATATTAAAGCCAAACACCCATCGCAGAAATCAAGTACCGCTGTTACTGTACCCCCTGATTCTCCAGAAAAGCAACAAGAAGCGAGGCAGAGATCAAAGAGGAATACAGAGACTGGAAGTTCCATGACAAGTGAAACAGCTAGCTCATGATTACCGTTTTTCTCTAGGATAACTTTCATCATTACCTTCCCCACCAAATGATAGCCAAACTGTTGATGTTAGGATGTTGCAGTTCGTCTCCACCCATTGCACACTGCGTGGTGCACTCAACACACATGGCAATGTGGTGGAGGAGAATCACAAGCAGTGCATCAAGCGGCATCTGAGGAGATTCCATACCTCAGAGTATGCTAAGATACTGGCAGGGAGGGTTCATCCTTACTATTAAACTGTCAGCAAGTTTTCAGTTGTTATTAACAGGTTCTGGACAAGGAGTATATTGAAAGTGGCAGCACTTGGTTCTGGTGTCATGGTTTTTGGATAAAGTTGTGCCCCCAGATGTTATTTACCACACACACTGTGTGGTAAATGTATATTCTAATTTTGGAGGAGGGGCAGGTGTAGAAGAATTATTTGGCAACTTTACTGCATATAAACTGGGGGCTACTTATTGTGCTGCTAATGCCTCAGGCGCATCACTGGATATAGTTGTGGCAAGTGGAACCTTCATCATCCATCACCCATGTTACTGCTATTGTTGATCCCATCTAGTGTTGAGCGAGCATGCTCGGCCGATGCTCGGATCGGCTCGAGCATCGCTCTGCTCGGCACATGGCGGTACTCGTACGAGTACCGCATGTGCTCGCCCGCCATGTTCGGGTCTCCTCCCCGCACGTTTTGCGGCTGCTGCGCAGCCAATAAACGTGCAGGGAGGCTCTGACATCAGTGTAATGCCAGCAGCCATGTTGGCTGCTGGCATTACACTGATTGGCTGGCCAGAACCCGTGGTCTGGTGCTGTATAGCACCTGACCAGCGAGTTCGGCTCAGTCTTAGCCAGGGAGAGATGAGGATAGGAAGGGAAAGTCAGTGTAGGGAGAAGACAAGCAAATTTGTTAAAAAAAAGAACCAAAAGTCCTTTTTAGGACTACTGTGTGTGGGGGCAGCAGTTTATTTTGTGTGGGGGGAAAAAAACAAACAAAAAAAAAATTTCATATATTCTGTTTAGTGTGCAAAGTTGCAGATTAGAGCACATTCTGTTTAGTGTGCAAAGTTGCAGATTAGAGCACATTCTGTTTAGTGTGCAAAGTTGCAGATTAGAGCACATTCTGTTTAGTGTGCAAAGTTGCAGATTAGAGCACATTCTGTTAAGTCTTCAAACTAAAATATCAAAGTCACATATTCCATTCAGTGTGCTTCGCCGCAGTTTAGCAGCATATTCTGTGTACTCTGCACAGTTGCAGAATAGGAAGAAATACTGTTAAGTCTTCAAACTCAAATATCAAAGTCACATATTCCATTCAGTGTGCGTCACCGCAGTTTAGCAGCACATTCTGTGTACTCTGCACAGTTGCAGAATAGGAAGAAATACTGTTAAGTCTTCAAACTAAAATATCAAAGTCACATATTCCATTCAGTGTGCTTCGCCGCAGTTTAGCAGCATATTCTGTGTACTCTGCACAGTTGCAGAATAGGAAGAAATACTGTTAAGTCTTCAAACTAAAATATCAAAGTCACATATTCCATTCAGTGTGCTTCGCCGCAGTTTAGCAGCATATTCTGTGTACTCTGCACAGTTGCAGAATAGGAAGAAATACTGTTAAGTCTTCAAACTAAAATATCAAAGTCACATATTCCATTCAGTGTGCTTCGCCACAGTTTAACAGCATATTCTGTGTACTCTGCACAGTTGCAGAATAGGAAGAAATACTGTTAAGTCTTCAAACTCAAATATCAAAGTCACATATTCCATTCAGTGTGCTTCGCCGCAGTTTAGCAGCATATTCTGTGTACTCTGCACAGTTGCAGAATAGGAAGAAATACTGTTAAGTCTTCAAACTAAAATATCAAAGTCACATATTCCATTCAGTGTGCTTCGCCGCAGTTTAGCAGCATATTCTGTGTACTCTGCACAGTTGCAGAATAGGAAGAAATACTGTTAAGTCTTCAAACTAAAATATCAAAGTCACATATTCCATTCAGTGTGCTTCGCCGCAGTTTAGCAGCATATTCTGTGTACTCTGCACAGTTGCAGAATAGGAAGAAATACTGTTAAGTCTTCAAACTCAAATATCAAAGTCACATATTCCATTCAGTGTGCTTCGCCGCAGTTTAGCAGCATATTCTGTGTACTCTGCACAGTTGCAGAATAGGAAGAAATACTGTTAAGTCTTCAAACTCAAATATCAAAGTCACATATTCCATTCAGTGTGCTTCGCCGCAGTTTAGCAGCATATTCTGTGTACTCTGCACAGTTGCAGAATAGGAAGAAATACTGTTAAGTCTTCAAACTCAAATATCAAAGTCACATATTCCGTGTAAGATGAAGAAGGCGGGTAAAAAGGGACGGGGAAGTGGACGTGATCCTGATAGTTCAGGGCGCGGGTCAGGACGCGGAGAAACTGTGCCTGGTGCCAGAGCACAAGAAAGAAAGACATCCACCATACCTAGCTTCATGTCTCATTTTACAGGGTGTCGCAGGACATCACTCTCGAGGTCCGACCACTGCGAACAGGTGGTCGGTTGGATGTCAGCTGATACTGCTTCCAGTCGGTTAAGCACCACCCTGTCTTCCACCAAGTCCACTCTCAGTAGCCAAGAGTCTGGTCAACATAATCCTCACTCTGATCATCCTTCCTCCCACCATAGACGGTCTGGTCAAAGAAGTGATCCCACACTGGGATATAGTGAGGAGCTCGTCTCATCACCAATCCTTCATTTGACCCTCTCTCCAAGCACGCTTGCAGAGGAACATGACATCTTATGCCCTGATTCACAACCTCTAGAGGGTACCCAATCACAAGAAGATGACAGATGTGAACGGCATTTAAGGTCAAAGGAAGTAGTGGATGATGATGATGATGAGACACAGTTGCCATTAAATCAACCACTATTACTGTCTCAAGACCTTGTTGAGGAGGATGTTATACAGTTGTCAATGACTGAGTATGTGGTGGGATCAAGACATGAGGAGGATTATCAGAGTGAGGAAGTGGAGGAGGACTTGGTGGACGATGAGGTGACTGACCCCACCTGGGAAGGTGTAGAGCCGAGCGATGACAGCAGTCCTGAGGGTGAGCCATCTGCAGCACCGCAACAGGCTGGAAGAGGCAGTGGTGTGGCTACAGAAAGAAGGCGGACCGCACCAAACCGGCCCGCAAATGTTCCACGGAGCACCCCCTTGCGTAAATCTACCTTGCCAAGGGGTAGGTGTTCCGCGGTATGGCGTTTTTTTAAGGAAAGTGCGGACGACAAAAGAATTGTAGTTTGCAACCTGTGCCACACCAGAATGAGCCGAGGCATGAACACTAGAAACCTCACCACCACCAGCATGATCCGACACATGGCATCCAAGCACCGTAATAAGTGGGAGGAACGCCTGGATCGCCCATCTGTGTCTGCAGGCCACACCACTGCCTCCTCTTCCCCTGTTTTCGGTGCCGGCCAATCGCCTGTCGAAGGCGCAGGCCCGCATACCTCCCGCCCTGCACCTGTACCATCTGAAGCACCATCAGCGACCACATCCACTTCCCTGTCCCAGCACAGTGTCCAAATGTCGTTACCCCAGGCATTTGAGCGCAAGCGAAAATACCCAGCCACCCACCCACAGGCCATAGCACTAACCTCACACCTTTCCAAATTACTGGCCATCGAAATGCTGCCATTTAGGCTTGTGGACACTGAGTCCTTCCGCAGCCTGATGGCAGCAGCTGTCCCTCGGTACGCGGTCCCCAGCCGCCACTACTTTTCCCGGTGTGCCATCCCCGCATTACACCACCATGTGTCCCGTAACATCACCCGTGCCCTGACCAACGCAGTTACTGGGAAGGTCCACTTAACGACTGACACATGGACAAGGGCTTGTGGCCAGGGACGCTACATTTCCCTGACGGCACACTGGGTGAATGTCGTGGAGGCTGGGAGCGACTCGTACCCTGGGATGGCACAGGTGCTACCCACGCCGAGGATTGCGGGCCCTACCTCCATCAGGGTTTCCGCCAGCACCTACGTTATTGGCTCCTCCTCCTCCGTTTCCACCTCCGAATTCTCTGCACGCAGCGCCACTCCCCCATCAGCCGGTAGCTGGAAGCAGTGTAGCACTGCAGTGGGGAAGCGTCAACAGGCCGTGCTGAAGCTGATCTGCCTTGGGGACAAACAGCACACGGCCTCAGAGCTGTTGCAGGGGATTAGTCACCAGACCAAGCAGTGGCTCTCGCCACTCAACCTGCAACCAGGCATGGTTGTGTGTGATAATGGGCGTAACTTGGTGGCGGCTTTGGAGCTCGGCAAGCTCACACACGTACCATGCCTAGCGCATGTATTTAATTTAGTGGTTCAGTGATTTCTAAAAACCTACCCCAATTTGCATGATCTCTTGACCAAGGTGCGCCGCGTGTGTGCACATTTCCGTAAGTCATCTACAGCTTCAGCCGGCCTGTTGAAGCTGCAGCAGCGCTTACAATTGCCAGCTCACCGGCTGCTGTGTGACGTGAGCACGCGCTGGAACTCCACCTTCCACATGTTGGCCCGGCTTTGTGAGCAGCAGAGGGCAGTAGTGGAGTACCAGCTGTTACACAGTCGTCGCCTCTCCGTTCAACTTCCTGTAATCAGAAGTGAGGAGTGGGAATGGATGTCAGACCTCTGTGAGGTTTTATGCAATTTTGAGGAATTGACACAGATGGTGAGCGGCGATAACGCTATTATCAGTGTAACCATCCCACTTCTGTGTCTACTGAAACGCTCGCTGCTCACAATTAAAACTGACACTTTGCATGTGGAAGAGGTGGAAATGCGGGAGGAAGAGCTTACACAAGGTGATAGCCAGAGCACCCTCACTTCGTCTTCTCAGCGACAATTGGAGGAGGCGGAGGAGGAGGAGGAGGAGGAGGAGGAAGACACGGTTGCCTCCGCTACAGAGGGTAGCCATGGAACTTTAGTTCCATCTCTTCAGCGTGGGTGGGCAGAAGAGGAGGAAGAGGATGAGGAGATTGAGAGTCATCCTCCTGGTGAGGACAGCGAAATCTTGACTGTTGGTACTCTGGCACACATGGCTGACTTTATGTTAGGCTGCCTTTCCCGTGACCCACGAGTTGTACGCATTTTAGACAACACGGATTACTGGGTGTTCACCCTTCTGGACCCCCGCTACAAAGAGAATTTCTCATCTCTCATTCCTCCGGTGGAGAGGACAAGCAAAATGGTGCAATACCAGAAGGTTCTTGTTGAAAAATTGCTCCAAAATTTTCCATCTGACAACGCTGGCGGCAGAGTACGTGCTACCTTGGCCAACCGAGAAGGGGAGAAAAGGGGAGCACACAGCAGTTCCGACAAAGGCAGGGCAACACTCTCCAAGGCGTGGGACACCTTCATGACACCCCGCCAGCACCCTCACCCTGATGCGCAGCCTAGTGTCACAAGGAGGGAAAAGTTTTGGAAGATGGTGAAGGAGTACGTAGCAGACCGTGTCAGCGTCCTCAATGATCCCTCTGTGCCTTACAACTACTGGGTGTCCAAGCTGGACACGTGGTATGAACTGGCACTCTACGCCTTGGAGGTGCTGGCCTGCCCTGCCGCCAGCGTTCTGTCTGAGCGGGTATTTAGTGCTGCTGGTGGCATCATAACAGATAAGCGTATCCGCCTTTCCACCGACAATGCTGATAGGTTGACACTTATAAAAATGAACAAGGCCTGGATTTCCCCTGACTTCTCCAATCCACTGGAGGAAAGCCCCGGGGGAACATAAAGTCACTTTATATATGTTATTTACAATGATGGGAATACTCTGTATTCCCATTCACCCCTTCCACCCAAAAAACGGGTATATGGTTGACTCTTAATCTTCTCATCCTCCTCCTCCTCTTCCATATGCCCTGTGATATAATTTTTATATAGGGCCAGCTCACCAGCGGGCCCTGTTTGACAATTTTTATATAGGTCAGCTCACCAGCGGGCCTTCTCATATAATGTTTTATTGGGTCAGCTCTCTAGCGGGCCCTCTCATATAATGTTTTATAGCCTCAGCTCACTAGCGGGCCTTCGCATATAATGTTTAGGATGGTCAGCTCCGCAGCAGACCCTCACCCATAATGTTTTAGATGGTCGGCTCAGCGCACGTTTCCCTCTTAATCATGGCCCCAGTTCAGAAAAATCAAGGAAATTTTTGGGAGAATTTGCCTTTGCGCACGTTCCCTCTTAATCATGGCCTCAGTTCAGAAAAATCTAGGAAATTTTTGGGAGAATTTGCCTCTGCGCACGTTTCCCTCTTAATCATGGCCTCAGTTCAGAAAAATCGAGGAAATTTTTTGCAGAATTTGCAGATGATATACAAGTAAATATACAGGAAATACTATTTGGTAACAATTTTTCGCCTAAAGTCGTTTTTTTCTTCCTTTTTGTGTGTTTTACGGTCAGTCTGTAAAAATGGCGTACTACGGGCGAAAGATCGTTCCCAGCAGCGATGTTGGAGTCCAAGATGCATCCAGACATCCTCCCTATGCTGTCCCTGAACCATTTCTGTGGTGTTTCCATCCTTTTCTGCCCTTTTCCTATGGACCAGGCACCCTCCCCTCATCAGAGCAGGGGGTGCCTGGTGTAATGCTCGAGTCCTCCCATTGACTTCAATGGGGCTCGGGTGCTCGGCCGAGCACTCGAGCCTCCGGGGGTGCTCGGTCAGAGCACCCGAACACCCAAGCATTGGGGTGCTCGCTCATCACTAATCCCATCCCTTTCAACTGCCTAATCATCCTGCTGCTTAAACATCTCAGCAGCAGCAGTTGCAAATTCCACAATTATGGACTCAGGAGGACATTTGGCAATGGACAGTGAGGGTCAACTAGTGATGCGGGACTAGGACAGGTTCCACTTACCAGCACCAGCTATACTCCTGGTCCTAGTTGCAATGCTGATTCTGAGGCAGTTGCAGCAACAGCAGCAACATCGTCCTCTGCCACAGCCAGTAAAGAAGAATGTGGAGGAGAAGAAGAAGGTAGTCATTGATCCTCTTCTGTCTCTGATGACCCAGCAGCAAGAATTACAGCAACAACAAAAACCAGAATGTCACATTGCATCTCTTTCTTCCATTCTTATTTTGCTTTTTCAAAAAATGCTCTCATAGTCTCCTCCATACCAGCTGCTCCTCCATCACAGTCAATCTAATCAAGACCAGCATCAGTCTCTTGCTGCTCTATGGGACTGGTTGAAGATGACACTTGTGACAGAGAGTTCCCTGCTGTCACACTTGTCATCACCTCAGAAGGTAGTACATTGACAACAGGCTCAGGCAGCTGACCTGTGCTTCCAATACTGCTATCAAGTAACACCTGTCTAATATACTTGCCCAGATCACCATGGAAGCAGTTGGGGGACTGGGGATCATTTAGGCAGGGGGAAGTGAGCTCCCTTCACTATTGCTTCTGGTTTCCTTCCTTGGTGATTCAGCAGCAGCAACAGCAGTGTCCCTCCAACTATTATTGGGGGATTCCATATTAAGAGGCGTAACTCTGGAAGATAGTCATGGTGCTGGCAAAGAAGTCAGATGTCTTCCTGGTGCTACAGCTCACAGAGATAGAAGACACATTTTAAAAATTGTTAAGGAAGCAAGACAGAATGGAGAGTTGGATATCATATTCCATTTAGGGACAAATGATTTGACTTGTAATGAGGTGAGTGTGGTAAAAGATGTTTTTAAGATGCTATGTAAGGATCTGCAGCAAGTTGTTTCCACTGTATCTATTTCAGAGGTTCTGCCAGTGTATAAGGAAGGATGGTAGGATGCAGCGAATTAGAGACTTTAATTCATGGCTAGGGAAGTGGGGCCAAAAACATGGATTTGGCTTTGTTTCTAACACCAACCCTATTTGGTGTAACAAGGAATTGTACAAAAAGTATGGCTTGTATCTTTCTCAAAAGGGAACAGAGGTTCTCAGCAAGCAATTCAGAAGTTTTGTTAGCAGGTATTTAAATTAGTAGAGGGGGACAATGGAATGATACAGGATAAAACCAATTGACCCCAGAGCATTGTGCAGATTAATTTGATCAAGGTATGTCTGTGGTAGATAGTTCAAAATCCAGTAAACTTCGAGCAATGTGTACAAATGCCCACAGTTTAGGGAATAAGATCCCTGAACTCACTGCAATAATAACTAGTGAAGATGTGGACGTAGTGGGGATTACTGAGACCTGGTACAATGAAAAAAATGACTGGGATGTAGAAATACCAGGGTATTCGCTATTTAGAAAAGACAGGAAAGGCAGAGGAGGGGTTGCCATTTATGTCAAAAATAGCTTAAAGGTTAATCTTATACAGGGTGTGGAGGAGAATACACAGACTGTTTGGATAACTTTAGAGTATGGTAATAAGATGGTCACTCATATCGGTGTGATCTATAGACCCCCAGGACAAGCAGAGGAGTTGGATCAACTGCTGGTCAAGGAAGTAACTAAGATGACTGTGAAAGGTGAGGTTATTATTATGGGGGACTTTAATCTTTCTGATGTGGACTGGAAAAAACAAGAAGCAGGAGTAGAGAGATCCTAAATTCTTTACAAGGATTAGCTCTTAGTCAATTAGTAGAAGAGCCGACTAGGAAGGAAGCCACACTAGATTTATTATTTACTAATGGAGACTTGGTATCAGATATAGCTGTAGGAGAGTGTTTGGGCTCCAGTGATCATCAATCTGTGTTGTTTAATATAAAGACAGAGGTGGAGTTACGACACACAAAAACAAAGGTTCTAGACTTTAGAAAGGCTGATTTTTCTAAAATGGAAACATTTGTCAGTCTTTAACAACTTGGAGATCTTTATATGGAGTCCAGGAGAAATGGGATTATCTGAAATGTGTTTTACTAAACACAACAGAGCAATGCATTAGGCATGTCAGCAAGAGTAAAAGAAAAAGAAAACCAACGTGGTACTCTGCAGAAGTGGCAAATATAGTAAAGGAGAAAAAAAAGAAGCATTTAAGAAATATAAGCAGACGGAAGAAGATAGGTATTGGTACAAAACTAGGCTGAAGGAGGCCAAAATTGCCAGTCAATAAAAAAGGGGGATAAACATTTTTAGATATATAAGTGAAAGGAGGAAAACGAAACAAGGAATAATTAGAATGAAAACAAAAAATGGAAACTATGTAGATGAGAATAAAGGGCTAGCTGACTGCCTCAATGAATATTTTTGTTCAGTTTTTACAGAGGAAGATGAAGGGAAGGGACCTCTGTTAGAAAAAAAGAAACTGAAAGAGCATGGAAAACATGTTTACAGAGGAAGAAGTTCTACTTCAACTTTCTAAGTTAAAAACAGATAAATCAATGGGACCTGTTAAAAGAACTTAAGTGTGTCCTGGCAAAACCTTTTACAGAATTATTCAATCAGTTGCTATTGACAGGAGTAGTTCCAGAAGATTGGTAGCTAGCAAATGTAGTACCACTTCACAAAAAAGGTAGCAGGGAAGAGTCTGGTAACTACAGACCAGTAAGTCTTACATCAGTAGTGGGAAAATTAATGGAGACTAGGCTAAAGGAAAGAATTGTTGAATATTTGAATTTGAATGGCTTGCAAGTTACCAAACAGCATGGGTTTACAGAAGGGAGATCTTGTCAAACTAACCTCATAGATTTTTTTGACTGGGTAACTAAAACAGCAGACCAAGGGGGAGCGGTAAATATAGCTTATCTAGATTTCAGTAAAGCATTTGACATTGTCCTTCATAGAAGACTCATTGATAAATTGCAGTGTTTGGGTCTGGATGCAAAAATAGTTAAGTGGATAAGGCAATGGGTGAGTGACAGGAGACAGAGGGTGGTTGTCAATGGAGAATACTTGGATGAAAGGAGTGTTACTAGTGGGGTACCTCAGGGATCTGTACTGGGGCCCATTCTTTTTAACATTTTTATTGGTGATAATGCAAAAGGTCTTCATGGTAAGGTATGCCTTTTTGCAGATGTTACAAAGATCTGCAATAGGGTAGACATTACAGGAGGAATAAGTCAAGTGACAAATGATTTAGGTAAATTAGAAGAATGAACAAGAGTGTGGCAGCTGTAGTTTAATGTTGATAAATGTAAAATAATGCACTTGGGACATAAACATCAGAAAGAAAAATATAGTGTTAAGGGTACTGTGCTGTCAGAGACAACAGAGGAAAGGGATTTGGGAGTAAGTATTTCTAATGACTTGAAGGTAAGCAGAGAATGTAATAAAGAAGTGGGGGATGCAAGAAGAGTCCTGGGTTGTATAGCTAGGGGCAATAGTAGCAGAAAAAGGGAAGTGGTCATGCCACTCTACAGATCTCTAGTTAGACCTCACCTAGAATATTGTGAACAATACTGGAGACCTCATCTCCAGAAGGATATAGATACTCTAGAGAAAATTCAGAGAAGGGCCACTAAAATGGTGAGTGGTTTACAGAAAAAGATATATCAGGATAGACTAAAGGATCTGAACATGTATAGCTTGGAGGAGAGAAGAGAGAGAGAGAGGGGATATGATAGAAACATTCAAATACATGAAGGGATTCAACAAAGTGCAGGATGGAAGTACATTTCAAAGGAGTGAAAATGTTAGGACAAGAGGCCAGAGTCTAAAACTAGAAGGACACAGGTTTAGATGTAATGTAAGAAAGTTTTACTTCACTGAGAGGGTAGTAGATACATGGAATTGCCTACCAGTAGAAGTGGTAGAAGTTAATACAGTGACAGAATTTAAGCATGCATGGGATAGGCATAAGGTTGTCCTTAACATAAGAAAAGACCAAGGACCAAAAAAGGTTTGAGGTTTGTACAGTAGGAAAATGGGCAGACTAGATGGGCTGAATGGTTCTTATCTGCCATCAAATTTGATGATTCTATGTTTCTTTTGCTGCTTATTGTGCTGATCGCCTCTCCAAACAGGTATTTTATATATTTCTAGCACTCTCTCAGAGCAAAATAGGAATATTTTCCCATTCCCATTCAAAAGGTTATGCTCTACCAGCAAAGAATGGGTTACAGAGGTTGGTTGACTGAGAATATCAGTCCTATTATGTTAATGGCTGGTTGTGTTTATTGGTGTGGAAGGTGGTGGAGTAGGATCTCTGCCCCTGAACAATTTCAGTGGTAACCTTGTAATTTTCACAAAGTTGGCAAAATGGGCCTGTGTAACAGTTTGTTTGACACACAGACACAGTAGGTTTGGATAAAACACAGTTTTATTAAACAATTAAGATCACAATAATCCTCACGGGTCCTGTAATATACACTTAATATAGTACAGCCACAAGACAGGTTATACAGAGGTAAGCCCACACAGGTCCAGTATAAGTAAAGAGTCCATAGAACATTATACAGACACAGGTCAGGCAGATTTTATGTGAATCCCAGTATATCGGTACTGCATGGGTTAATAGCAGACAGAGAATGTAGACAGGCCCATGTGTGGTAAGGCCTTTTAAGGAGCTCAAATAGAGGTGAGAGCTTTAGTACGAGTAACGCCCAAGAATATGTATACCAGACAATTGTGGACTGCCTTAGCAGTAACGGAATCTGAGCAACTCGCCCTAAGAGGCACCAAACCTGGAACGGTTCGTAAGGCAAACCAATAGGAATGTCGCCGGGGCAACACGGAGGCAACCGAGACCAAACTGCACAGCTGTCCACAGACAGTGAGTGTGAAGCACTACCCTTAACCAGAGACAGGTCAGGGCGTGCAGAGGAGGCAGCAGCCCAACCGGGCGGGATCACACAGAACAGGAACGTAGAACAATCCAAGTCGGTAAACAGAGCAGGAACGTCAGCCAAACCAAGTCGGTACACGAAGCAGGAACGTCAGCCAAGCCGGGTCGGTACATGGAGCAGGAACGTCAGTCAAGCCAGGTCGGGTCACAGGAGATGAGAAGCAGAATGGTCAGGCAGTCCAGGTCGGTGCACAGGCAGGAAACGAGATGCAGCGTAGTCAGGTAGGCCGGGTCGATACACTGAGAGCACACAATAATCAGGAACAAGCCCTGGTACTGGAACACCACGAAAGGGCACCAGAGCTGTGCTAGAACCCAGTATTTAAGGACAATACTGAGTGGGACAATCACAGAACAGCCAATAGGTGTTAAGCAAGAGTGTAGACTGACAGAATGTTGCCAAATAGCACGGGCACTGTGATAGCCTGCAGGGTCAACATTGTGAATTTTATGTGGTTGCACTTAGAAGCTTCTCCCTGGTGCCGGGAGCAGCCTCAAACCTGCCCTGTATGTTGGGAAGAAGTTTCCCTACACAAAAGGGAAAGTTGTGTAGACAAACCTTTAAAACCCACATGGTGGGGGTCATTCACAGAACACCTGGTTGATGATGTTAAGATGGAGAAAGTAAAGGAAGAAGTTGATTATCTTCCTGGTCATTCCAATGATCGCCTGTCCTACCAGATAGGTGATCAAAGCCAATAGGAGCATCAGGAGGGGTCCTGATTAGAGGTGGGCGAAAAATGGAAACATTTTCCTGCATGACTTTTTGTGAAAAACAGCAGATTTCACTTTTTTAGTTTAAGTTTTCTCTTTTTCTCCAATACAAAATTTTCCTTGTTTTCGTCTATGCCAGCAAATTTTTTTGCCTATTCAACACAATTTTCTCCTATTCTAAAACAATCAAACACATTTTTCTCCTATTCTAACACATTTTTTCCTTTTCCAACATATTTTTTTTTCTATGTTTAATAAAGTGCAACATTTTCCAGTACAATATTAGTTCTCCTCATGACTGTAGTTGAGAAATAAGTAGCTGGAAGTCAAAGTTGTGACTCCTACAGCAACATATCACTTGAAAAATGTGTTAACATGCAGAGTGCCTTTGTCCTTTGCCCACAACACTTCCTGCTTAAGTGACACTGGCATGTATTCATAATGCTGTCAAGTGATTAAAAAAAAAATTAAGTACAACCTACAATGTGGCAAATGTGAATGGTAATGGTGTATGTGTGGGGGGGATCTGGCATGGAGTGATTGGTGGGACCTTGACAAACTGCTTCCACCCTGGGAGGAGAGGGATCATCATAATTTATTGCATATGCCGCAGCAAGCATTGCTGCAGTCAGTTTTTGCACTCACACTTTACTCCCACACCCATGCACTTTCTTCACCTTTCCCCCACTCGCTTATGCATTTGCTAAACATTATTCAACTCCTTTGTGTGGTTTTTACTCAAAATTGATGGAGTGTGATGTCTTGCCTTGGCCCTCAACAATATTCTCAATGTTACCTGATGTCTATCAAGTCTGCCTCAGTCATAGAGCTCCCAGTCAGCTGTCTAATATATTTATTTGTTTAATTATGTATTTTTTTTCTTTTTTATTTATTTATTTATTTATTTTTAAGTTGTCCACACTATCTTATCACAGTTAGTCCCAAAATATATATATATATATATAAAACTAAATTCACAAAATCAACAACTTCTTTCCACAGACTTCCCTAGCACAGAGATGATAAAAGTAAAATCAACAAGCAATTTGGACCCCAGCTGCCTGTGTCTTGCCAGTCAATCACACCAAATTTTGGGGTATTTGGGTCAACCTCCTTCTTCTCTTATTATTTCCATTGTTCCCCCAGACTCCCCTACTACAGAGAACTACTACTATCTAAATGATTCCATAAAACAAAGCTTCAATTCCCCTTTATTTGCCTATCTTCTCTAGCTCACAAACATGCTGCTGCTCTCAGAATGGCTGCTGTGAGAGCCTGACATCCTTTTATATGGCTGTAGAAAACTTTCATGAGGTGGAGGAAAATTTTTCTACCCATTGATTTCAATGCAGTGAGCTAGGTGAGAAAAAACAGGAAAAAGCAGAAACATTTTCACTTTTCTCCAGGTGGAAAGTGACATTTTTTGCCAATTTCAGTTTGAGGCGAAAATTTTCGCCCATTCCTAGTCCTGATGCACCCATTGTTCTGAAGAATAATCAGTATAAAGTTTTCCATGTATAACTAGAAAGTTATCTGTGTTAATCATGTCTAAACAGATGGATGGAGATATGTTGAAAAAGTGCCTAGCCTACTTGGTGGACAAAATTCCCCAAAACTCCAGCACTCAAAGGATTAATATGTGGAGGTATTCTCTCTATGACTAATTGAATATATATGTGTTTGTTTTATGTAGGACTCCTACATTAGTCATTTTGTTAAACAAATTAAGAGAATCTTCTAACAATAAAGTTCTCCAAAAATAATTGTTGAATTGTTGTCTCTTTATAGAATTAGTTAAATTTATGTTGGTATATTTTTACCATAAAACACATCAGAGATAGGTACATTTGCATAAATATATTTTCATGTTTTATAAAATTACATTTTATGAAAACAATTTTTAAAATTTTAAAAGTAAACCACAATACCTTTCATGAAACACCTAAGCAATAGTGTGCCAATTTGATTTTTTTTATTGTAAACGGTATTATTCATGGAAAAAAAAATCAGTTTAGTTCAAATATTTTAAATGTTGTTGCTAACCATATGCCAAATATTACTGCACCTCTATATTAAAGATGGAGATGGAAGATGTAAATTACAAATTCATAACTGTCATTGCTCAATGCCATCTATTTGCATTCCAATTTCCTATTACAGTATCTAAGGCACTAATCAGTAGCAGGACATGATAAATAGATTTTTATGTTGTAATTTTATCTCAATGTCAATATTTTATCTAGGTTGGAAATATTTTTGAAAACAAAATTATTGTTTTTGTAACCATTCCTCTGGTTTTATTCTACATAGTGTTTCTTCTACAAAGTTTACACAATTGCTAAAGTAACAGCATGATAACAAATTTACAATTTGCACAAGGCAAAATAATTATATTTTCAACTTTTATATTATCAAACAAGCATAAAATAATTTATGGTAAATCAAAATGAAAATAACTTAAAATTAGCTATTTCTGAAAAATTTCCAGTAGATTTTATCCATAATATTCTGAAACAATGTATGCTTGCAACAATTGTTGTGCCTGTATGTTTATCAGAACAAATATTTCACTATACACTTTAATAACAAAAATACAAATTATGCAAATTTCAAGATATATCTGAACATTAGGAATAGGAGAAAAATAAAATTTTGTGCACACTAGATATTATGACAAAAAAAAAAACTGCATTCCCCTATGTAAGATCCACCCATAGAAATTTTTTTTTTGTCTGCTTTTCTGCTAACAGTTAAAATTATGGTTTTCTATGGCAATGTCAGAATAGAAAGCCTGAAAGTCCCACCATGCTGAATAGTATTCAAAGTTACATTGAGCCATGTAGGTAAAATTAAAGAGAGATAGAAATAATGAAAGTATGTGGCACAATGGGAGAAGTTGGCAGGGTGCTTCTGCTGATGAGGCGAGGGATTATTCCACCACAAGCAGCAGCAGTGAGTATCCCAGCTCAGTGAGCTCCACAGAACCCACACAAGTTGGTACTGAAGCTACTAGTTCCAGCAGAAGAAATCTGGTAATTAAGGGGTTGATATACTGAAGAAAGTAAAGCTGGTCAATGTGTTCACATCCCCATCACTATCTTTCCCACCATGTGTCACTCCCACTTTGAGTCCGCTATGGCTGCCACCATGTCACTCTCACAACCTGAGTCCTCCACCATGTCTGAATCCCACTCTGAGTCCCCCACTTTGTCCCACAATGAGTTCCACTAGCAGAACCAACACACTGCAGCTGCCTCAGGCTGATACAGCTGCATTGGGTTATCCATGATAACAATGGCTCCTCCTGGTATATGTAAATCCCTCCTTGTCATCAGTGCTACTGTTATCTGAACATGCTCCATATGCTTGTGTAGCTTGTTTGTTTCCATCCACCTCTATTACAAGATAATCGGATTGTATTAGATGTCAGTTCATTTTAAAAAAAGGTGGCCTAACCTCATTGTTGCTGGATAATTTTGTCCTATAACAGCAACACTGGAAATCACCTCTGAGTGAATGCTAGTTGCAGAGTGT
This sequence comes from Rhinophrynus dorsalis, assembly GCA_037306005.1. Classification (NCBI taxonomy): domain Eukaryota; kingdom Metazoa; phylum Chordata; class Amphibia; order Anura; family Rhinophrynidae; genus Rhinophrynus; species Rhinophrynus dorsalis. The sequence continues at coordinate 117,504,745 of CM074723.1, read as the reverse complement.
CTAACTGCAATCCACACCAGTGCAAGCCACTAGGGATGGGTGAAAAGTCTGAGAAATTTCCTGCAGGACTTGTCAATTTTTTCGTGAAAGTTTTCGCCAATAGAAAATACATACAATTTGTTCCTTTTCGTCACTGGAAATACATTTCCCACCAGAACTTTTTGCCTATGTTTTCTATGACTGAAACATTTCCCACCACAATATATTACTTCTTCTGTGGGCTGAAGTGGAAAAATAAATAGCTGAAAGTAAAAGTTGTGAGTCCTCCAGGAACATATGCCTTGTTAACAAGCTGAGTGTCTTTGTCCTTTGCCTACAAAACTAATTTCCTTCTTACGTAACACTGGCACAACCATCCCATGCTACATGGGATATTCCAGCATAGTACAACATATGGTATCAGTTCTTTAAAGCTTTTATGTAGGCTTTGTCTACTTTCTAAGGACTTAGTAAGAATGGGATATCACTCCAGTACATAGTAGAAGAATGGTGTAACGTTATTGGTTTTATGACATGACTTGTGTATGTAAGCACTCTATGTCTCTTGTCATCTCAAAAAACAAACTCAGTCATACTACTCTGCAGAATGAGCAGAAAATCTTGGCACACTCTCTGATACATCAACAGCACTTCTATTATGTACCCCAGAGCCCCAGGAACATTTAGGAGTACTTCTACTGATGCTAGTTGTGGAACCTCTGACCTGTGTGTTTTAGAGTCAGACCTGTGGCTGTGCTTCAGGTGGGAACTCATTGACAGAGATAACAGCTAGATCAAAAAGGAACTTGGATTACATTTGCCTGTGTCTCCTTGTTCACACAACATTCTGGGGTATTTGGGGTAAACCACCTTTGCTCCCACAGGACAGCGATAATGGCCAAATCAATAAGAAACTTGAAACACGGTTGCCTGTTTCTTCCCAGTCAGTCACACCGAATTTTGGGGTATTTGCGGTCAAACTCCTTTCTTTCCTTCTGTCCCCCCAGGGTCCCCTAATATAGATAACAGATTTCCCTAAACTAAGTGTCAACGCCACTTTATTAGGAAGAGAAAATCATCATGTGTTGGGGAGGAATTCTATCTTTCCATTGATATCAATGAATGCCATTTTCATGATTCTCTTTTGAGGTGAAAATGTTTGCCGTGTTCCCACGAGAAATTCATAAAAAACCATGTTATTGTCTGCTTTATCATGAGAAAATTTGCATTTTACCACCCATTGGCCAAAATTCCTCACCAATTTTTCAGTGGCTAGAAAGTTTCCTCCCATTGATTTACGTTGTTTTCTCTTTTTTGCTATAAAAACATGACGTATTTGAAGAAGTCAAACACAATAGATGCAGCTACAGAGAGAAGTGGACGTGCTGTGCTGTTCTGCTGTGAATTATTTGTTAAATTGAGGCAGGAAAGGCTCATAGTGGCTGCTATCCCTATGAGCAATAAAAGGAGGAACTGGAAGGACCATTATTATCTGTCCACTAGGTCTGAGAAGGAGGAGGAGGAAGTGACTAGCAGTACTGAACCAATGCTGTCTAGTACCCCTAAATCAAGGGATCTTGGGGGAATTTAATGGGAAGGGAGGGAGAAAAGGGAATGGGAAGGGAGGAAGAAAATGGTAGTACTAGTGAGAGCAGGACAGGTCAGCTGCCTGTGTCTGCTGCAAGTCGTTCTGCCCCTGCTGGCAGTGCCACCATTGCTGTACCTGCTGCCAGATGTGCTACCTCTGCTGCCACCAGTGCTGTACCTGCAACCACCATTGCTGCCCATGCTTCCACTAGTGCTGTACCTGCTTCCAGACGTGCTGCCCCTGCTGCCACCAGTGCTGTACCTGCTTCCAGATGTGCTGCCACCAGTGCTGTACATGCAGCCACCATTGCTGTATCTGCTGCCAGCTGTGCTGCCACTGCTGCCTCCAGTGCTGTACCTGCTTCCAGTGCTGAACCTGCTTCCACCAATATTTTGCCTGCTGCTAATGTGTCTTGTAGTACTCAGGAATGGGGGAAGGAGAAAATGATACCTAGTGTGACAGAAAGGGACCCTAACTCATACTTGCCATCCCCAAGCAGTCCCATCAGTGCTAGTACTACTACTACTACTAAGGTCCAGCAGCTTGTTAGCAATAGGAATGTAGGAGGGGGTAATCAACAACAATATCCTCATATTACTAGTGACTGTGAGACAGAGGAGAAAGACTCTGCGGCTGAACGTGATGTGGTTGGTGTCAATCAGGGCTGGAGTCACAACAGAGGAAGCTGCCCAAGACATTGCCACCTGTAAAGATGGGCTTGTTCTGTTCTGGGTCTGGGGACTGATTTATGCCACCTAGGATCTGTCCCCTCAGGGATTCTAGGTGCGTGCGTTTCCCGGACATACCAGACAGGCCTGTAACATATGTCCAGCCTTACTGCAAGACAGGCATAGACCTTCTTTGCGACAGAAGGACCGCTCCTCCTTGGACCAGCATGTGAAACCGACTTGCATAGGTTCAGCCCTACTGACCTCAGTATTAGGTGGCTTGGGAGGTGAGGGAGGCATGGGTGGGAACACCCAGTTAATCACCAGTCGAGACTCAAGCCTTGGCTTGTGGTTCTTAAATGAGGATCTTTCTCTAATGCGGGTGTCAATCAGTATAGCAAAGGAGATGAACAGATCTAGATTCTCTGGCAGCTCACAGGCTGCTGTCTCATCTTTAATGGTATCACTAAGCCCTTGAGAGAAGGCCACCACCAGAGCCTCATTGTTCCAGCCTACCTCTGCCTCTAGTGTACAAAATTCAATAGTGTATTCTGCTACTGTACAGGCGCCCTGGCGAATGGTCATTCATTTTTTTGCAGCAGAGGTTGTGCGGCCTGGAACATCAAATACTTTACGGAAGGCATCCACAAATTCAGTAATGTTAGATGTTATGGGTTTAGCCATTTCACATAACGGGTTGGCCCATGCCAATGCTCTACCAGTCAACAAGGAAATCATAAAGACCACTTTGCTTCTTTCACTCTGGAAAGCATTAGGTATTAGTTCCAAAAAATTCCAAGTTGATTTATGAATCCACGGCACAACGTGGGTTCCCCATCATATCTTAGAGGGACTGGAGTGGCTCCGGAAAACCCTCTATAACTTATGTTTTCCACCTGAGTGGTTACTACCGATGTCGAAACAGAGGAGGCCACCGGTAGTTGCACAGGCTTATCGAGATGCACTGTACGGTTAAGGAGCTTCTGTATCGCCATAGACAACTGGTCAATACGTTGTTCCTGAATATCCATTCTGGAAAGGATATTGGGTAACTGTCGGCTACCAGCATCTGTACTTTCAGAGTTCATGGCCCTTTCGTACTGTCGTGGAGTGACTTAGGAATAACAACTCTGACAAGTACACATATTGTAAAACAATGATCTTTATTAAGAATAGCACAATAAAATAAATAGCACTTCCCCAACCTTCACAGGGCCAGATATGACGACAGTGACTGGACACTTCTTCAACCTTCACAAGGCAGGTTAGGACAAGGACAGGATCATCGGACTGGAGGCAGATAGAGTACCACTAGGGAACGCTAGGAAGACTGGATAGACAACAGAGGCAGACTCGCCCTAGAACGCTAGGGAGACTGGACAGGCAACAGAGGAAGACTCGCCCTAGAACGCTAGGGAGACTGAACAGGCAACAGAGGCAGACTTGCCCTAAAACGCTAGCGTGACTGGACAGGCAACAGAGGCAGACTTGCCCTAGAACTCTAGGGTGACTGGACAGGCAGCAGTATAGGATGGTAGGCAACGGGAAGGTCAGTGACATGGACTAACGCAACTGTACACCGTTAGTAAGGAGGAATCGCCAAGGCACCGAGAGTGCTAGCGGGGATAGTAGGCCAAAGCCAGAAGTCAAACCGGAATGGGTAGTCAGCCAGATCCAGGAGTCAGATTGGATCAAGCGGAGCTGAAGTCAGACAAAACCAGGAGTCATACACGGGAATCAGGCGTTGAAATCACCAGAGCTATATCGCACAGGTACACCACAAAAGTGCAAACTAGTAGCAGCAGACTGAGGCCTTTAAGGTCTAGCAAGTAATTGGATACTCACTCTGGCAACAAGCATAGCCTATAAGAATAGCGAATGTGTTACAGCGCGACAACTAGGAATTAAAGAATGTCGCCTGCACAGACAGACGCTGTAGGCAATCACGGGCACCGTGATAGTTATAATTACCATTTACAAATATATTCAAGGTCAATACAAAGAACTATCTAATGAATTATTTATGCAAAGAGCTGAGCAAAGAACAAGAGGTCTTCCATTAAGACTAGAGGAAAGGTGCTTTCAACTTAAACAAAGAGAGGAATTTTTAACAGTAAGGGCGGTAAAGGTATGGAATTCTTTGTATCTGGATTGTGTGCTTGCAGATACTGTAACTGTTTTCCAAAAAAAAAAAATGGATACCTATCTAGCACAGAACAATGTTGAGAATTATGACAAATGGCTTCAATGCAGATAGATTGTTGATCCAGGGAACTCTCCAACTGCCATTTGGAGCCGGGAAGGAATTTTTACAAATTTAGGGCTAAATTAGAAATCGGTTACATTTTTTTTGCTTTCCTCTGGATCATCAGGGGTTTTTAGGCATGGGCTGGACTTGATGGATGCATGTCTTTTTTCAGCCTCTTCAACTATGTTACTATGTTACTATGTAAAACGTGAAGGTCTGTTAAATTTGAACATTTGAGAGACTATAAAGAATGTAGCCTTAATCCTGTTTTCATACAAACCTATAAATTAACTCTCAAGTGTCAAACACAGTTATAATCCGAAACTGTTGTAGTATAAAAATCACATTTTAATTAAAAAAATGCTTTTTAAGTAATTTTAGTCAAACAAAAAAAGGCAATTGCTAGATAATGCTATAGGAAAAAAATTTCACTGTGGTTCGACGAAGCTCTGATATGTGTTGCAGAAGACTGCATATAAATATTGCATTTATCTAAAAGTATACATAAATAAAAAATCAGCACTAAAGTTAGACATATTACATGCACATTTTAAAGGTAGTTTTGTAGTAACAAGTTTCAAAACCTATGTAAATACAAATAATAACACATAATGAAAGAATAATTCCCTTTTAAAATTCGGTGAATTGATTGCAAGGCACTTAGATGCACTGAATTATTTTCTTAGGCTCTATATGATTTTTTAGTTTTCCGAAATAAGAATCTGGGCTACAGAATAAATTAAATTCTACATCTGTTCTCAATCCATGTTGAATCAGTAATGTGAAAAATGATACTGTATGTAAGATGGCTCTAATTTAAAATACAATTTTGTTACATTATCCACAGTAGGAAACATCTTCAGGAATATTCTGCAATAAAGTTAAAACTGAGAGTAGAGTACCTTAAGGTTCAGTACTTGGTTCACTGCTTTTAAAATGTTTATAACATTTCAATATTTGCAGATTACACTATATTATGTAGGTTAATAAATTCAGAGCAGGATGTTTGTTCTCTACAGAGGGATTTACATAAAATGGCAGTTTGGGCAAACAAATAGAATATAACATTTAATGTAGGAAACTTATGCATTTGGGATGAAAAAACTGTAATACTACTTATTAAATAGAGATGGGCAAAAAATTTCACCTCCAACTGAAATCGGTGAATAATGGCACTTTCCACTTGGCAAATCGTTTCCTACTAAAAGTGCAGATTTTCCGCTTAGCTCATTCCATTGAAATCAATGGGTACAATGAATTTACAAAACAATTATTTTATTTCCCAAAGGCATAGTATAAATGGGGCATGAAGGTACCTGTGTTGGTGGGGTGTGGGGAAAGAATCAGTTGAACAGGGAATTTGGGGGGGGGCAGTTAATAAAAAAATAAATCTTAAATACAATTAAAAAACCCCCTGTAAGACATGGTATAAAAGGGGTCTGAAGAGGGTGCCTGTGTTGATGGGTGGAGTCTGGGTGAAAAATCATTTGAACAAGGAATTTGTTTTGGGGGGGGTTTCTTGACTGGAATTGGGGGACAGTTAATAAATAAAATAAGAAACTTGTATTTAAAGTGATAGAGACACTATCATGGTGCCCGTGCTATTGCGGGCGACATTTTGACAGTGCTACTTCCTGATACCTTTTATTGGTTAACGTGGCTTTGCTCTGCCCAGTGCCAGCCCTTAAATACTGAGCCCTGTCACTTCTGTGGTGCCCTTTTGTGGTGTTCCTGTTGCTAAGCGCTTGTTCCAGTATTCGTGTAATTTCTGTGTATGACCCGGACTGCCTGATACTCTGCCTGTATACGTTCCTGCTCTGTGTACCGACCCGGATTGGCTGACGTTCCTGTTCTGTGTATTGAACCGGTTTTGGCAGACGTTCCTGCTCTGTGTATCGACCAGGCCCGGCTCACTGCTCCATCCGGTATCCGGTTAGGGGCTGTCCTCTGGTGTCCTCTCTGTCCACGGACAGATCATCTGGTTGCCTCATTTGCTGCTCCGGCAGCCTTGTTACTGCGAACCGGTCACCTAATTGTGTCTCGTGATCCGACACCCCGGTGTTGTAGATCCATCCGGTTGCACCACGGTACTTTTGACCTGTTAATGCTACTAGCTGAGGTTGGTCTGTTCCTGGGCACCTCAGGCTGTTCTCACTCTCTGGCAGTCGACTCCAAGTCTGAGCGTTCGTTAACCCTTTGTGGGTTGGTGCCATTGCACATTGGGTCACAGTCATTGCACTCTCAGTTTGGCGTTACTCTGTGCCTACAGTTGCAGTCCTCCATTACTGCTCCAGCACTCTACCGCTTGTCCAGGGCCTTCGTTTACTCCCGTGGCCTTAGTCACTATTGTGTCACTCTCTGTGTAGTGAGTGTCCTGTGGGCCTTTGTGATATTAGGGCCTGTCTGTCCTCCTGGCCTAATAACAACCATTTCACCACTGTCTCGTTTGGGTTCATACGAACTGTACCAGACCTGTGTCAGTATTATATTTGCCTGTATATATATATATATATATATATATATATATATATACAAAAAGCGACAGCAGCACTCACAAAACTTATCTAAAGTAATAATTCAATCAGTGCACGTCCCATATAACATTGATAATCTTAAAGTGTACTCAGCCCGGTAAACTCCAAGCATCGCAAGAGACAGCACTCAAAATCGCAAAGTGTGAAGATCAATTTATTGCATCCATCAAGCCTAGCGCTTTCGGTCCACACAGGACCTTCCTCAGGGCAAACAGCTTGTAAACTTAAAAATACACATATATATAGAGTGTCAAAAGTAACCACCTACCCCACTCTCCTCGTGGATAGAATTGCGCCAAAAACGCATCGGCCGCAACCTGCATCTGGAGGACAGTGACGTCAGAGGGCCACATATGGTTGCTACGCAACCAATGTAAACAATACACCAAACGTCTGCCCTGCCGGCTGAAAGCAGGGCAAACCACTGCCCACCATAATTATATCCAGGAGGTGTCATGCTCAAAAGGAGCTGACCCAAGGCTACCTAGGGCAAATAATAAGGACGCCAAGTTGTTAAAACAGCCACCTCAAAGTAGTGGAATAAATAATACGATCAAACTAATGCTAAAGTAGGAAGATGATTGTAGATCAAAATCTCTCCTTAACATCGTATGCCTCGTAATGAATGTCCTCCCTTCAATCCCATGAAATGAAAATCATTCAGTCTCAAGACGTTACATCGAAGATGGCATATATAGTTTAATTGTATTATAAGATAATCCGTAAATCCTGATCATCTGTACCTCTAAGTATTTCGTAGCAAAGAACACTATGAAACAAAGTGAAACAAAATTGTCCAATCTCATTAACACCGGGGACAAGCAGGTCTCCATCACGTTCCGCAACAACGTTACAATTCCTTCCACAGAGTTCTTAATGTGGAGTGAGGCATGGCTCATATCCAAAAATGAGATCAAAGTGCCGAAAACATCCACTTTCATAGATTTCCAACGTATGACACAGCCAGAGTATAATACATTGCGCGTAATTCTTTGAATGTATGGGGCAGTGTATATAATGCCACCAATTAACCATTAGCTGTTCAGTCGCTAATTCAATGGACTCCTGTCATCGGTTCAACTTTCCATGGGGATTCCCCAACAGAAAGGGCCAAAAGTATGACGAGTCCAGATACATGATTCCCAGATAATGCACCACTGAGCCGGAATGCTGATTGGTGTTAAAGAAAGATATTTTATTCATATTATTCAAGGGTGACTGAAGGTGTCAATGTGGTATATCTCCAGAAAGTGATTCACAAATAATTCCAAAGAGGGAGTCCAAGGTGTCAATGTGGTATATCTCCAGAAAATGATTCACAGATACTGCCAAAGATGGAGTTCAATAGTTTATATCGTATAGAACAAGCCACAAAAGAAGGATCGGGTATTAGACCTACAGAACCAGGTTAATGGATGCCATAAAAAGATAATTAACGGCAATCCCTTATTTGGCTGGGTAAGCCTATTTCTCCTGGATATAAACGAACAGAAAGAAAAGGACAAGAACATATGAAAAGAAGCACAATCTTTACAGAAAGCAAGAAAGTTGAAGCTCATGGTTTAATCCATGTGGTGCTAGTGTCCCGTATTCATATATGAGTCTAGCCTCCTATTGTAAAAGCAATATATGGTGGTCCCCACCTCGTGGGGGTTTGTTTATCTGCATAATTGGCATAAAGTGGAAATCTTTTAAAGTATGTCCCGCTAGTTCAAAATGACGAGCTACAGGTTGATTGAACCTGTACTTGTTGTCTAAGTTTCCGTCCAAAATTTTCTTAATCACAGATCTATGGTTGTTAATTCGATCCTTAAGCATTGTAATGGTTTTCCCGATGTAGTTTAACCCCTTAGGGACCCTTGACGTACCAGGACCGTCACGGTCCTTGAACTACTCAAGGACCGATGATGGTCATGGTACGTCACATACTTTTTACGTGATGATGCATACAATGGCCCTCCAATTTAATTTCTGATGTTACTTATTGACGTGATCTTAAAGAAAACCTATTTCAAGTTTGAAAATGGTTTTTATTTACAGTTACAAGGGACTGCGATGGGATCGAATATGGCCCCTGCGTATGCATCACTTTTTATGGATATGTACGAACAGCTACATATTTTCAGTGAGGAAAGATATGCTAAACATATTCTGTTTTTTAGACGCGATATAGATGATATTTTCCTATTATGGAATGGTGGAGATTACCTACTGAGAGAATTCGTAGAGTTCCTTAATTCGATACCTTCATCTATAAGGTTTACTATGGAATATGACTTTACCCATATTAATTTTTTGGACATGACAATTTATAAAACAGGTGACAAGTTGGAAACCTGTATTTTTCAGAAACCAAAGGATCGCAATACTTTATTACATGCCAATAGTCACCACCCAGCACCTTTGAAGAAGGATTTACCTTTTTCACAGATGCTTAGAGTTCTTAGAACTACCTCAGATGTAGCTACACAAAAGGTGGCATTGAATAAAATGAAAGATAAATTCCTAGAAAGGGGTTATGATTGCACAGAAGTTCTAAAAGCTGTCGAAAAAGTCTCTGAGTTGAATAGGAATGATTTACTTTTTCCACCCCCAGATAGAACTAGACAATTGGATAGATTTTGTTTACAAACACAGTACACTACGTCTTCACCTGCCCTTAAGAAAGTGTTTTTAAAGAATTGGCACATTTTGGAAGGAGATAATAAAATTGGTCACTTATTTAAAAAGCTCCCTCTATTCTGTTATCGTAGGGGTAAAAATCTAGCAGACTGGCTTGTGAGAAATGACCCTTTTGACAAATATGACAATAGCACTCATTGGCTTAAACGTCCAATAGGTGTCTTTAAGTGTAAAGGTTGCTCCAACTGTCAATATATTATCACAGGAAAACAATATTCTCATCACAAAAGGGTCAGATAATAACAATTAAGAATTTTATGAATTGTGAAAGTAAATTTGTTATTTACATGATCACCTGTACATGTGGATTAAACTACATCGGGAAAACCATTACAATGCTTAAGGATCGAATTAACAACCATAGATCTGTGATTAAGAAAATTTTGGACGGAAACTTAGACAACAAGGGCAGGTTCAATCAACCTGTAGCTCGTCATTTTGAACTAGCGGGACATACTTTAAAAGATTTCCACTTTATGCCAATTATGCAGATAAACAAACCCCCACGAGGTGGGGACCGCCATAAATTGCTTTTACAATGGGAGGCCAGACTCATATATGAATAGGGGACACTAGCACCACATGGATTAAACCATGAGCTTCAACTTTCTTGCTTTCTGTAAAGATTGTGCTTCTTTTCATATGTTCTTGTCCTTTTCTTTCTGTTCGTTTATTTACAGGAGAAATAGGCTTACCCAGCCAAATAAGGGATTGCCGTTAATTATCTTTTTATGGCATCCATTAACCTGGTTCTGTAGGTCTAATACCCGATCCTTCTTTTGTGGCTTGTTCTATACGATATAAACTATTGAACTCCATCTTTGGCAGTATCTGTGAATCATTTTCTGGAGATATACCACATTGACACCTTGGACTCCCTTTTTGGAATTATTTGTGAATCACTTTCTGGAGATATACCACATTGACACCTTCAGTCACCCTTGAATAATATGAATAAAATATCTTTCTTTAACACCAATCAGCATTCCGGCTCAGTGGTGCATTATCTGGGAATCATGTATCTGGACTCGTCATACTTTTGGCCCTTTCTGTTGGGGAATCCCCATGGAAAGTTGAACCGATGACAGGAGTCCATTGAATTAGCGACTGAACAGCTAATGGTTAATTGGTGGCATTATATACACTGCCCCATACATTCAAAGAATTACGCGCAATGTATTATACTCTGGCTGTGTCATACGTTGGATATCTATGAAAGTGGATGTTTTCGGCACTTTGATCTCATTTTTGGATATGAGCCATGCCTCACTCCACATTAAGAACTCTGTGGAAGGAATTGTAACTTTGTTGCGGAACGTGATGGAGACCTGCTTGTCCCCGGTGTTAATGAGATTGGACAATTTTGTTTCACTTTGTTTCATAGTGTTCTTTGCTACGAAATACTTAGAGGTACAGATGATCAGGATTTACGGATTATCTTATAATACAATTAAACTATATATGCCATCTTCGATGTAACGTCTTGAGACTGAATGATTTTCATTTCATGGGATTGAAGGGAGGACATTCATTACGAGGCATACGATGTTAAGGAGAGATTTTGATCTACAATCATCTTCCTACTTTAGCATTAGTTTGATCGTATTATTTATTCCACTACTTTGAGGTGGCTGTTTTAACAACTTGGCGTCCTTATTATTTGCCCTAGGTAGCCTTGGGTCAGCTCCTTTTGAGCATGACACCTCCTGGATATAATTATGGTGGGCAGTGTTTGCCCTGCTTTCAGCCGGCAGGGCAGACGTTTGGTGTATTGTTTACATTGGTTGCGTAGCAACCATAGGTGGCCCTCTGACGTCACTGTCCTCCAGATGCGGGTTGCGGCCGATGCGTTTTTGGCGCAATTCTATCCACGAGGAGAGTGGGGTAGGTGGTTACTTTTGACACTCTATATATATGTGTATTTTTAAGTTTACAAGCTGTTTGCCCTGAGGAAGGTCCTGTGTGGACCGAAAGCGCTAGGCTTGATGGATGCAATAAATTGATCTTCACACTTTGCGATTTTGAGTGCTGTCTCTTGCGACGCTTGGAGTTTACCGGGCTGAGTACACTTTAAGATTATACTGGACCCGTGTGGGTATTGATTACTGTAACCTGACCTGTGTCAGTATCATATTGTATATATATACTGGACCCGTGTGGGTATTGATTACTGTAACCTGACCTGTGTCAGTACTATATTGTCAATATATATACTGGACCCACGAGGGTTATTCTATTTCTGTGTTTTTTCACTAAAACTGCATTTTACCTAAACCTTCCGTGTCTGAGTGTCCATAAAACCGTTACAGACAGGAGCCCCCTTACATAAGCTGCCACTGGGGTGGACTGATACTTGACTTGATAGAGTATTTTGCTGAGGGAGATTTGTTAGATTTGTTGTTAGAAGCTCAAGCCCTGAGGAAACAAAGATTGTAGGACTTGTTAGAAACAAACCCCCAAAAATATATTTTTTTTGTAGGACTATGTTTTTATTTTTTAAGCACCTGCCCTGAAAAAAAAAATGCCATACTGGCAGTAGGTGATGTCCTCTTGGGCATTGTAACATAGTAACATAGTAACATAGTAAATTAGGTTGAAAAAAGACATAAGTCCATCAAGTTCAACCTTCGCCTCATACCTCAGTAACTGAGAATTTTATAGCTTTCCTGCTACCAATTAAATTAGTCTTTATCAGACCTTCCTGATCAGCCTACTGATAAACAGTATAACTCTGTATGTTCCCTTTTGAAAGAAATGTATCTAATCTTCTCTTAAATGTATCCATTGTATCTGCCATAACTACCTCCCTGGGCAATGAATTCCACAATTTGACAGACCTTACCGTAAAAAAACCCTTCCTCTGCTGAAGTTTAAACCTCCTTTCCTCTAATCTCAAGGGGTGTCCCCTGGTCACCTGATAAGGCCTTGGAATAAATAGCTCACCGCAGAGATCCTTGTATTGACCTCTCATATACTTGTACAATGTGATAAGGTCTCCTCTTAGTCGTCTTTTCTCTAGAGTAAATAAACCAAGTTTGTTTAGTCGTTCCTCATATGTCAAGTCCTCCATTCCCTTAATTAATTTTGTTGCTCTCTGCTGTACCCTCTCTAGTTCTAGTATATCCTTTTTCAGAACCGGTGCCCAAAATTGCACTGCATACTCAAGGTGAGGTCTTACCAATGATTTGTATAATGGCAAAATAATGTTATCCACTCTTGCTTCAATGCCTCTTTTTATGCAAGACAGGACTTTGTTTGCCTTTGCTACTGCTGTTTGACACTGGTCACTGTTTCCAAGTTTGTAGTTGACAAGGATACCCAGGTCTTTTTCTAGCAACGAGTCACCTAAAATTATTCCATTAAGCCTTGGGATTGTTTCCTCCCAAATGCATGACTTTACACTTCCCCACATTAAACTTCATATTCCACATGTTTGTCCAATCTGACATTGTATGTAAGTCCCTCTGTAGAGAGAAAATATCCTGTTCTGAATTAATGACTTTGCATAATTTAGTATTATCTGCAAATATTGATATTTTGCTTTCTATATCTATTTCCAGGTCATTTATAAACATGTTAAAAAGCAGCGGACTCAATACTGAACCCTGAGGTACTCCACTCTCCACTTTAACTGTACTGGAGAATTTTCCATTTACAACCACACACTGTTCCCTATCCTTCAGCCAGTTTTGTATCCAATTGCAAAGGTTATCTCCTAGCCCCAATTTCCTTATTTTATACACCAGCCTTCTGTGTGGTACTGGATCAAATGCCTTTGCAAAGTCTAGATATACTACATCTACTGCCTTGCCATTGTCAAGGTTGCTGCTTACCTCCTCATAGAAGCTGAAAAGATTAGTTTGGCATGATCTATTCTTCATAAAACCATGTTGATTCGTGCTAATGATCTTATTTTTTGTGTTGTAATCCTGAATATAGTCCCTTATTATGCCTTCTAATAGTTTTCCCACTACAGAGGTCAAACTCACTGGTCTATAATTCCCAGGTTCTGTTTTAGTTCCCTTCTTAAATAGAGGCACTATGTTAGCTCTTCGCCCATCCTGTGGCACTGAGCCTGTGGCAATAGAATCTTTAAAGAGTAAATATAGGGATTTTGCTAACACTGCACTGAGTTCCTGAAGAACCCTTGGATGTATACCATCAGGACCCAGTGCTTTGTCGGTCTTAATTTTGTTCAGTTTTCCCATGACATCTCCTTGAGTTAACCCAATATCTATTAATTGTATTGTTTTATTTGTTACTTGTGGAGGCTCTTCTACCATTCCTTGCTCCCTTGTATATACTGATGCAAAGAAAGTGTTTAAAACATCGACCTTTTCCTTATCCTCACTAACCAACTCACCCATCTCATTTTTTAATGGTCCAATGCACTCCCTCTTAAGTTTTTTGCTATTTATATATTTAAAAAACTTTTTTGGATTAGTCTTGCTTTCCCTTGCAATTCGAGTTTCATTTTCTATTTTTGCTACATTAATTGCCTTTTTGCAATCTTTGTTGCACTCCCTGTATTTTAAGAAAGATTGTTCAGTTCCTTCTGACTTAAATAATTTGAATGCTTTTTTTTTCCTTGCCATTTCCTTCTTTACATGTGCAGTTAACCACATTGGCTGTGACTTACTTCTTTTGCACTTGTTCCCCATTGGTATATACTGTTGGTTACATTTCTGCAACCTAAATTTGAATTCTGACCATTTTTCCTCAGTATTTTTGCCTTTAAATAAAATATCCCAGTCTATGTGTTGCATTGAGGCCCTTAACAATTTGAAGTTCGCTTTTTTAAAATTAAGAGTTTTGGTTGAACCTATACATTTTTGCTTTGCCAGACAGATCTCAAATGTAACCATGTTGTGATCACTGTTTCCCAAATGTTCTCTTACCTTAATATTGGATACCATTTCTGTGTTATTAGTGATCACTAGGTCCAATACATTGTTATTTCTTGTTGGCGCTTCCACCATTTGTGACATGTAGCTTTCACAAAGTGTGTTCAAAAACCTGCTACCCTTAGCACTCTGACAGGTCTCATTTTTCCAGTTGATATCTGGATAATTAAAATCTCCCATAATTATAGTATGCCCAAACTGGGCAGCTTTCCTCATTTGCAATAGCAGTTGAGCCTCATCATTGTCATCGATATTTGGTGGTTTGTAGCATATGCCCACCAACAACTTTTTTTACCTTTCACACCACATTTAGTCTCGATTTCTACCCACATGGACTCCACAGTTTGGCCAGTTTCCTCACTAATATCACCTCGCAAAACTGAATTTAGCTCTGTTTTCAAATATAAGCACACACCTCCACCTTTTCTATTAATTCTGTCTCTTCTAAACAGGGAATAGCCCTCTATATTTACAGTCCAGTCATGTGCATCGTTCCACCATGTTTCTGTTATTCCAATTATGTCCAATTGCTCATTAACCGCCAGCAATTCTAGTTCTCCTATTTTATCTACCATACTTCTTGCATTTGCTAGCATACAATTGATTTTGAAGTCTTTACATATATTAATCCCTACATGCCTTTTTTCTTCACCTTCATTTACTAGGAGTTCCTCCCTAATGACTAAATTTCTCCCCACCCTTTCTCCACCCCCCGGTCATTTACTTGGACCCAGTTCTTATCTGCTCTATCTACCCCATTTTTGCTATCTATACCCCCCCCCTTTCCTAGTTTAAAAGCTCCTCCAAGCTTCCTAGCATTCTCTCCCCTAACACAGAGGCTCCTCTACCATTTAGGTGCAATCCATCTCAAATTCTCTGATAAAGAAACAGAATTTTTGACTGCTGTTCTTGCTGCTGAGTTGTTTAAGCAGCAGGATGGTTAGGCAGTTGAAAGCAGTAGCATGGTTTATGGATGATGAAGGTTCCACTTGCCGCCCACGACTAGCTCCAGTGATGCGTGCGAGGCAGTAGCAGTACAATAAGTAGCCCCCAGTCTATGTGGAGAAAAGAAGTTGCTTATTAATTCTTCTCCACCTGCCCCTCCTCAAAATTCATGGGTGTGTTATTAGAATATAATTTTTTCCCTGGAGAGCAGGAACTGTGGGTCTCATCAGCAACTACAATGTGCACAGTGTGTGTGGTAAATAACATCTGGGGACACAACTGTATCCAAACACCATGACACCAGAACCCAAGTAGTGCCACTGTCAGTATACCCCTTGTCCAGACCCCGCTAAGGACACATGACAACTTGCTGACAGTTTAATAGTAATGATGAACCCTCCCTGCCACAATCTTAGCATATTCTACGGGATGGAATCTCCTCAGATGCTGTTTGATGCCCTGCTTGTATTTCTCCTCCACCACACTAGCATGTGTAGTCAGTGCACCACACAGTGTGCGATGGGTGGAGACGAACTGCCACATCCTAACATCAGAAGAGTGGGTGTCATTTGGCGGGGGAGCTAACGATGAAAGAGGTGGACTGGCAGAAGGTATAGTTTTTACCTTAGAGGAAGAAGGTGAGATAGTTGTTTTGCTCGTCATGGAACTTCCAGTCTCTGCATGGATTTCTCTGTTCTTTCTCCTCTTTGATCTCGCCTCACCTCTTGTTGTCTTTCTGGAGTGTCACGGGGTACAGTAACAGTGTTGATTGATTTCTGTGGTGGGTGTCTGTATTTCATGTGTGATATCAGGCAACTTTGCAATTCCACAGGCATACTGTGGGATTATTTCTGTGAAAATTTTGACTGTATAACTATATTGTTTTTACAACATGAGGAGATGGTGGGGGGGGTTGGCGGCAGCATGTGTCGGCCTCATTACTCTCATCCTCTCCTACAACATACTCAGAATTTTTCCTATACATAAGCCATTTCCACTATAAAAACGTGACATATTTGCAGAAGGCAGACACAATAGAAGCAGCTACAAAGTGAACAAGACGTGTTGTGCTGTTCTGCAAAATTGAGGCAGGAGAGGCTCACAGTGACTGCTATCACTATGAGCAGCAAAAGGAGGAACTGGAAGGACCCACATTATGTGTTCACTGAGTCTGAGGAGGAGGAGGAGGAAGTGACTAGCAGTACTGAACCAATACTGTCCAGTCCCCCTAAATCACCCCCAAGAGATCTTGGGGAATTTAATGGGAAGGGAGGGAGAAAAGAGTAGTATTAGTGAGAGCAGGACAGGTCAGCTGACTGTGCCTGCTGCAAGACGTGCAGCCCCTGCTGCCAATGCCACCATTGCTGAACCTGCAGCCACCATTTCTGTACCTGCTGCCAGACATGCTGCCCATGCTGCCACCAGTGTTGTACCTGCAACCACCATTGCTGTACCTGCAGCCACCATTTCTGTACCTGCTGCCAGACATATTGCCCTTGCAGCCACTAGTGCTGTACCTGCTGCCAGACGTGCTGCCCCTGCTGCCAATAGTGCTGTACCTGCTGCCAGATGTGCTGCCCCTGCTGCCACTAGTGCTGTACCTGATGCCAGACATTCTGCCCATGCTGCCACCAGTGCTGTACCTGCAACCACCTTTGCTGTACCTACTGCCAGATGTGCTGCCCCTGCTGCCACCAGCGCTCTACATGCTGCCACCAATACTTTGCCTCCTGCTAGTGTGTCTTGTAGTACTCGGGGGTGGGAGAAAAACTGATGCAAAGTGTGACAGCAAAGGACCCCAAATCACACTTGACTTTCCCAAGCAATCCTGCCAGTGCTAGTACTACTGTTACTAAGGTCCAGCTGCTTGTTAGCTTTAAGAGTGAAGGAGGGGGTAATTAACAATATTCTCAAATTACTAGTGACTGAGACTGAGGAGGAAGACTCTGAGGCTAAACTTGTTGGGGTTGGTGTTAGTAGTAGTAGCAGTAATGTTGAAGCAGCCAGAGTGGTAGGGGAAACATTTGAGAGAGTCCAGACTAGTGGTCAAGGGAGCCCACGACATTCCTCCTCACCTTCCCTTCACTACAGTGTCCAGGTGAAACATGATCCTGAAGAGGCCAGAACTGGTGTTGGGGGAGGAGAGCAGGCTCAGAATTAATACCACCACCATCAGCAGGAGCATAGATCATCTGCCTGTGCCTGCTGCTACTGCTGTTAGTGCTAGTCTGGTCAAAAGGAAATGCCAAGTGTGACATTAGGGGACCCTCTGTCACATTGCTAGTCACCTCCTCCAAGCAGCAGTGAGATGACTGGAATAGTGGAGCAGAATGTAGGGACTAGAGGGGGTGGTGATGATGATGCTGGAGAAGTTGCGGCGGAAGAGACATTGATGGCCTTTTTAGCAGAAACTGAAGAGCAAGCCAGTGTGCCACAGACCACCGTGGACAAAGTAGGAATGGGGTCAACAGGTTCCACATGCCAGTGGCAGGAGGGTCCTAGTTGCAGTGCTGAATCTGAGGCAGTAGCAGCAACATTATCTGCTGCCACAGACAATGAAGGGGAATGTGGAGAACAAGAAGAAAGAGGCCATTCTTCTCCATCTGTTCCTTCCCCCTGAAGTCATCATGAGTGTGGGACTATTTTTCTATTGGGGCAGGCACAGTGCAGTCATCAGCAAAGGCACTGTGCACAATTTGTGACAAGTCAGTGAGAAGAGGAAAGGAGATAATAGATGAGAGTTGGTACTGCGTTAGCCATAGAAATACAGAAGGCAAAAATTTAGTAAAGATGATACCTTTATTGTCTAACTAAACAGATTTAAAATGCAAGCTTTCAAGACTTCTTAGGTCTCTTCCTTATGCATGTCATACAGATAAATATGAAAACATCTCTCTTAAATACAAGTACACATTACATTGTTTATAATGGAAATCTGATAAGAAAGTTAATCCGGATACTGATTCTTTGATCAGTCAATGGTAGAGGATGTGATTTAATTTATATTCTTCCTCTGAGGAGTCCAGGTATTTATGATCCTAGAGGCACTGTTGTAAATGTTAATTCACTATGTGACAATGTGACAGAAACTTTCTGTCTCTATTCAGCCCATAAGTCAAAGAATCAAATTGTAGCATTAATTTAACCTCCATAATTTTCTGTCCCTCTGAGTGAGACATTGTCCCATCAGTAGTCACTCTAATGTCCCTGACACTGTGTCCACTTTGGCAAAAATGTTCTCCCACTGGTGTCTCTGTCTTTTTGTTGTTAATCCTGGACCTGTGGGAATTAAACCTCCCACTACAGCACATAGAGTTTAAATTTCCCTCCCTTTCTCCTGATAGGTTGATTGGAAAAAACAATGAACATGGTCCAAACTGTATCATAACCTCATAAATGTTGTATTATATAATATATTCTCCTGATGAAACATCATTGATATTTATATTATTGAAATATCCTTTATAACTCATTTCTTATCAAACTCAAAACGTCCTGATAAACTTCCAGTTTTAAAAACTTCAGGGGCTTCTAATCTGATTACTGAATATTGGAATCATGCACTCAAAAACATGTTCAAATAGAAAAATTCAAATATACCCCTCAAAACAGCATCCAACTGCCTCCTTTCTCTCCAAAATTCAAACGGCAGTACACAAAACATTGATCAAACAGATAAAGCCCATAAACAATACTGACCTCTATAATATCATAATCGTGACATCATACAGATATCCAAATATAACCCCACAAACCTGCATAATATCACTCATCTGATGTCGATCTTCGTAACATATAGATGAAAATTACTTTAAAAATGATCACTCCGGATCACCACCATAAATCCAAGTATACACTCCAACCCAAGAGGCATCACTGGAACGTAAGCTGGAATGGCCATGTGGGTCAACACCATCAACTATATCCAGATCGCTGGTCTCGCTGTATTCAGTAGCAACCCACACGGTGCCCAGTGTTAGCACCGCCCCACAGAGCATTACTGGAACGCAAACTAGAACTAGCCACGTGGGTCCAGAATACAGGCCAAATCAAGATAGTTGGTCCCATCATAATGAATGGAAACCACATCGCCACTCCCATGTGATCCAAATCTACAATCCCACTATACAACCTAACAGCCCACATGACACCCGGTCTCGGCATCGTCCCACAAAGCGTCACTGGAACGCAAGCTAAAAAATGGCCATACAGATTAGAACTGTCAGTTCAATCTAGACCACATATAACATTCTAATGAGTGAAAACTATACCACCAATCATATACGAATACACTGGCAGAGCTTTAGGGACCCAAATGCTAACAGAGATATCCAGCAAATCACATCCACTAAAATCACAACATATGCAAATACTATATGTATATATAAATGTGTGCACTCACAATAGTAAAATGAAAATGTGCCTATTGGATATATCTGTGATATATAAGTAAAACAATTCTGTGTCTTAGTTGTTGATGTGTCTAAAATAGACTTGTGTGTGTGTGATATGTTAATTAAATAATATTTTTTAAATCTAAATGTGTCGATTTGTCTACAAATAGACATGTGTATACAGGATATATACCCCATTGATAATACAATACACCTTCTAATCAATGTAGAATATATATAACTAAAATGTGACTACTGTGTTACTATATATAGAAGTGAACTAAAATGAGTGAAACAAAACACAAATAGCATTATATATGTGTGAATGGTGACATATTTACTAGATCATCTCTATAGATTCATTACAGCCCCTCGGGTGCATCGTGTTCTATCTATAGATCCAATAGGCTTCTCTCTTGATCAACCTTTGCAATCTATTATTAGAAGGACTCACCCACTCTATCGGTGTCACACTCAGACATTTAGGATTCTTATTATGTATTTCTAAATAATGATGAGAAACTCCATGTAAAGGGAAGTCTTTCAGGATGTTGCGCCTATGTTGTCTGACCCTTGTCCAAAGACACTGGATCGTTCTAACAATATATTGCAACTTACAAGAGCAAGACAACATACACACAACATACCTTGTGGCACATGACATATGATGTTTTATCTCAAAATTTTCTCCTGTTACTTCAGAAGAAAAGTAAGAACTTCTATTAGTTATATGGGCACAAGTTAGGCATCTATTTGATAGGCACTTAAATGAGCCCTTGATGTCCATCAAATTCATGCCCAAACCATCCTTCAACTGTCAGGATACTAGACCTACCTCGGTACCGTTCTGTCATCCTTGCTTAGGGTTTATTGGTAGATGGGAGTATTTAGGACCCTTGGCCGCAGTTTCCAGTGACGCTCCGGCGTCTGCCAGTGCCTTCCTCTACCCAGGGTCTGCCTCTACGGGTGCCTCCCCTCGGGCTTGTCACTCCGGGTCGAGCCTCTCAGCCTCTGTAAGGTTCTCCCTCCTCTGTAAGATGTTAAGTAGAGTAAGATGCCCTCTATAGTCTTGAGAGCGTCATGACTGGGGTATCCACATTCCGTGAATAATTAGGGATATATTAATATCCAATCAGGGCATACTGGTGATGTCACGGTATAATGAGATGGATCTTTGTCCAATCATTAGAAAGAGGTGGGGATTACTGATAAGGCAAAACTTGCCAATATAATGCCAAAATACTCTTAGTTCAGGGCCCTTCACTTCCTGAAAAAGAAAACTCCTAGGGGCTCTTGACTCCTGAGGAAAACTTATAACAGCTTTTAGATTCCTGGCAAAAGAAGGCTCTGCTGATTAAATTCCTGACAACACCTGATAACTTCACAAATCCACACTGATTGACCTGGTAATTATATTGTATTTTATTCTAATTCTGCCTAATTTCAAAATAAGTATATTTCCTTGATATTTGAGGAAAATTATATATATATATATATATATATATATATATATATATATATATTTGCCCATAGAAGCCTGGCCAGTTTTATGGAAAATATTATAATCAGCTATATTTAGCATAGTCATTAATAAAATTACGCAGAATTAATTAATTAATTTATTGTTATAAATTACCAGAGAGATCATAAAATAGAGATAGCAGTGAGATATATTTATCCTTGTGTATATTGGTTAATATAATTTTGGTATGTCTAGAATATTGTGTTTCTGGTAAAATTATAATAGCTAATATTTAATCAAGGGAATTCTTGGAATTTGTTTATTAACTCTGTAACTGCTGTTTGTCTATTTATTTGTGTGGTGCCTTCTAAAGTCCTTTGTGAGGGTACTAGGCTTATATTTTGTAATTTGAAGGTATTCACTTCTAATAGACAAAATAACTTCTGGGTGTGGCACCTATTTTAAACGAGTGGATTAACCCTTGGAGTGCCTATAGGTTTTATATATGTTGCTGTAGTCAAAAATATGATATATGTTGCATTACTAGACATATGTTACTGGATTAATTCTGGTAGATTATTTGTATAATCTTTGATTGACTATATTAATTGCAATTTATATATTTTATTCAGAGGTATTCAATATTGAATTCAGTAGATAATTAAATTATAGTGATTGAAATCTGGGATTCTATTCCAGTTATTCCCTAAATTTGATTGTTATTGAGATATGATACAATGAATTGTTAGAGGAATTATTTAATTCATCTCACAATATCCCTTACATCATAATTCGCATAGTCTATACAGTTTCTGGGGCAGAGGTATTAAGAGACACTGCGGCCAACTGTATTATATTAATTGTAACAATCAATTAATCTGTTCTTTGCTACTGAATGCAATTATTGTTATTATACCTATGAATATATCTATGTGTGGTTAACCCTTGCACCGCTGGTAATCCTCATGGTATAAGTGTGGTTTGGTTTTCTATGTACCTATTATAATTGCTAATCACTTGTATATTTCATTGTTACTGATACTTGTTATATATATAGTATATTGTATTTTAGTAAAATATATATTTTTGCACGAATATGAAGGATTGATTCTTATGATCAAATCGTTACTGTGAAGTAGCGTGTCAATACATATTAAAGGTAAAGTTCTCAATTTATTATATTGTCATTTGCCTATTTAAGTGAAGAAATCCAACCTGTGTGGTTCTCTGTTTTAACCCTTTGGATATCTTCATATAAATAGTCCGACAGAAGTGAGCCAAGCTGCATTAAATACCCTGGGAGGGTTGGCTGATAGCAGTCAGGTGAGCAATCAGTCAGCTGATTCAGCCACACTCAGAACAAGGAAAGCAGAAACCATAGATTGCAGAACACTAGATTAGCTCAGACAGCAGAATCGAGCAGCAGAGAAAGAGCAGCTCAGCCAAACCTTGACAGAGGGTTCATCATTACTCTTAGACTTTCAGCAAGTTGTCATGTGTCCTTAGAGGGGTGTGGACAAGGGGTATAGTAACAGTGGCAGTACTTGGTTTCGGGTGTCATGGTGTTTGGATACAGTTGTGCCTCAGATGTTATTTATCACACACACTGTGCACGTTGCAGTTGCTGATGAGACCCACAATTCCTGCTGTCCAGGGAAAAAACTCTATTCTAATAACACACCCATGATTTTTGAAGAGAGGCAGGTGGAGAAGAATTATTGTCCAAATTCTTCTTTTCTCCATATAGACTGGGGGCTACTTATTGTGCTGCTGCTGCCTTAGGTGCATCACTGGAGCCAGTCGTGGCAAGTAGAACATTCATCATCCATCTTCCATGTTACTGCTATTGTTGATCCCATTCCCTTTCAGCTGCCTAATCATCCTGCTGCTTAAACAACTCGGTTGCAGCAGTAGGAACAGCAGTTGCAACTCAGGACTCAGGAGGACATTTGACAATAGCCAGTGGCCATTGGCCAACATGAACTGCTGGCACTAGGCCAGTAGGGCATTTTTATTTTTTTCTTAGGGCTTGTGCTTTGAAAAATAAATAAATAAATAAAAAACATAGTCCTACAAAAAAATAAACACTTTTTGGGGGATTTGTTTCTAACAAGCCTAGGTCCTACAAATCAATGTTAACTAATAAGTCTAAGTCCTACAAAGACCTCTAACAACAAATCTAAGAAATCATACTCTACAAAATATTCTATCAAGTCAAGTATCAGTTCACCCCAGTGGCAGCTTATGTCAGGGGGTTCCTGTCTCTTTCACTTTACATACAAATTTCTTATTTTATTTTATTGATTTTTTTATTAACTGTCCCCCCAATAGCAGTCAAGAACCCCCCCAAAACAAATTCCCTGTTCAAATGATTAATTCTTCATTCACCAACACAGGCACCCTCCTCAGACCCCTTTTATACCATGTCTTATGAGTTTTTCACATTTCATTTTGGATTTATTTTTTATTAACTGCCCCCCAATCCCAGTAAACAACCCCCCCAAAAATTTCCTCTTCAACTGATTCTTTCCCCACTCCCCACCAATGCAGGCACCCTCATGCCCCTTTTATACTATGCCTTTGGGAAACAAAATAATATTTTCTATGTGTTGTGTGTAAATTCTATTTCCCATTGATTTCAATGAAATGAGTTAGCTGAAAAAAGAGGGAAAAATCAGAAAATCGGCACATTTTGCAGGAGATTTTTAGCTAAGGGAAAGTGCCATTTTTTGCAGATTTCAGTTGAAGGCGGAAATGTTCTCCCATCCCTAATTGTGAGTGAAGTATTTCCATACTGCAGTCTTCATAGATGGAGGGGTTCCTGGGGTGCTACTTTACTATGGGGTAGATGTTGCAATTGTACTTCTACAAGGTGTCAAAGGTGCTGTACTACCAGTGTGACTAACTGGGAAGGCACAGGCAGCATGATCCAAGTTTATTCCTGATCTGGCTGTTATCTCTGTGCTAGGAGTGTCTGAGAGTGCAAGAAGGGAGCAAAAAAAACCCCAAAATGTTGTGTTACTGACTGCTACTGCTCATATTCTGCAGGATGCAATATTCTTAGGGGTTCTGTTGTGACCTATTTCCTGTTTGCTCCACAACTTACCGTGTGTAGTCATTGCACCACATAGAAGGTAACATGTGAACACAAACAGACAAATTCATGACTGCACAGAATTGCTGTCTGGAGGGGTAGTGGCAATGGTGGTGGGATTTTGAACTTAATGAGAAAACTTTGGATGTGTGTATACGTTGGGAGGGGAGCAATTGGTGGTGGTAGCTGCAAAGGTTTAAGGATTATTGATTCTGGCTGATAGGAGTATATCTGCAGACAATTTGGTCTTCTTAGTGGCAGTTGTCTTGTGTCCCCCTTTTTGAAGAGAGGTAGTAGAAGTACTAGCAGAGTCAGCACCAGCAGCAGTGGCATGGGAGTGGGAGTTTTTTTTTTAATACATGTCAGCATGCCTATGCTGCATATGCTTAATTAATGCAGATGTACCAAGGTGGGATCCCTCTATTTCTCTCTTTAATGAGCATTCACACAGGTTCCATATAACATTTGTAGCTTCTGGTGCTGTTCCAGACCCCAGGGAGAACTATTCCCACACCCACCATTTCAGTGCAAAAGGAGATAATGTTGCTGCATATGTAGCATGTGCTTCTGACCCAGCACATGAAAACTTTGGGTCTGCTTCTCTGATTCTCCTCAGCTTCTACAGCTGCTGGCATCAGTCCCACCACCACATCTTCAGCCCATTCACAGGATCCTGTCAATGTTCCTGCCTACTCACAGGGCCTCTTCCACCTGACCAGTCACAGGATCCTGCCTCTCTTTTTGGCAACTTACAGCCACAACCTGACCCCTCAGAAAAACTTGCACCTCTTCTTCCTGCCCACTCACTGGGTCCACCACTCTATCTTCCAGCTGCCCACTAACAAGAGTATCTCTGTTGCCTACAACAGCCACCTCCAATTATGCTCTACCTTCTGAATCCAAATCCTAACTCCTCCATACCATTCCATCTCTCTGTGTCACTCCATGCTCGTCTGGTGAAGAAAGCTCTGGAGTGGACTGAATGACTCAGATGAATCTTTGCTGCTATCGAGTAGGTTGCTTGGTGACAATGGCTGTGAACCTAGTGTCACAACTCATAACCATTGTTGGTACAAATGGCACTGGCTGGTGCTCCACTGCAGTGCTGATGCTGGTTGCTGGCAGAAGCAATGGCACTGTCGACAATTGGTGCCTCTCCTTTCATCTTGACGATAGAGAGAACTTCAATTTAGGCATGGCCTACCCCTCCCCCCAATGAGAATGATTCTCCAGTTCCTCCCCATCCCTTCCATGTCTTTCTGGTAGACATGAGCGTGTCTCTTTTTATGAACAAATAAATATTAGAAAGAAAAATAAGTACTGGTAAAAATAATATAAACATTTTTAAAGAAGTAATATTAAAATAATAATGAAAAAAATGTCACACTACACAGTTTACTGACCCTTACTACTAGGGATGGGTGAAAATTTTGGCTTTAAATCAAAATCAGAGAATAATGGCACTTCCCACTGGCAAAGAATTTCCTGCGAAAAGTGCCATTTTTCCTCTTATTTTCGCCTAGCTAATTTCATTGAAATCAATGGGAACATTGAATTTATACACAACACAGCAAATGTTATTTTATTTCTCAAAGGCATAGTATAAAAGGCATATGAGGGTGCCTGTGTTGGTGGAGTGTGGGGAAAGAATCACTTGTAAAAGGAGTGTTTTTGGGGGGTTTGTTTACTGGGATTGGGGGAGCAGTTAATAAAAATAAATCCTAAATACAATAAAAAAAACCCATAAGACATGGAATAAAGTAAATAAATAAAATAAGAAATTTGTATACAACAGGATAGAGATGGGACCTCCTGATGTAAGCTGCCACTGAGGTAGACTGATACTTGACCTGAAAGAATATTTTGTAGAGGATGATTTGTGAGATGTGTTGTTAGAGGCCCAAGCCCTGAGGAAACATTGATTTGAAGGACTTACACTTGATAGAAACAAGCCACCAAAAAATTGTTTATTTTTTTATTGGCCTATGAGAAAATAAATGCCCTACTGGACTAATACCAGTAGGTCATGTCGTGTTGGCCAGTGGCTACTAGCCATTGTCAAATGCCCTGGTGTAGAGGTGGAATTTGTGACTGCTGTTCTTGCTGCTGCTGCTGCTGCTGAGTTGTTTAAGCAGAAGGAAGATTAGGTAGCTCAAAAGGAATGGGATCAACAACAGCAGTAACATGGGTGATGAACTTTCCATTTGTCACAACTAGCTCCAGTGATGCACCTGAGGCAGTAGCAGCACCATATCTAGCCCCCACCACTTCAGATATTTGTGGAGAAAAAACGAAGTTGACTAATAATTCTTCTCCACCTGCCTCTCCTCCAAAATCATAAGTGTGTTGTTACTAGAATATAATTTTTTCCCTTGGGAGCAGGATCTGTACCTCTCATCAGCAACTGCAATGTGCACAGTGCATGGTAAATACACTGGCACAACTCTATCCAAACACCATGACACCAGAAACCAGGTACTGCATACCCCTTATCCATAACCCACTAAGGACACACAACAACTTGCTGACAGTTTAATATTAATGATGAACACTCCTTGCCACCATCTTAGCATATTCTGTGGGTTGGAATCTCCTTAAATGCTGCTTGATACCCTACTTGTGATTCTCCTCCACCACACTGCCATGTGTGGTCAGTGCACCACACAGTGTGCAATGGGTGGACACGAACTGCCACATTTGACAGGGGAGGTAATGATGAACGAGGTGGATTTGCAGAAGATGTAGTTACCCTAGAGGAAGAAGGTGATGGCGAGCTAATTGTTTCACTCATCATCGAACTTCCAGACACTGTCTGGGTTGCTGTAGTCTTCCTCCTCTTTGATCTCTGCCTCACCTCTTGTTGCCTTTCAGGAAAGTAAGAGGGTACAGCACAGCTGTGCTTGATTTCTGTGGTGGGTGATTGACTTTAACATGTTTGACATAAATGTAATGGTGTGTTTGTTTCATGTGTTATCAGTGCACTTGTGCCAAAGTGCATTACTTCCTTTCCCCTTCTCGCTGACTTGTCACAAATTGTGCACAGTGCCATTGTTGATGACTGCACTTTTCTTGCCAGAATGGAAAAATAGTTCCAAACCCATGACTTCAGGGGAGAGGAAAAACATGGAAAGGAATGGCCTCTTTCTTCTCCTCCACATTCCCCTTCACTGGCAGGGGCAGAAGATGATGTTGCTGCTGTTGCTGCTACTGCCTCAGAATAAATACTGCAGCTAGGGCCAGGAGTACTGCTGGCAAGTGGAACCCATGCTAGCCCCGCCTCACTTGTTGACCCCATTCCCACTGTGTACATTATGGCCTCTGGCACACTAGCCTGCTCCTCAGCATCTTGCTGCTCTTGCAACTCAGCGACAGTATGAATTAGAGCCGTTACAAATTCCAAAAGCTCACTGCTGGTGATGCCCATTTCCATTCCTGTCTCCCGTTCCTTCTCAGTTTGGACTAAGAAGGCCATCAATGTCTCTTCTACCCCAGCTTCTCGACCATAATTATCCCACCCCCACCACTAGTCCCTCCATACTGCTGCTTCTCTATTACATACATCTCACTATTGGTTGGAGGAGGTGATGAGAAATGTGACACAAGGTGCCCTAATGTCACACTTGCCATTTCTTGTTGACATGAAGAAGGCAGACTGGCAGCACAAGCAGTGGTGGTAACAATTCTGCCTTCTTCAGGATCCTTTTCCAACTGGACAATGGCGTGGGGGGAAGGAGACACCCAGGTCAGGGGAATAGTGTGGGCTCCCATGACCGCTAGTCTGGATGCTCTCAATTGGTTCCCCTACCACCACCCTAACACTAGTCCCACCGGCTGCTTCACCATCTGTTACTAGTACTACCACATCAATTTCACATCAATTTCAGCCACTGAGTCTTCTTCTTTACAGACACTAGTAATATGATGATTACCCCCTCCTTCACTCCTAACACTAACAACTGATTGACCTTATTAGTAGTACTATTAGCACTGGCGGGGCTGCTTGTGGATGACAAATGTGACTTAGGGTCCCCTGCTGTCACACTTCGCATCAGCTTCTCCTTCCACCCCTCCTGAGTAGTACAAGACACATTGGCAGCAGGTTTAGCACTGACAGCAGACACAGTACTGGGGGCATCAGGGGCAGGACATCTGGCAGCAGAGGCAGCATCTCTGACAGCAGGCACAACAATGGAGGCAGCAGGGGCAGCACATCTGGAAGCAGGCACAGCAATGGTGGTAGCAGGCACAGGCAGTTGACCTGTCCTGCTCTGACTACTACCCTCTTCTTCCATCCCTTGACATTAATTTCCCCAAGATCCCTAGGGGTGATTTAGGGGGACTGGCCAGCATTGGTTCTCTGGTGGTCACATCCTCCTCCTCAGACTCAGTGGACACATAAGGGTCCTTCCATTTCCTTCATTTATTAGTTTTAAACTTTCTCTCCTGCCTCAATTTTGCCTCAGATCACAGCAGAACAGCACAGCATGTCTACCTTGATCTGTAGCTGCCTCTATTGTGTTTCACTTCCTGGAACACATCACGTTTTATAGCAAAAAGGTGAAAAACACATTAATCAATGGGTAGAAACTTTCTATCCATTGAAAAAATGTAGACAAATTTTTGCCAGTGGGCTAAAAATGCAAAGATTTTAAATGCTGTTTGTAAAGCGGATTTTCCCGCGAAAAAGCAAACAACAAGCTTTTCACAGATTTTTTTTGCTGGAACATGACAGGACCTTTCGCCCACCCCTACTTACTACCCTAACACTAACTCACAAAATTGTAATGTTTGAATGCAGCTCACTGCCCTAACACTAACACATAATGACACGCCTCATTGCCCTACACCAACTTGTACAGTTTGAATGTCCCTTACTGTCTTAATACTTCATCTCACTTGACTCATGCCCACTAACCTAACCCTAAGTTACAAACACTTCACACACACTTCAGAAAATACAAATTTTATTTTTATGAGCTCTTTCCTCTCCTGAAACACCTCTAGTCCACTCACTACTAACAAAACCTGCACTGAAGTGTGGGAAATTCAAGGCTTGTATAGAAGCCAATGGGAAATTCATGCTTTCAAAAATCAGTAATATAGGGTGGCAGAATATTATAAGTTGGGAAAAATTTATACCGGAAACACATGAAAGCAGGAAATTTTCCCGTAAACATTTTGCTGAAATTTCCAGTGGGAAATTGAGAAAATCATGTATTTTTCATGTAATTTCCATGGGGAAAATGTTACTTTTTGCCCATACCTAGTCATAATCTCTCTCACTTTCAACTTCAACTCTGTCTGAAGAAGAGGAGGATGCTGGAGAGATACATTCTAAATCAACAACATGCAAAAAGTAACATTTTTCCCATGGAAATTACATGAAAAATACATGATTTTCTCAATTTCCCACTGGAAATTTCAGCAAAATGTTTACTGGAAAATTTCCTGCTTTCATGTGTTTCCGGTAGAAACAAGCATCACCTGCTGGTTCTTCCCCACTAATTTTATGTTCCTCTAGGCTTTTTAGAGTCTCAAACCATTTCCTTTTAGTTTTTCCTTTTGAGGAATTTTCACGTTTGCTAATACTTTTAGGGCCGTTGTTGTACTTGTTTGTGTTACTGTAAGATGCAGCAGTTGGTTGAACATCTCCACATTTTTCCATCATTCCATTTACACTAGAATGTAACTTTTTGTCTTTTTCAGTGTTCTTAAATGGTTTGTTAATTTTACTGGTGGTAATGGAACTTTTTATGAGACTTTGACAAACTGCCTCCTCAGGACGAGAAGGGTCATCATGTTTTATTGCACACTCTGCATCAACCATGGCTGCAGTCAGTTTCTGGACTGCTACTTTGCTCACAAATCCCTGCACTGCTCCTACTCCTTTCACACTCTCTCTGCACCTTATTAAACTAAACATACAATGCAACTGATTGTATGTGATGTCTGTACTAGTAACAGTATTCCTCACTCAAGCACAGTTCAAGTTAGGGTCCTTGTGTCTGTCACCTATCAGTCAAAGTTTTTTTTTTGGTATAATTAACTGTCCCTAACATTATGATTGTCAACAAAAACCAAAGCCATACATACACTCCTGTTTAAATGTTGGGGTATTTGAATTAAATCTAATTTCTCCCTTCTCACAATCCCAGACTCCCCTAATAAAAAGATAATAGCCAGATCAGGAAATAAATTAGATTATGCCTGCCTGTGTCTTCCCATTCAGTCACACACAATTTTGGAGCATTTGGGGTGAATCTCCTTTGCTTCCTTCGCACAACCCCAGACTCCCCTAACATGCAGCTGCATATGTCTTTCCAATGAGTCACACTGAATGTTGGAGCATTTGGGGTAAACCTCCTTTGCTCCCTTCTCACACTCCGAGACATGTCTAAGACAGAGATAATAGCCAGATCAGGTATGAAATTGGATCACAGCTGCTTGTGCCAGTCAACCAAGATTTTGGAATAATTTGGGTACACCTCCTTTCTCCCTTCACATTCACTTGCCCATACTGCCCCAGACTCCACAAACACAGAGAATAAATTTCCTGCCTGCAAGACTCCCTTACCTACACTCCAACTTTGCCTATCCTAACTAGCTAAAAATTGTGAACTTTTCCAAAGCAAAACATGCTATAAGCAGAATTTACCACTTTCCTCATTAATTTACCACTTTCCTCATGAATTTCAGTGGAAAGTTGAGTTTGTCCATCTTTTTCACTTAATTGAAATCCATAGTAATAATCTGTTACCTCCCAAGTGGAGAGTTTATTCCCACCATTCTAAATTAGAAAAGAGGGTGTCAATTTACCAAATGTTACCAATCTGTGGTTGGGGTGGGGAGCAGCTGAGTTTTTGATGCTGGCTACTGTAGGCAGATGGGCAAAAAGAAGTAGCTGATGTTGCCTGGCAAGTGCACTGTATTGGTGATAGCCACTACTAGTTGTTCTCTTGATGAAGGGAGAAAGGAGCATTGAAAAAAATATATGTACACACACAGACATATATAATATATTAATCACTACCACATCTACAACATTAGATTTATCAGCAGCATCAACACCCATCCAGCTCCTCTTGATCATACAATACTGCAGTGAGCACCATAACAAAACATTTTATAGTGTTTCAAAATGCCTCTCTCATTCTCTCTCTCTCTCTGACACTAGCTTCAACTTTCACTTCTTCCTAATAAGCATCATGCTGTGTGGCTGTAAGTTGCAGGTTTTTATAGTATGGGCATGTGAATTGTCACCGCCATACTTAGTGGAAAACAGAATCATTCTCACAGGAAAATCTGCAGTGTTAGTAACAAAATAGAAATCCTCTTGGTTTCTTTTCAGACTGTAAATCCTGTGGAAAAATCAGTAAATTGCTTACTTTTAATGGAAATTCCCAAAGAAACAAAACAAGACTTTTTGCCTTTCCCTATACATGAGCTGTTAAACCTGTGATGTACTTTATGGGCACAAATGGAAGCATTGCAAAGGATAACTAATTTGCTGGCTGAAATTCTAAACAGTTGAAACGGAATCCAGTCTTGTTTTATATTTTGCCCCACATCTTATTAAGTACGTCAAAAGCTTTTAGCACTGACTACTTTTTTTACTTTTACGCATTACTTACAGTACTATTAGCAAATGATGTGTAATACTGAGACTGGCACTAGGGTAGATTAAACAAAGTGAATTATAAAGATCATAATATACATAAATCATTTTGATTAGCTAAAAAGATTAATTTTCCTTTTTTATACAAAGACTATTCTTTATACATTGTATACATTTAATTTTGTCTCAAAATCCAATTGTAATGACAAATATTAAAAAACCTTCTATTGTATTCATAGCTAAATAACAAAAGTTAACATTTCTTAGAACTTAAAAAAATCTACAACCCTGATTGTTTCATTTCACCCTTTTCATATATTGTAATAGTTTTACCTACTATAATTTATAAATTTAATCTTAACACACTATACATGACTGAGTTTATATGAGATAAAATCACACACAAGTATTGTTGAGTTACTTGTTACATATTCTTCCCATTACATCTGGCAGCTTCATTAATCATACTGAATATTTTACTATTAGAATTTGCTAAGGAGATGAAATCTCATAATTTTTCTTTTTCAGTTGATAAGTTTTTTTTAGCATTCAGCTAAAATACAGTGCCAGTCTGACAGAGTCTCTAGAGATCTTCTTATTGCTAGTTTGAAAATAATATCCATTTGCAATGTAACAAAAAAAAAAAAAAAATAAAATGCATAATTTCTTTCATATTTAATGCAGAGTAGAAGTTTAAATAAAATACATATGTTTGGATAAGTCCAGAGAGGTCTCTTGAAGCTAAGAACTTGACGATTTTTTTTCTTTTGGAAATACAGTCTACTATATGTGTAAATCATTAGTTGTGAATTAATGATGTTACTGATAATTATTGCAGTATAAACATTGAATAAATAGTGGAATATTCTCACATGAGAAGAGTGTTTCTAAACATGTGCTCTAAATGACAAGGGAATATTATTATTTTTTATTATTTTGTTATGTGATTATTTTATGTTTATACAAGTTTGTAATAAAACCATAAATCAAACATACACAATGCATAGTTTAATTGTACTTCAGGAAACCTGGTGGAAAATATTCCGTTTTATTCTTCAATTTATGTTATAATGGCCAATCTTTGTTAAGGATGGGCAAAAGATTTCATCTCAAAAGCGCAAAAGGAGATAAATAACACTTTTTGCCGAGTGGCAAATTTTTCATGAAAAGTGCAGTTTTCCACTTTTTTCACCTAACTCATTGCAAAGGGAAGATGGAATTTCCCCCCACCACATGGCAAGTTTCCCTTTTCCCAAAGGCATAGTATTAAAGGGGTATCACATTCACATAGCATGTTATTCTGTGTTTGTGAGAGAAAGAGAGAGAAGCACATTTTTCAGCTAGAGAAGACACAAAAGAGGAGTTGAAGATTAGTTTAGAGAGTCTTTTATGCAGTACATTTGTTCTCTGTATTAGGGGAGACCTGGGTCACTCTGAGTGAGAGGAAGGGAGAAAGAAGTTTGACACCAAATACCCCAAAATTTTGTGCGACTGACTGGCAAGACACAGACATCCGTGATACAAGCTCTTTCCTGTTCTGGCTGTTATTATCTCTGTGCTGGGGAGTCTTGAGGTGTGATAAGGAAGCAAAGGAGGGCTACCCCAAATACCCCAACATTATGTGCGACTGATTGGAAAGACACAGGCTGTGGTCCAAGTTCCATCCTGATCTTGCTGTTATCTCTGTGCTCAGGCAGTCTGGGGGTGGGAGAAGGGATCAAAGGAGAGTTACCCCAAATACCTCAACATTCAGTGGGACTGACTGGAAAGACACAGACAGTGGTACAAGTTCCTTCTTGATCTCCTGTTATTTTCTCTGTGTTAGATGCATCTGGGGGTGTGAGAAGGGAGCAAAAGAGGTTTACCCCAAATACCCCAACATTCAGTATGACTATTTGAAATACACATGCAGCTGTTTTCTAAATTACTTCCTAATCTTGCTGTGTTATTTTCTTTGTGTTAGAAGTGTCTGGGGGTGAGTGAGAAGGGAACAAATGAGGTATGCCACAAATACCCCAACACTCTGTGTGACTGATTGCAAACACAAAGGCAGCTCTGGTATAAGTTCATTCTTGATCTTCCTGTTATTATCTCTGTGTTAGACACATCTGCGGGTGTAACTGAGAAGGGAGGATTACCCCAAATACTTCAACATTTTGTTCGACTGATTGGAAAGACGCTGTGGTCCAAGTTCCTTCCTGACCTGGATTTTATTATCTCTGTTCTGGGGGAGTCTGGGGGAAGAAGTACTTGAACATGTTCTTTTGTTTGTTTCTGTTTGTTTTTTTTTGTGATAGGGATGAGGGAACACACAGTTAAAACACACACACACCTACATATATATATATATATATATGTGTGTAAAATAACAAAAAAATTAATATCTTGTAATACCTTTTCTATTGGTATTGTACATATTGAGTACAGTTCAAGTTGTGTTTGATATAAATTCTAAATCCCTTATGCGGGTGTGTGAAGTAAATTCCTAACAACCGGTTGTGACACATTTCGCCAAGTTTAATCACCCTCTACCATCACTACAATATATATGGCGATGTGGAAGACTTATTAGTCTTGACAGATCTGGTACAATCAAAGCAATACAACGTGGCTCAGCAATAGAGATGGGCAAAACTTTTTGCCTCAACCTGAAATCGGCAAAAAATGGCACTTTCTGATTGGCAAAAAATTTCCCTCAAAAAGTGCAGATTTACCTCTCTTTCCTGCTTTTTTTCACCTAGCTTATTTGTGATGGGGGGTACAGGGGTTACTGATTGGTAGACTGAGAGTTAAGCGATTTATCCAGCCAGACAAAAAGATAATAAATTGCATTTATTAGAGTGGTCACGGCACAAAACATAGGACAACGATTACAGGCAAACAGGGGTAAAACATAAAAACCAAACACTTCTGCTGTTCTCTTCTTAGTTGCATAACTTGCCAGGGGTTACAAATAATACTCACGTTCCATTTTAGCTTAATGCTGGAGCTTATTCATAGTCCCACTAGAGGCAAGAGTGGGCATCCTGCCCACTACACATGCTGCTGGATTACGCAAAGGTTCCTTGTATCTCTTAGTCCTGACGGAGGAGTTGGGAAAGGCATCCTGAGAGATTATCCCCAGCCACTGTCTTGAGTTTTGGGCCATAGCCACTGAAGTTTAGCTCCCTGGCCACAATCCTTGTAGGGGGGGGGGCATCAACGCACAACTGAAAAGGGGAACTGGCCACTACAGTACCTGCTCACTCTAACTCTTCTGGTGAGGGCATTCACCAGTCCCAATTTGTCAGTGCCCCTTTAGAATGCCCATGGACCCTAGGCCTCCCAACATTATGGAAAGGCCCCTTTCTCCTGGTCTCTCTCCCAGGTTCTCTCTACCCCCACCCCCTACAGGATGTGATGTCACAGGTACCATCTACCAGGTCTGTTCTGCTTGGCCTGATGTGATGGGGGAGATGCACACATTCCACACACAGATTTACCTTACCCCCCTCTATCTGACCAACCCTGGCTATCTCATAGCACAATCTCTTGGTTTAGCTAGACTGGATGGCGCCATTCCTCTGTACATCCTACATACTAACCAACCCATTCACTGCTGGTAACTGGACAACCCTCTCTAATGCATGCACACACATGGGACATTAAGTTTTCAAGAATGGGAACACGTTAAGACAATGGCAATCACTGAAAACAGACACATTTCTTTCTCTGGGTGACAACCACTCCTTCACAGTCTTCCACTGAACTCAATGGGAGCATTGAAGTTACTCACAACATTATACAAATATTATTTTATTTCCCAAAGGCGTAGTATAAAGGGGCATGAGAGTGCCTGTGTTGGTGGGGTGTTGGGAAAGAATCAGTTGAACAGGGGATGCTTTTTTGGGGGAGTTGTTTACTGGGATTGGGGGGCAGTTAATAAAAAATCCTAAATACAAATAAAAAACCCCATAAGACATTGTATAAAAGGCTACTGAAGAGGGTGCCTGTGTTGGTGGATGGAGTCTGGGGAGAATCAGATGAACAGGGAATTTGTTTTTGGGGGGGGGGGGTTATTGACTGGTATTGGGGGTACAGTTAATAAAAGAATTCAATAAAATAAAATAAGACATTTGTATGTAAAGTGATAGAGACAGGAACCCCCTGACATACGCTTCCACTGGGGTGGACTGATACTTGACTTGATAGTGTATTTGGTAGAGGATAATTTGTTAGATTTTTTGTTAGAGGCCCAAGCCCTGAGGAAACATTGATTTGTAGGACTTAAGCTTGTTAGAAACAAACCCCCAAAAAATATTTTTTGGTTTGTTTGTAGGACTGTTTTTTTTGTTTTTTGTTTTTTTTATTATTAGCCTAGTGCCAGCGGGTCATGTTGGCCAGTGGCCACTGACCATTGTCAAATGTCCTCCTCCTGAGTCTGAGTCCATAATTATGAAATTTGCAACTACTGTTCTTGCTGCTGCTGCTGAGATGTTTAAGCAGCAGGATGATTAGGCAGCTGAAAGAGAATGGCATCAACAATAGCAGTAATGGATGATTAAGTTTCCACTTGCGACAACTATCCCCAGTGATGCGTCTGAGGCAGTAGCAGCACAATAAGTAGTCCCCAGTCAATGTGGAGAAAAGAAGAAGTTTGCCAATAATTCTTCTCAACCTGCCCCTTCTCCAAAATAATATGTGTTATTAGAATAGAAAATTTTCCCTGGTTAGCAGGAACTGTGCCTCTCATCAGCAACTGCAATGTGCACAGTGTGTGGTAAATAACATCTGGAGGCACAACTGTATCCAAACACCATAACACCAGAACCAAAGTACTGCCGCTGTCACTATACCCCTTGTCCAGACCCTGCTAAGAACATATGACAACTTGCTGACAGTTTAATAGTAATTGATGAACCCTCCCTGCCACCATCCTAGCATATTCTGCGGGATGGAATCTCCTCAGATGGTGCTTAATGCACTTCTTGCAATTCTCCTCCACCACACTGGCATGTATGATCAGTGCACCACACAGTGTGCAATGGGTAGAGACAAACTGCCACATCCTAATATCAACAGAGTGGCTATCATTTGGCGGGGAAGGTAACAATGAACGAGGTGGACTGGCAGAATATGTAGTTGCATCCTGCTTCCCTTGCTTCTCAGCAGCAGCAACAGTATTTAGAGCAGTTTCAAACTAAGCAAATTCCAAAAGCATACTGCTGTGGTGGTGGAGCTGATGCCCAAGGAATTTTTCTTTCTGGAAGAAAGCAGGAAGAGGGGCTCCTGGCTGACATTGGGTAACATGCTGGTCCACCTAAGTGAATGACATAAGTGAATGACGTAAGAGGCCAAGGCTAAGCATACTACATCATACTCTTGGACCCAGACACTCACAAGGCAGGCCCAGAACAAGCAATTCTAATACACACTTCACACCGATGATGTGACAGGACACAAACAAATACCCTACTGACAGGTGAGAATGTGCCAGGGCAGCTAATATGTGTGTGGACACAGGAATGTAGGCTCACTGAAGTCCATATGACAGGCACAAAGACAGATGACAGCCAGACTTGGATGAAGATAACAGGGCTCTCAAGTAGGGAGGTGGTTATGCAGGCCCAAAGGCAGGCCTACTTACAGTGGCAGGGTCAATTCCTATTCATTCTCTTGCTACCTAACCTCTCCAGTCTCCCCATTAACCCTTTCTGTGACAGAGAGGTACTCAATGCATTGCAAAGAATACCTCTCTTGCACTCAAAGGTTAAAATCCATGCTGTCTGCTATTCTCC
Organism: Rhinophrynus dorsalis; assembly: GCA_037306005.1. Lineage (NCBI taxonomy): Eukaryota > Metazoa > Chordata > Amphibia > Anura > Rhinophrynidae > Rhinophrynus > Rhinophrynus dorsalis. The sequence goes on along the minus strand of CM074723.1, from coordinate 117,466,855 downwards.
ATTCCTATTCCAGCAACATACGGAGGCCCACAAAGAGCCTGAGCTGGAAAACCTAGCCTACTGCTATCACAGGAGGGGACGCCAAGCTCATATAAAAGCTGTAACCAGATAACACACATTATGGGATGGCAGGGTGACTGTGGCCTGGGCATGGGTATGAAGTGAGGCTTTGGGGTATAATTTAAAAAAATAAGTGGATAAGCATCTGAAAACATTGTACTTTCCTTTGTTAAAGAAACTAACATTTGTTTCAATTTAGGTTGCGAAAAGATGTCACCTTTAATGTCGTATGTACATGTAAAGCTTTGGTGTGACACATTATTTTCTTGCTTCTATCACAACCACTGCATTGTGCAACATCTCTGCCTTCACCATGCATCTTTTTGCAAAGCCGTTGCCACAAACACACACAGACCTCTATAAACATCCATACAAACCCATGCACACAGGGATATTTCTGCTACTCCATCAGTTCTATTGTGTACTTTTCAGTAACATCACACACACAGTAATTGAGTAATGTCCAGCAAATGCACAAGTAGGAGGGGGAAGGTCAAAGGAGTCGGAACAGTACAGGGACATGGGAGTAAAATGGTCTTTTGAAACAACTTAACCACCGAGTCCCTTAAAAAACTGTGTCCAAGTATAGCTAGAATTGATGCTGTTTTGAAGGTAAAGGGTGGTCACGCCAAATACTGATTTGATTTAGATTTTTCTTCTTTTCACTCACAATACATTTTGTTAATTGATAAATATAAACTATTAACATGTCTATTTTTGAAAGCATTCTTACTTTACAGCATTTTTTCACACCTGCCTAAAACATTTGCACATTACTATGTATCTATCTATACAGTGTTTGCATTTTGGCCCATGTGCTCAAGTGCAAAATGTATTTTATTTTTTATATGCCCATATAGAAACTTGTTACCTATATGATACGCAATGCAATCACAGAACGTTAACATGTTTGCAGTAACTAATAACAACACACTAAGATTTAACATTGCAATTGAATTAATGTATTTGTTATTTTTCAATGAAAATATATAAATTTGTTTGTGTCTGCTCTTTGTAATATTTTTATACAGATTTTTGTTATGCCTTCGAATATCTTTTTGTGAAGGGCGTCTCATTATTTTTTAATGTATGGCTATTTATTAATGCATTGTTTATACAACAGGCTGTGCTTTTCTTGAATTAATGAATACATCTCCATCCACTTGGGACTAGGAATTCTCTGAGGGAATAGACTCATATTCTGCATCTTTTCTGAAAGTTTGTTAAATATAGACTTTGTAGTGTTTATAATGTGTGTAGTGCCAATTTATTTTTACATACAATTTATTTAGTACTCAATTGTGTTGTTTCTGCCTATAATAGTTTTGTTACTCTCATTAAAATGTTATATTGCCAGGCACATTTAGTAGGTTTATATGTAAAGCTTTGAGTTTGAAAACGTATATAATTGACATGGATCAATATAATATAATACAGAATGATAGGACTGTATCTAAATATTAAAATCTGGGTTCTAATTGTGTATTCCACATGAGTTCTGTTCACTCACTAGGTATCAGTTGCAAATGTTATAGTTCAATTGTTAAAACCATTATTTCATGAAATAGTTATCTCATAGAATAACCAAGCAGCCACAGAGTATAGAGACTATTCTTCATTTTAATTAGTTATTTCATATAATAAGTGACCCCAGGAAAACAGACAGCTACAATCTTTAATTATTTTATAACATAACTAAGCAAACTCAGTTAAATTGTAGAAATATACATATTGTAGGGGTTTCCCTGTAATTCTTTTGCATTCTATGGGAGAAAGGAGTCAATGAAGATGATTGTAACAGTGGCGTCAATAATCACAGTTCTCTGTAGAATGTTTCTTGAGAGAAATTTTAGAATGACAGTTTCTATAATTGAAGTAGTTCATTTGTGACTTACCTCTTGAAGCATCAGTGTGGTAAGCAGAATACAGGAAAGACTAGCCAGATGTTGCTGAACAGATTCAGGCAACAGAGGGCAAGTGTGGAAACATTTTTTCTCCAAGAGAGTGTTTCAAGACATGGCTTTGAGTTCTATAATAAGGCTCCAACATTTCTCACTGTAATGCCAAATTAATATATATATCAGTCTGTATACTAAAACAGGAAGGCTAATAAACAAGGAGTCCTTCTGAATGTTTACTATGAGGACTTTCATACCCTTAGATGATTAAGGGGTGTGAGTGCTGTGGAGGGACATAGAAGAAAAGAAAATAATGTTAAGTAAATGTTCTCCTTTTATAGGTATCTCTAGACACAGGAAGAAAGTATTAGACATAAAAAAGTGTTCCAATCGGATGGGAAGACCAGGATTGAGATACCAGAGTAATAATTATCCCAGAAAAAAGATTGAAAGCTAAGAACTCCTAGTAAGAAAGGAATTTAGAACAAAAGTAGGTGGACAACTTACACAGAGAAGGAAACAAAAGAAGTGGATATACTACCAGGTATACTGGAACTAATGCACGTTAGAACTTTTCTGTATAAAAATAGCTGAAGACTTTATGAAACTCGCGAGATTCTAGAACCTATTTTAGCCGTAACCCTTTGCGTTCCAGTTGGGTGTGTAATGTATTGCAGAGCAATGCTTGTAACACCCCTCCAGCACTCAAAATGTTTAGGAAGAATACTGAACCACAATAACCAGTCACATATTTACAGGAACTTTCTTTAATTCTATTAGATTGGTATAAATCCTACTGAGCTGACAAATTCTACTGATTTAATACAAATTTTACTGATCTGGTATAACATCAACTATAATGGATACTTGACAATTATTGGTTAAACCATATGGATCAGAAAGAATATAAGGTCAGGCTTTATCCAGTATATCAGAATGAACAGAGACAGAGAGAGAAACTGATAATCAAAACCAGAGGCGTAACTAGAAGCCTCCGGGCCCTGGTGCAAGAAGCGCCATGGGCCCCCCGGACCACATTCGTCCCCCCCCTCGACTATATTTGCCCTCTCCAAAATGCCCTTATCTCCTACCTCCCTGGAGTGGCAGGAGCCCAGAGAGGTGTGTCAATCTCCCGTGCGGTCCTCTTCAGTAATGCTCTGCATTACTACAATGCCAGACGGAGATCGCGGGCGGCAGGCAGAGGGGTCACAGGGGACGGCCAGGCCCCCTGGAGCGACGGGCCCAGTCGCGGGCGCGACCCCTGTGACCCCTATAGTTACGCCAGTGATCAAAACTTATTGGTGTCTAAAGAGGTTTGATTTTATTGCAAGCATTTATGTAATGTATACGCTGCTTAGATAGTGGATTCTGTCATTAATATTTTTTGTTATCTATAATAAATGATTATGATTTCTTATTTGTGTTCACTAGTTCACTTAAAAGAATGTGAGACTATTCTATAAGATATAACATTCAGGTCTGGTGAACTTTTACTTAGGATAGGGAATAACTATTCCCTATGATATCATTTGGGAAGAAAGGTATAACCCATTACAATGTATTGCATTGAGGTCAATGGTAGAAATAAGTTTCCCCAAAAGCTGTGAGTATTCCTACACTGCAAGTATAAATAGGTGTCATTGTCCTGCAGGTTGTCAGTCTGTGCTTGGGAGTGAGAGAGAAAGCAGCACACTGTGATTTAAAGCTACTTAAAAAAATTCCCTGGTCAACCAAGGAATAGATAGAGCTTATATCAATATCCTGCAATCAATTTATGAAAATGCAACTGCATCAATAAAGATGAACAATGATAAAGTCAGATCAACATAGAAAAAGATGTCCGAAAAGGAGACCAATTTCCCCAAAACTATTTTCAGCTTGTGTAGAAGAAATTTTCCACAAACCAAATTGGGAGAAAAAAGAACTTAAGATAAGTGGAGAATACCGACATCACTTACATTTTTCAGACAATATCATACTCTTTCCAGTAGTTCTGAAGAATAGGGGTGAGCAAAACTGAGTAAAATTTCCTGAATTACTTTTCGCAAAAAATTGAAGGTGTTTCTTTTGTCACCAAAGTGTTCTCCTTTTTTCCATTGCAAAATTTTCCCCCTTTTCGCCTATTCCAGCAAATTTTTTGCCTATTCCAACACAGTTTTCTCCTATTCCAACACATTTTTCGCCTATGTTTCCTATGGTGAAACATTTCCCAGCATAATATTACTTCTTCTGAGGGCTGTAGTGGTGAAATAAGTAGCTGAAAGTTAAAGTTGCGCGTAGGGGACTGTGAAAGGTTCTGTTGTGTTCCTGCAAAAAAATCAACGAAAACCACGTTGTTGTCTGCTTATCAGTAGGAAAATCTGGTTTGCAAACAGCAATTAAAAATTTCACATTCTTCTCCCACTGGCAAATATTCTTCACATTTTTTCAATGGCTAGAAAATTTATACCCATTGATTTACGTGTTTTTCGCCTTTTCGCTATAAAACGTGACTTATTCCAGGTAGTGAAACACAATAGAAACAGATACAGAGCGAGGCAGACATGCTGTGCTGTTCTGCTGTAATCTTGAGGTAAAATTGAGGCAGGAGAGGCTGGTATCACTATGAGAAAATTTTAAATTAATAAAAGGAGGAACTGGAAGGAACCTTATGTGTCCACTGATTCAGTTGAGGAGGAGGAACTGAGCACTACAGAACCAGCGCTGGCCAGAACACCTAAATCCCCCATAGGAATCTTGGGGAAATTAAGTTCAATGGGGGAAGAAAAGGGTAGACATGAGAGCAGGAAAGGTCAGCTGCCTGTGCCTGCTGCCAGACCTACTGCTCCTGCTGCCACCATTGCTGTGGCCTACTGCCAGAGGTGCTGCCCCTGCTGCCACCAGTACTGTACCTGCTGTCAGATGTGCCCCTGGTGAAGATGATTCCAAGTGTGACAGCAGGGGACCCTAAACCACAGTTGCCATCCCCAAGCAGTCCAGCCAGTACTAGTACTGCTAATAAAAGGCAGATTGATAGCGTTAGAAGAGAAGGATGGGATAATCACCATATTACTAGTGACTGTGAGGAAGAAGACTCAGGGTATGAAATGTGGTTGGTGTTAGTGGTAGTACTAGTAACAGAGATGGTGAAGCAGCCAGTGGGACTAGTGTTTGGGGAGACTAGTGGTCAAGGGAGCCCACACCATTCCTCTAACCCTGGACTTCTCCTTCCCCCCCATGGCATTGTCCAGGTGGAACATGAGCCTGAATGATCCGCAATAATGCCACTACCACCAGGAGCACAGATCAACTGCCTGTGCCTGCTGCTAGTGCTGACAGTCTGCCTTCATCACGTCAACAAGAAATAACAAGTGTGATATTAGGGGATCCTCTGTCAAATTACTTGTCACCTCCTCCAACCAGCAGTGAGATGTCTGTAATAGAGCAGCAGCAGCAGCACGGAGGGACTGGTGGTGGTGGTGATGATGAGGATGATGGTGGAGAACCTGGGGTGGAAGGAATGGGAGACAGGGATGGGCATCACCACCACCGCCTCCACCAGCAGTGAGCTTTTGGAGTTTGTGGAAATTGCAACTGCTCTAATTCCTGCTGCTGCAGAGTTGCAAGGGCAGCAGGATGCTGAGGAGCAGGCTAGTGTAGCACAGATCACCGTAGACACAGTGGGAATGGGGTCAACAAGTAATGTAGACAGGTTCCCCTTACCAGCAACAGCAATACTCTTGGTCCTAATTGCAGTGCTGATTCTGATGCAGTAGCAGAAACAGCAGAAACATCATCCTCTGCCCCAGACAGTGAAGGAGAATGTGGAGGAGGAGAAAAAGGGGCCATTCTTCTCCACCTTTTCCATCCCCCCTGAAGTCATGGGTGTGGGACTATTTTTTCTCTTGATGACAGTGCAGTCATCAACAACGACACTGTGCACAATTTGTGACAAGTCAGTGAAAAAGGGAAAGGAGGGAACACACCCTGGCACAACGGCCATGATAACACACAAGAAACACAGACACCATGACATTTATGTGACACATGTTAAAGCCAAACACCTACCACAGAAATCAAGCACCGCTGTTGCTGTTTTCCTTGACTCTCCCAAAAGACAACAAGAGGCGAGGTGGAGATCAAAGAGGAGGAAGATTAGAGAAATCCAGGCAGGGGCTGAAAGTTCAATGTCGAGTGAAACAACTAGCTCACCATCACCTTCATTCTCTAGGGTAACTATATCTTCTGCAAATCTGCCTCATTCATTGTTGCCTCCTCTGCCAAATGATAGCCACTCTGTAGATGTTAGGATGTGGCAGTTCATGTCCACCCACTGCACACTGTGTGGTGCACTGACCACAATTGGCAGAGTGGTGTAGGAGAATCACAAGCAAGGCATCAAGTGACATGAGAGGAGATTCCATCCCGCAGGATATGCTAAGATGGTGGCAGAGAGGGCTCATCATTACTATTAAAAGCCAGTAAGTTGTCACGTGTCCTTAGAGGGGTGTGGACAAGGGGCATAGTGGCAGCAGCAGTACTTGGTTTCTGGTGTCATGATGTAGGATAGAGTTGTGCCAGGTGTTATTTACCACACACTGTGCACATTGCAGTTGCTTATGAGAGGCACAGTTCTTGCTCTCAATGGAAACATTTCTATTGTAATAACAACACACCCATGATTTTGGAGAAGGGGCAGGTGAAAAATAATTTTTGGTCAACTTCTTCTTTTCTCCACATATACTGGGGGCTACTTATTGTGCTGCTACTGCCTCAAATGCTTCACCGGAGCTAGTTGTGGCAAGTGAAACCTTTGTCATCCATCACCCATGTTACTGCTGTTGTTGCTCTGATTCCCTTTGAGCTGCCTAATCATCCTGCTGCTTAAACAACTCAGCAGCAGCAGCAAGAACAACAGTTGCAAATTCCATATCTACATCAGGGCATTTTGCCTATGGCCATTGGCCACTAGCCAACAAGACATGACCTACGGGTACTAAACCAGTTTCCTTAGGCCTTGTGCCAAACAAACCTAAGTCCTACAAATCAATGTTTTCTTAGGACTTGTGCCAAACAAGTGTAAGTCGTACAAATCAATATTTTCTCAGGGCTTGTGCCTCTAACAACAAGATGTCTAAGTCCTACAAATCGGGTCTTGGGCCTCTAACAAGACTAAGTCCTAGACATCAATGTTTCCTCTGGACTTAAGAAGTTTGAGTCCTACAAATCAATGTTTCCTCAGGGCTTGTGACTCTAACAACAAGTCTAAGTCCTACTAATCATCCTCTAAAACATACTCTATCCTATCAAGTATCAGTCGGTCACAGCTTATGATAGAGGTTACCTGTCTCTGTCAATTTACATACCAATTTCTTATTTGATTTTTTATTTATTTTTTTTATTTTTTTGTTAATGGTCCCCCAATCCCAATCAACAAAACCCCCTCAAAACATTCCCTGTTCAATTGATTATTTCCCCAGACTCCACAAACACAGGCACCCTCCTATTAAGGTTGATATTGGGCCTCTTAAGGTTGAGTCAGGTGAATTGATTAATGAGGATAAGACTCTGACTGACACCCTAAATACATTCTTTGCTTCTGTATATACAACGGAAGCAACAATGACAGGCTATGGGTGAATAGGCAAAACCAGAGAATTTCCTCCATCGTGTATATGGCTTACTGAGAACTGGAAAATGTTAAGAATAAAGCACCTCAACCTGATGGTATACACCCAAGGGTACTTAAGGATCTTAGTATAATAATAGCAAGACCATTACACTTAATATTTATTTATTCACTTTCATCAGGAATAGAGCCCTGTGATTGGAGAAAAGGTGATGTAGTTTCATTGTTCAAAAAGTGGGCGACATCCAAACCAGGAAATTATAGACCTGTGAACTTGACTTCTATAGTGGGTAAGCTACTAGAAGGTTACTAACTGACAGCATTCAGAACTATTTGAATATATGTATATACACTTTAAATAAAAAATATAATATGTATAATGGTAATCAGTGTGATTAGAATATAGGCGAATACAAAATGACTCAGTAATATATCTTCTAATATGATTAGGTCATATACTAAGATATATCTGTAGAAATTGACATACAGTAAATTAACAGCCAACATCACCAAGTAACATACCCAGCATGGTAATAATTAAACCTTACATAGGTATATCCAGATGTATACTATAGCAATATTTGAACAATGCAGCATAGCAAGGGTTAATTGTTCCTTACAATTAATGATAATACAGTTGACTGCAGTGTATATAAATACCTACCCGAAAACCTGTATAAACTATACTAATTTGGGTAGAAGGAATTTTTTATGTGAGTTGAGCCCAATTTAGCCACACATCTCATAAGTCCTTGTACCACATACAAAATATTTCAAGATTTAGAAACTTATCGGGAAGACAAAATGTCCCAGATCAGACTAATAAAATTTTAACTATTTTTTTACTGTTTTAAATATTGCATACCTTCTGGATGAGATATAAAATTATGTGTACCTTTTTGACAATAACAGATTATAGTTAGCACAATAAAAATAATAGTAAGCAAAACCAAAACTAATACATTGCATGCAACATATACTATTAAAATGACAATGGCAATATCCTGCTTGCTACACCATATAGCACTGCAAGGGTTAGCCAATTTCTAGTCCCCATTTATCATGAAGTAAAACAACATATGAAACAAAGAATCCTATGAAACACACACCAAGAGAGAAACAAATGATAAAACTTCCCAGAAGGCAAAATAAAGGTTAATAATAAAATTCACCAGATAAAATATAAGCCCAATTACCTTTTCAGACACTCAAAGACATGTGGCTCTGTAGATGTTAATAATTAGAGTTAAAACTAATTCATAATTCTATTTGATCTAAATTGCTATCAAAGTATCTAACACTTATCTGGACAAACTAGATAATTAATCCTGCTTGGTTCCCAAGAATAAATTAAAACAATTATGGCTTATAATAATATTTTATAGGGTGGCCAGTCCAATCTAAGAAAAATTATACTAACTATTTCCTCATTATGGAGGATGATAATAATTCTCAGAACTACACGGAATTAAGTATAAAGAAAATGTATAATTACCAGTCCTGAATTAAGGTGCTGTTCTCTCAGGTTTCAACAGCTCTGGACTAAGTTAATTACTTCGTGGAAGTCAAAACAAAGAGAGCTCCTCTGCTTCTTTGCCAGGTTTATATTACAAAATTTCTTATCAGAAAGTCACAACCCATCCTTCTCTGATAGGTTGAGTCTTAGAATATGATGTAAGACTAAATTTCTAGACTCTATGATTGGTCAGTCAAAGTGTCATGGCTCTGTCCTCTCCTCAGTCTGGAGCAGTACCTCTCAGTGCCACTGTCTTCCCTTGGTGATGTTGAAGGTTGCTGCTATCTAATTACAGAGGCCTGATTTTCTTCCCAGCTGGCCCTATCACCTGAAATCACATCTGCCCTATTTAGTGTAGTATTTCTCCTTGCTCTGGGCCAGATTATACTTCATACTTCACACCTCACTTCACACTGCCTAGACTTCACCTCCCATCCTGTCCTGTCCCTGTTGGTTTCTGTCCTATTGACCCTAAGCCCTCCTGTGTTCCTGAACTGCCAATGATCCTCCTGTGTTCTTGTACTGCCAATAGCCCTCCTGCGTTTCTGTATTATGTATGTATTCTGACTATTACTCTCCTGTGTCTGTGTTCCAGTACAGGCTGTGTACCCCCTTGCACCCTTCATGTTCCATTGCAGGCTGTGCACCCCCTTGCCTCCTTTGTGTTCCAGTGCAGGCTGTGCACTCTTTGAATTCCAGTGCAGGCCATGCACCCCCTTGTTCCAGTGCCTGCCGTGCACCCCCTTGTTCCAGTGCAGGCCGTGCACCCCCTTGTTCCAGTGCAGGCCGTGCACCCCCTTGTTCCAGTGCACTCTTCAAGTTCCAGTGCAGGCCATGCACCCCTAGTTCCAGTACAGGCCGTGCACCACCTTGTTCCAGTGCAGGCTGAGCACCACTTAGTTCCAGAGCAGCTGTACCCCTTATTCCAGAGCAGCTGTATCCCTTGTTCCAGAGCAGCTGTACCCCTTGTTCCACAGTGGCAGTACCCCTTGTTCCTTGAGCCTGGCTGTACCCTCAGAGTTCCAGCGCCGGCTGCATTCCTTGAGTATCACAGTTGACTTTGTCCCTGTTCTCAGTGGCCCTTGCTCCCCGTTCTCAGTAGCCCCTGCTCTCCGTCCTCAGTAGCCCCTGTCCCTAGTTTTGCCCATAGGTCCTGTCCCTAGTTTTGCCCATAGGTCCTGTCCCTAGTAGCCCTGAGTCACTCCTCTTTTCAGTTTCATTGTATGTTTTGTTTTGAAGGCTTTTTATTGGTCCATGTATGCATATGTTAAATACGTTGGCTTCCCCCTTAATTGAGTGTGTGCTTGTTTCTTTGCTCTTTGGGTTCTACTTTATTAATTTACTTTTGTGGCTGTGGTCAGCACCCCTTCCTGACCAGCAGCCTCATGACAAAAAGATAACATTGTCTTTGAATAAATCCCTATTAGCAATAATCTTTTATACCATGAGGTGGCACAACAAGATTAAAAACTGCACATATGGGGCATGGCCTGACTGCGCAGTTGAATGGTTGCACAGAAGTTGGACTCTACAACCGAGGAGTGTTTCTAACAGAAACCGGTGATTAATTTCAATATTGGTGTCCCTCAACAATTCCACTAATTGTCTAGAATGCCAAAAATCAAAAACGCATGTAAAGAACGGGATGTTGAAGCATATTTCTCGAAGAAATCCAAGGAACGGCTCCTGAACAAAGTTGCCAACATGGTGGAGTTTCCTGGCAAACCAACCACTTCGTATGGCACTGACACTGGATGGATGAGAGAAGTAGCTCAGAGGATGATTCTTCCACAGATACAATAGATATACCATCCACAAAACAGAATATACAAAACCTTTTTCAGGTCTCAAAACTTTCCTGGAAAAAGTACTTTCAGCTGTGAAAAAAGATGTTTCTGCTTTGGGCAGGAGAGTTGA